>OY992876.1:195257351-195657351 GCA_963921405.1 Cepaea hortensis
AGCTGTAACGATAGACATGGGAGGCGGTAATCTCTGACTGTAATGATGTTAAGTTACCATGTTGCCATGATGTTAGCAGATGTTACCATGATGTTACCATGATGTTACCATGATGTTAGCAGATGTTACCATGATGTTACCTTCTTACGATGATGTTATCATGGTACCATGATGTTATCATGTTAGCATGATGTTACCACGATGTTAGCATGATGTTACCATGTTACCATGATATTAGCAGATGTTACCATGCTGTTATTATGTTACCATGATGTTATCATGTTACCATGATGTAACCATGTTACCACACTGTTAGCATGTTACCATGATGTTACCATATTACCACGATGTTATCATGTTTCAGTGACATTAGAATGTTACCCCGATTTTAACATGTCACAATGATGTTGTCATGTTACCATGATGTTACCATGATGGTACCATGATATTACCATTATACTATGATGCTACCATGATGTTGCCATGACATTACCATGTTGTTACCATGATGTTACCATGTTGGTACCATGATGTTAACATGTTGTTACCCTGATGTTACCACATTGTTACCATGATGTTACCATGATGATACCACATTACAACCATGATGTTACCATGATGATACCACGTTGTTACCATGATATTAACATATTATCATTATGGTATCATGATGCTACCATGATGTTACCATGATGTTACTATGTTACCATGATGTTAAAATGTTACCATGATAATACTACGATACCATGTTGTTACCATGTTACCATGATGTTTGCATGTTACCATTATGTTAGCATGTTACCCTGATGTTAGCATGTTACCATGATGTTAACATTTTGCCATGATGTTACTGTTGTTAGTGATGATAAGCTAATTTTAATAGCAATTAATTAACATCAAAGTGGCGTAATAGTAATCGACTGCATTTCACCTCAAGTGCTGGGTGAGTAAGTCTGAATTTAAAAAACAAACAAAAAAACTGAAAATACAAAATGAAATGTTTTCTCGAACTAGAAGTGTTCTGTAAGTTCTTTAACGTAAGTGTATGTTTATTATTAGATTTCGCGTGGATGCCGCAAGACAAAGACAGAGAACAAGGTAATGCTGGTAGCGGCCATGTTTTCACTGTCCATCATCTGAATGTTAAAACGTGGTATTTGTGTGCCTGCGTCCAGGTTTAACAGTGAAGCCAGAGGCTTGTACTATTTAATCTAAATGTAACTGATATAATTTCTACGTCGTAGTGTTGCTTCTTCTCTTACATTTTTAAATAGTTTCTAATTTGTACGTCGTAATATTGCTTCTTCTTCCTGCTAATCATCCTTCTCCTCTTCTTTTTCTTCTTCATCGTTGATACAAGAGACATGCACTATTTGATCAGGCCAGTTGCCTTTTGAGATATATTTGTCAGGTGTGTCTGCTCCAGCCGCTGCCCGCCCGAGTCCATCCGCAGACGAGCAGATTTGTAAGTCTCCCATCCACGCCCTACGCCTAGAACTTATTTTTGCCACAGACGTCACCAGTAGCTAAGCAACCGCTTACTTTTGGGGTGGAATTGACAAGATGGCGGAGAGAGGTTGCGTTCGAATCAATAACTAAATCTAGATGTCAGCCTGCCATGTCACAAACTGGGTTATCGTCTCTAATGCTTCAATAACCATTGTCCCCAGGGGATAATGTGGTCGAGTTCTTAGGCAAGCGGTCTGCTGTCTCTGGACGCCTTGGTTCCAACCCCATTTGAGGGTTGTATTTGTATAAGAGGGGACAGTTAAACAACTCGACGTACACAACACATGACATAAACAAGGGAAGACGCTCATCCCATTGTTAAGATCAACGCAAGGCGGTCTGCTTCCAAATCGCCGGCAGCTGACATCGAACCCCTCTTGAAACTGCGTTCACAACTCCCAGGCCACAGGCGCCGACCGAGGACGCACCAGATGTCATGGACACTGACAGCATTAGGTACCATACCGGGGCTGGAACCTGTCACCTCCAACTGACGACAGCGCCTCGCCGCAGGAACATGTGCACTTCGAAACATGACCAACTCGAGACTCCCCTTCCCAAAAAAGAGGTGTCTTTACTGGTCAGGTCTACCATCGTCCTGAATTCACAACTATAGAATATGGGCAGAATTAGTATCTATCCATTGAAATAGCACAATATGTCTCAGGTTTTTATATTGACCAAGCAGAGATCAATACAGCTTCAGAACACAGCTGCCATATGTCCTTCACTGGATGGCAGTTGCTATACATTACTTCACTAAAACACAGCTGCCATATTTGACTTCGCTAGAACACGACTTACATATACTACATCGATAGAACACGGCATCCTCGTCGAAATTTTTTAGTTAAAAGTTATTGTGCCTTTTTAAAGCACAAACTATCGTCTGTCAAGACGGCAAGGTGCCAATGATGAGAACACGGCTGATATATATTACATCGATAGAACACGGCTGATATATATTACATCGATAGAACACGGCTGATATATATTACACCGATAGAACACGGCTGATATATGTTACATCGCTAGAATACGGCTGACACTATTACATTGCAAGAATACAACTACCATACAATTCTACGCTAGAACACGGCTGGTAATAATACATCGATAGAACACAGCTGCCATGTATTACTTTGTTAGACCACATTTTCACTAGATGGAAGCTGCTGTATATTACTTAACTAGAAAACAATGACCATATATCACTTTGCTAGAACACAGCTGCCACATATTATATCGCTAGAACACGGCTGACATATATTATTAGGGACGTTCATTTGAAACCCGTTCCAATGGCTTTATTACAAAAGCATGAAAAAACATAACAGGTGTGGTAGAATTAAACAAAGCATTCATTTTGAATGAACTATGCACCATGGGTTGGTACCATACCGGGGTCGTCGTAGGCATTCAGGCAAGCATCCCATTGCTTTTTATCATGCATAATATAAACTCATGTTCATTACTGTAGTTTGAGTGAGAGAGTCAGTGAGTATGAATGAGAGACAGAACGAGTGAGCGTGAGAGTGAATGAGTGAGCGTGAGAGTGAATGTGTGTGTGTGTGTGTGTGTGTGTGTGTGTGAGAGATAGATAGATAGAGAGAGAGAGAGAGAGAGAGAGAGAGAGAGAGAGAGAGAGAGAGAGAGAGAGAGAGAGAGAGAGAGAGAGAGAGAGAGAGCATCACTATTTTTACGTCACATACATTTTATGTACACATTTTTCTTCATGTTTAACATTTTTATGAGACTGCTCATGACAAGTGTCAGTGTATGTGTGTGAGTAAAGTGTGGGAGTTTGTTCATACTAGTTTCAATACTAACGTGAGTCATTTTGTATGTGTCTAGATGTGAGGAAGTGTGAGTGTATGTGGAGGATGTGTGTGAGTGTGGGGATATGTGTGGGTGGGGGTGTGTGGGTGGGGGTATGCGTTTGGATGGGTTGGGGTGTGTGGGTTTTGGTGGGTAGTGGTATTTGTGGGTGTTGGATGGATGTGTGGGGGTGAAAGTAGGGGTGTTGGAATGGGTGTGGGGGATGTGTGTATGGGTGGAGGATATGTGTATGGGACGGATGCAGTGGATGTGTGTTTATGTGGGTGGAGATGTGTGGATGGTTTGAGGAAGTATGTGTGGGAGGCGGGGTTGTGTGGGTAGGGGATTGTGTTGGGTGGATTGGGGATGCAAGGGCGGGTGGGGAGAAGTGTATGGTGTGTGGGTTTGAGATATGTGTGCGGTGTGTTGGTGGGGGATGTGTGAATGATGTGTGGGTGGAGGGTACGTTTGTGGTGGTATGGGTGGAGGATAGTGTGTGGTGTGGGGGATGTGTGTGATGGGTGCGGGGAATGTGCGTATGGGTGGGGTATATGTGTGGGTGAGTAGGGGATTGTGGTGGTTGGGGGAAGTATGTGGGGGAGTGTGGGTGGGAGATGTGTGTGTGTGGATGGGGAATGTGTGGGTGGGGGTGTGTGAGTGGCTTAGGGATGTGTAGGTGGGTGAGGGAGTTGTATGTGTCGGGGTTGGATGTGTGAGTGGGTGGAGGATGTGTGTGGGGGTAGGGGTATTGTGATCGAGAGATGTTTGGTTGGGGTGGGTGGGTGGGGGTGTGTGGGTGCGTAGTGGAGGATGTATGCGTGAGTGAGTGTGTGTTGGTGGACGGGTAGGGAATGCGTGTGTGGGTGGTGAGAGGTGTGTGGTGTGTTGGTTGGGGATATTGTGTGGGTGAGGTATGTGTGTGTGGGTGGGGGATTTTTGTGGTGTGTGAGTGGGGGTATGTGGGGTGGATGGGTAAGGGTATCTGTGTGGGTGGGAATATTGTGTGGTATCTGGGTGGGGGAAATGTGTGTGGTGTGTAAGTGGGGATGTGTTGGTGAGGGATATGTGTGTGTGTGGTGCGTTGGTTGGGAATAGTGTGTGGTAGGGGGTGTATGTGATGTGCGGGTGAGGGATTGTGTGGTGGGGGATTAGGTTAAGGCATGTGTGGGTGGGTGGAAGTTGTATGTGTGGATGGTGGGGTGTGTGTGAGTGGATTGGGGATGTATGGGTGGTTAGGGAGATGTGGGGGGGGGGGGTAGGGACATGTCAGCTGGTGGGGATGTGTGTGTATGGTTTGTGGATGTGCGATGTGTGGGTTGGTGGGGGATTGTGTGCATGGGTGGGGAATATGTTGTCGATGGAGATGTGGCTGGGGGATGGGTGGTTTGAGGTGTGGGTGGGGAGAGGATGTGTGGGGTAGGATGTGTATGTGGATGGGCGTGGGATGTGTGGGTTGGTGGGGGAATGTTTGTGGGTGGCGAGTGTGTTTTAGTTGGGGGATCAGGGGAGGGCAGTGTGTGTGGGTGGGGGATGTGCGGGAGGGGGATGGGTCGGTTGGTGGAGTATGTATGTGTCCCTTGGTGTGCGTGTGTATGTGTCCCTTGGTGCGCGTGTGTGTGGGTAGGTGGGAGTGTTGTGTGGGAGATGGGCTTCATAACATGGTAATTAGCCTTGTTTATGTTTACAACATTCATTTCACAATGTTTATTTTTCTTCCTATGTAAATGTATAATGCTCTTGATGAACGAAAGACGAGTGATTGGAAGGGCCGAATGTAAGACGGGCCTGCGCGCCCAATTTGTGACCCTAATAAAGTTGATTTGATTTGATCAGGTAGGCAGCGAATTCCGTCCACAAAAAAGGATTGTGGTTGCTCACTGAACCAAGTGTTTACCGCGTTCATTTCGTCTGCATCTGTGTGAAATCGTTGCCCCTTGAGAGCTTTTTCTTAGAGGTCCGAACAAATGAATATCACATGGTGACAAATCAGGACTATAGGCAGGATGTTGCAGAATTTCCCACGTCTTCCTTGCTAATGCTTCCTGCGCAATCTTTGCGACATGCGAAAAAGCATTATCGTGCAACAAAATCATACCGCGAGAAAGCATGCCGGGTCGTTTATTCTTGATGGCTTTTTGCAGTTTGTCTAGTGTTTGCAAGTAGTGGGTAGAGTTGATGTTGACACCAGGTTCTTTAAAGTCGGTCAACAATAGCCCTTCATGGTCAAAACATGCGCTCAGCATAACCTTACCAGCGGAAACCTGTAACTTGAATTTTTTGGCTTTTGGTGATCCAGCATGCTTCCATTGCATGCTCTCTCTTTTGCTGTTCGGCTCAAAGTGGTGACACAATGATTCATCGCCTGCCACTACGTGGAAGATAAATGCACCACCCTCCACTCTGTAACGCAACAAGTGGTTCAAACACCATCCTATGCGTCATTCTTTTTGGTGGTCGGTCAACATCAGTGGTACCCACTGTGAACACACCTTCTGATATTGCAGTTTCTTACGAACGACCTTTTGAATTGTCCCAATTGACACATCAAATTCTTTCGTAGCGAACGTATGCTTCGACAACGGTTCATCTATACTACTGCATCAATTTTGGCGATGGTTTTTTCTGTTGCAACAATATGCGCTTGACCCGGCCGTCGAAGATCTGCCGTGAATTAACGTCCTTTCCGAAACATTCGTGTCCAGTCTGTCATTGTTGTCTTCGACACACATTTGTCACCGTAAGCTGCCAGCATTCTTCGATGAATGTCCACTGGTCGACATCCTTCAAATGAAAGAAACTGAAACACCGCTCTTTGAGCTTCTTTGGACGGACTTTTACCAATCCGGCCATTTTCTCAACGTTCAGAAACAGAACCTATGCATCATGGGACGATAAGCATGTGCTCTTTTATTCATTGGTCAGTACTTATCACATGCTTATGACATGATCATGTTCATCGTACGCATTTACGCGCGGTGCGGCACGAACGAATTTCAAATGAACGCCCCTTATACATCCCTAGAATACGGCTGACATATGTTACATCGCTAGAACACATTAATTGTGTCCTTGAGTTGGAGGAAAAAACAAGTTACTGGTGTCCTTGTGTTGGAGGAAAGAAAAGGTTACTGGTGTCCTTGTGTTGGAGGAAAGAACAGGTTACTAGTTTCCTTGTGTTGGAGGAAAGAAAAGGTTACTGGTGTCCTTGAGTTGGAGGAAAGAACAGGTTACTGGTGTCCTTGTGTTGGAGGAAAGAACAAGTTACTGGTGTCCTTGTGTTGGAGGAAAGAACATGTTACTGATGTCCTTGTATTGGAGGAAAGAACATGTTACGTGTGTCCTTGTGTTGGAGAAAAGAACATGTTACTGGTGTCCTTGTGTTGGAGGAAAGAACAAGTTACTGGTGTCCTTGTGTTGGAGGAAAGAACATGTTACTGGTGTATTTTTGTTGGAGGAAAGAACATGTTACTGGTGTCCTTGTGTTGGAGGAAAGAACAAGTTACTGGTGTCCTTGTGTTGGAGGAAAGAACATGTTACTAGTGTCCTTGTGTTGGAGGAAAGAACAGGTTACTTGTGTCCTTGTGTTGGAGGAAAGAACATGTTACTGGTGTCCTTGTGTTGGAGGAAAGAACAAGTTACGTGTGTCCTTGTGTTGGAGGAAAGAACATGTTACTAGTGTCCTTGTCTTGGAGGAAGGAAGAAGTTACGTGTCCTTGTGTTGGAGGAAAAACAAGTTACTGGTGTCCTTGTGTTGTAGGAAAGAACAAGTTACTGGTGTTCTTGTGTTGAAGGAAAGAACATGTTACTGGTGTCCTTGTGTTGGGGGAAAGAACAAGTTACTGGTGTCCTTGTGTTGGAGGAAAGAACATGTTACTGGTGTCCTTGTGTTGGAGGAAAGAACAAGTTACTGGTGTCCTTGTGTTGGAGGAAAGAACAAGTTACTGGTGTCCTTGTGCTGGAGGGAAGAACAAGTTACTGGTGTCCTTGTCTTGTAGGAAAGAACAAGTTACTGGTGTGCTTGTGTTGGAGGAAAGAACAGATTACTGGTGTCTGTGTTGGGAGAAAGAACATGCTACTGGTGTCCTTGTGTTGGAGGAAAGAACATGTTACTGGTGTCCTTGTGTTGGAGGAAAGAACATGTTACTGGTGTCCCTGTGTTGGAGGAAAGAACAAGTTACTGGTGTCCTTGTGTTGGAAGAAAGAACATGTTACTGGTGTCCTTGTATTGGAGGAAAGAACATGTTACGTGTGTCCTTGTCTTGGAGGAAAGAACAAGTTACGTATGTCCTTGTGTTGGAGGAAAAAACAAGTTACTGGAGTCCTTTTGTTGAAGGAAAGAACATGATACCGGTGTCCTTGTGTTGAGGGAAAGAATAAGTTACTGGTGTCCTTGTGTTGGAGGAATGAATAAGTTACTGGTGTCCTTGTGTTGGAGGAATGAATAAGTTACTGGTGCCCTTGTGTTGGATGAAAGAACAGGTTACTGGTGTCCTTGTGTTGAGGGAAAGAATAAGGTACTGGTGTCCTTGTGTTGGAGGAATGAATAAGTTACTGGTGTCCTTGTGTTGGAGGAACGAATAAGTTACTGGTGTCCTTGTGTAGTTTAGTTTAGTCGACGGATCAATATCACGGCTCATGGGTGTAACCCATAAGTGCTCCGTTCTACTCCTAACTCAAGCCTGAGTCCGGAGAATCTCATCTCAGTGCACGAACTCTGTAGTACTGGCGAGGGTCCTGAAATACTTTGGGTAGATTTTCAACTCGAAATTTTGTCCAGGCAGCGCCGTTAGACTACTCGGTGTCCTTGTGTTGGAGGAAAGAAAAAGTTACTGGTGTCCTTGTGTTGGAGGAAAGAACAAGCTACTGGTGTCCTTGCGTTGGAGGAAAGAACAAGTTAACGGTGTCCTTGTGTTGGGGGGAAAAAACAAGCTACTGGTATGTGATTTTGAGAGCTTGTAGTGTCTGTTCAACTGTCACGTGATACCAGCTAACTCCGATTAGCCTCTGGCAAGTCCAGCATTGGGCAACCTGCACCTGTGTTTACACAAGTTGTATACGATGTAAGAACACAGAAGCTACTAGACCGAGGTGGGATTCCATACACAAATACCTGGAATAGGAAAGAACACACGTGGACACAGTGACAGACATATATATAGCTGGAACTGATAGATCTATACATAGATGAGTGCATGCACAGATTGATGGACGCATGGGTGTATGGACAGATTAACTGATGGATCGATGCGTAGGTAGACGCTCTCCTTTTATTTTTAGCGTCTCTAGAACTGCTATGCCGGCTTTCTGGCCTAGAGGTTAGCGACATTTCTCCGTAATCCCGTGTACTCTCGTAAGTAACGTGACAACGGTGAGAATCAGCAGTGATTCGAATCGCGTCGGTAACTTAGGGGTATGTGAGCCGGCCGCCCAGAAAGCAATGGTAAACTACCGAGCGTAATCTTGCCAAGAAATCAACAATCAGCTGAAAAATGCTGATGTTGACAGTGATGGGATATGCAAAACATTTAGAACTTCTATACCAGTGTGCTCTGTTTGGATGGCATGCAAAGTATTAACGCATCTAATTAAAGACACAAACAACAAGTCCCGTGAAGTAATAACACATCTCATTAATGATATAAAAGTGAAGTATTATGTCTCCAACCGAGATGCAGGAACATCGTTACGCCCGCCAGGCGAATAGTCTCCAGCCGGGATGCAGTAACATCGTTACGGCCGCCAGGCGAGTACCAGTTACCTGCCCACAGGACCCTGACATGTGTGAACGTGGAAGGCTCGTCCTAATTGAACATACTAACGTAAATTACATGCATTTGATTGTTTAAACGTGTAAAACATCTGTGATTGTAAAACTTGTCGCCATTTTGAACTTGTTGTAGTTTGACCTTGTCGCCATCTTGTAAACATGATGTCTATGTCCTTACTGAATGTCATCTTGATGTAAGTGATGTGTCATCATTGTTATAGATTGTTGAAATATATCTAGATTGTATTTGTGAAGTTAGTTGTGGAAAGCAGAAAGTTTAGGAAAGAAAGTGACTTGTGATTTGAAAAATTGTTGACCGACGACATTACGACCTACAATTACACTCTACGCAATACAAACCTAATCAAAACTTAGTGACAAGCATACACAGCATACAAAGATAGATTCTAATTTATTTCCTCCCAAAAAGAAAGCAGGTTTTCTGTGCAATCTGAAACCCTTGCCCGTAGAGGTCAGTTTGTCCTTGAAGTAGCGACCCTACAGTTCCTAGCCCTGATTTGAACCATTCTTCACCACATCCAGTGCACTTGAGTATATTTTTTCTAGATACTTTCGGATGCAAATTTGGGCATAAATTGTAAGTTCAACAATATTGTAAAATTGTTCACGTTACTAACACCTTGTAACAAATTGTGTGTCTGATAACTTATTTTCATTTAAACATTCCATCATATCTTCATTAAATGACTTCATCGATATGGGTTTAAAGCTAAAGTTAACTGGTGACGAGTTAACAAAATGGAGTGAAACAAAATACTCTGAACACCTTCGAGAAAAAGCTAATGAACGCGATGAAAGAGCGGCTGAAAGAGCTGCCAAACAGGCTGAGCTAGATTTAGCTGCAAAAACAAAACAAGCAGAATTAGATTCTGAATTGAAGAAGGCAGAAATAGCAGCTCAAAGCAAACGCGAAGAGCTCGAATTACAACTCAAAATTAAACAGTTTGACACCGAGACTGCCATAGACAAAGAGTCTAAGAAATCTGCAAGACTGGAAAAAGAAAACCAGTATAAAAAGTATCAAGGTATTGTAAGAAATTATACCTCAGGTGACTGCATTGCAGCGTTCACCCAACATTTTGAAACCTTAATGGACCATTATCAGGTTCCAGTTTCTGAATGGAACATTATTTATATGAGGAGTTTGTCAGGGGAGCCTCTGAAAGTCATTGAGACTATCCCCAAAGACCTCAGAAAAGACTACCATTATCTAAAATTAAAAAGTATGGCAAATTTTATGCTAGATGAGGCAGGATACAGAGAACAGTTCAGCAAACTGAGTACAAAATCTACTCAGACGTTCTCTGACTATGTCTCTGTAGTCCGAGACGTATTTACAAAATGGAGTTCAGCAGCCAAAGTAAATAAAAACTATGATAAGTTAGAAGATCTCATTATCAGGGATAAAATCATCACATCCCTTCCACCAGCATTTTCAAAATTTTTGCTAGAGAATGAATGTACGAGTGTAGAAGAGATTGAGAGACGTGGGTCGGCTTACTACTCAGCCAATAAACATTGTTTTGTTAGTGAAGCTAGTGATACAAATTTCGTAGCAGCTGCAAACTATGACAAACCTCGATCAGAAACCTACAATAGGCAAAGAAATTATAAGCCTACTTCTGAGAAATACAATCATTGTAGATTTTGTAACACGTCACACCATCAAGGTGAAATGTGCGATAAGAACCCAGCATATTTTACATGCTTACAAAACTACATAAATAGTCAAGATAAGGAACGTAAATCCTTTAAAAAGGTACGAAAATGCTTCCTCTGTAAAGCGTACGGTCATTGGCGTCATGATTGTAAAGGAAGGCAAATGACCAAGAAAGCAAATGCCGCCTTATTTGACAGTTCATCATCAGATGAAGAACATTCAGAAAAACTCCCTGTGAACTCAGCACAGGCTTTTGACATGTTTAATTCACATAAATGTACTCTTTGTAATACCTTTTATGAAAATGGCATTTTAACATGCGGCCATTCCATTCCTATTGCCAATGAAGATGCTAATTTGGTAATAGATTCCAAAGGCAGAATAAACATCCATCAGGGATATGTGAATGGCAAGCCTGCTACAGTGCTTCGTGACACCGGAAGCTCCCTTATAGGGCTAAAGAGACAGTTCATAATGCCTACAGACTATACAGACAGGCACGTAACATGCAGAACATTCTCTGGAAATATTGAAAAGTACCCATTAGCATGGGCATATATTCAAACACCTTTCCTCACTGGGAAAGTAAAATGCGCTGCATTAACTAACCCTGTGTGTGATATTATCATTGGTAATTTACCAGAGGTGAATGATATGCCTCATGATATTACATCTGTTTGTATTGATGATAACACAACATCATCACCATCACATGTCATCATTGAAAGTATAGTATCACCAGATGAATGTATGGTAGCTAATGGAGCACTAACATCTCATGAACCCATTGACCATAATGTCTCATCACCATCTGATATCATTGAATGTGTGAACGCAGTAACTAGATCTACTGCTAGAGTGCAAGAGGAAATTAATCAAACTGAGGCTATAGAAATGCTTAGCCCAGTGATACTGCCTCCTAAAACCATGAAGGAGAACTTTGTAGCAGCCCAAAAGGCTGATCCTTCATTATCTAAATATTTTAATCTGATCGGCCAAAAGCCAAAGGTAACCAAAAATGCAAGATGGCATTTAGCTCTGAAGAATTGCATCCTCACCAGGTACTATACCAGAGGCAACAGCACCCCAGAGCAAACTGTGTTGCCAATTGAATACCGTAAGCAAGCCTTACATCTTGCCCATGATATACCTCTTGCAGGGCATATGGCATACTCTAAGACCAAATCAAGATTATTAACACAGTTTTATTGGCCAAGATTCTGCAATGACATTAAGAAATATTGTAGAAGTTGTGATATCTGCCAAAAACTAGTGAAAAAAGGTAAAAACCCACAGGCAAAATTACAAATTACCGACTTAGCCAGTCGACCTTTTGAGAAAATATCTGTCGACATAGTGGGCCCTCTGAATCAAGTAACATCCAGAGGGAATAGGTTCATCATTACCATCGTTGATTTATGTAGCCGCTGGCCGGAAGCGATTCCGTTAAAGAACATAACTGCCAATGATATTATGGAAGTTTTCTTCCACATATCTTCACGAATAGGATTTCCAGACACTATTCTATCTGATAGGGGAAGTCAATTTATTGCTGCATCTACTCAAGCTTTCACCAAAATGTTAGGGGTGAAACCATACCATCCTCACTCAACGGGAATCATCGAAAAGTTTAACGGTGATTTGAAGCATATGCTTGCTAAAGTCACGCAAGAAGATCCCAAAAACTGGGACATATATTTGCCCGCTATACTTTTTGCTTATCGCGAAGTCCCACATTCTAGTACTGGATTCTCTCCTTTTGAACTTATCTATGGTGCCAAACCACGTGGCCCAGTGAGTATCTACCATTCAATGTTAAATGAAGCCACCCCTGTACTTAAACCCATATCATCATACGTGTATGTTACATCATTGCGCGAAAGAATCATCAAATCTTGTACTATTGCAAAAGAAGCACTAAAACTATCTGGTGCTACATATAGACAATATGCAGACAAAGGTAACAGGACAATAACGTTGACACCTGGACAGGACGTACTTCTTCTCTTACCTAGTGACCGACACTTATTGACTGACTCTTGGCAGGGACCATTTAAAGTAATAAGACAGATTTCAAATGTAGACTATGAGATTCAAATAAAAGACAAACATAAAATATTTCACATCAATATGCTAAGACCATACTACAACAGAGACAACGAACAAGACGATACAACAGCCTGTACAGTGATAATAGACCATGAAGATGACGAAGATAGTGACGAAATTCCAACACCTGCAGTAGACACGACAAACTGCTTGAAAGAAATCAAAATAAACCCAAACTTAACTCAAGCAGAAACAGACAGTTGCAAACATCTCATACAACAGTACAACACCATCTTCTCCAACAACCCAGGACAAACAGAGTTAGTACAACATCACATCACGCTCACTTCAAACACACCAATAAAATGCAGACCTTACACCATTCCATTACATTACAAAGAAAACTTACACCAAGAGATCATTAGCTTAGAGAAAAACAACATCATTAGACGATCCCAATCACATTTTTCATCTCCAATGGTCATGGTACGCAAAAAGGACAACACGATAAGACTCTGTGTCGACTACAGAAAATTAAATAAAATAACTCTTCTAGATCTGGAACCAATGACCAACTGCGAGGACCTACTGACAGAACTGACAGACTCTAGATATTTTACGAAGCTAGATATGACGAAAGGTTACTGGCAGATAACGGTAGACGAACAGAGCAGACATCTGACAGCTTTTGCCACACCTTGGGGACTGTACGAATGGTGCAAATTACCATTTGGGCTAGTCAATGCCCCAGCGACATTCGTACGTATGACACGACTATTACTTGTGGACATAACAAACATTATCTGTTACATGGACGACATTTGTGTTCACACAAAGACGATGAGAGACCACATAAAGACATTACAGCAGACATTTGAACGAATTAGACATCACGGACTGACGGTGAAGCCGACAAAAGTAGACATAGCCTATCAGGAAATCTCCTTCTTGGGTTATAGAATATCTAATGGCTTTGTCACGACAGACGATAACATCGTGTCCAAAATACTGAAACTCTCACTTCCAACTACCAAGAAACAAGTCAGAAGTGTATTAGGACTATTAAATTATTATAGGCAGTTCATACCAGATTTTGCTGAACTGACAGAAAAATTCACTAACCTACTAACGAAAAACCAACCTGAAAAGATTGTAAACAACGAATGCCTAAAATTTGCATTCCAGAAAGTGTTATCTTATTTTTCTGAGAATAGTTTAAAGAATCCCATTCTCAAATTGCCCAATTTACTTATTCCTTTCAGATTACGCACAGACGCGAGCTCCGTGGCGATTGGAGCTGTTCTGTTACAGGAACATGACAACATTCTACATCCTGTATACTACGTCTTTAGAAAATTGAAACCAAGAGAACGTGCTTGGTCCACACCTCAGTTAGAAGCTCTTGCTCTAGTGGTGGGTATAACTAAATTGTCCAGATTCCTTCTAGGACGGCATTTCATAGTAGAGTCCGACAATAGTCCATTAAAATTTATTACTTCAGGGGTCCCAACAAACCAGATGATAGCGCGCTGGTCTCTTGTACTTCAGGATTACAGCTTTGAAGTTCGACATATCGCTGGCAGAACCAACACGATTGCTGATCTTTTGTCCCGTTGTCCGAACGACCCAGTAAGCACTAATGTCTGAGTGCAGTGTGTTAGAAAACGCTCAGACCAACACAGCCAGCATTGAAAGTTTTTTCCAGAAAAGCTGTGTACATCGATGATGTGATGTGATAGGGTTCATTCCCACTGTAAATATTGTTTCTTATTTTATTAGTAATGTAGTAATCGTCGTGAATAATTGTGTAGTGTGTGGTAGAAAGTGAACAATATTAATTGTAGATATTATAAAACAAGAACATTGCCACATGCGCTTTCAACTTACCTGAAGCGAACTAGTCAAGTTATCAGTGGTAGCTGCGAGTGGATCATATCCAGTGACATTTTAATCCGTCAACGAAAGTGTGAACTGAACTTTGACATTTACACCACTGCAGTTAATCCGAATCCAGAAGTTTTCCAGCGAAACAACGAACACATTAACTATCAGAACAATTTCGCATTGCTACACCAGAGCGGAACAAGTGTGTGATAGAATTGTTAACATCAGCTGTTCGTGTGTACTTCCGGATGATTTGTAAATTTAGATAAAAAGTAGCAGACGATAAACAGAAATCTTAAAAATTTATGACGCTTCTAAAATAATTATGAAACACCAATTTCGAATACACGAATTGTGTATTAATATTTTTCGACTAATGTAATCTTAGAATCATATCTTGATTAACTTATTCACACTACCGACATTTGTTTCGCTAGTATGGAAAAGCATCAAGCTATGACGCTGAGAAATAGAATAATACTTGTAGTAGTTTAGATTTGAAATCTTTTGAAATTATGTCCCTTTCATTTTGTTGTTATTACTTTATTACACTAAGGGCGGTAAATGGAAATGTATTCAGAGATGTGTTGTATAAAAATAGCCATTGTGTTGCCAGATTGTCAACACTCCAAATGGTCATCAGCTGTGTATGGTATAGGGTTACCGAAGTTGTAGACCAACGGAAGAGCTCCCGGCCAAATGAGGTCGGAACTCGAGCGTTGAATGCGGCTTATAAAAAGTCGTATTACGGTCTTACCCGATGTTTTTTGTTGCAAAAAGCATATTATTCATTTTTTTAGAGGTTGCGAGGTAGTTGCATTTTTGCTGATGCTACCGATCTGACTGGGTCAATATTGCAACTCAGGTGATCATCCATCGAGAGGATGAAACTTGGAAAGTGGTGAAGATTGAACACCGCATGACTTAACATACAATTTGCATTTCTTATGTATTTCTATGCCAACGTACATGACAACAGAAAGGTCGATTCTGACATGGTTAGAATATAAACCCTATGTCTAGGTAGATTATGCATGAAATATAAAATCTTTCATGAATAAGCCCCGGGGGAGCGTGTCAGAATCTCTATGTCTCCAACCGAGATGCAGGAACATCGTTACGCCCGCCAGGCGAATAGTCTCAAGCCGGGATGCAGTAACATCGTTAATGCAAGCACTGTGTGAGGAAACCGGCAGACTGCTTGCGAACTCGGACATGACAAGACGTGTGGGTTGAGAAAGGCTTCTGTGTAGTTTCTGTGCCCGAAAGTCGAGTGCTTGTATATCTTGTGAGATAGGCTGTGATGCTGTGGGTTTTGTCTGTAAGTGTACTGATGTATTGTATATGTATTGTAATGATCATCACATGCTAAACTAGATTGTCTTGCATGTGAATTGGTAATAAATCCATTGAACTTCGTGTCATTGTGTGTCAAGTCCAATCACTTTGTACTTGTACTTGTCTCACATATATTAGGTCCAACGAGCCAGGTTTAAGACCCTGACAAACAAGTCCCGTGAAGTAATAACACATCTCATTAATGATATAAAAGTGAAGTATTATAAAAATACATCTCATTAATGACAACAATAACAAGATCGGTGGCAGATTTCGGCTGTGGGCATGCGAAGTGACAGGACCTGTACGCTGCGCAGGCTTCAGTCACGGAGAAACTGGTGGACAGTCGTTCCCTCACCTAGCGAACGTTGAGAGCTGACATCGAATCCTTGCCCGGTCGAGCTCATGTCATTCTCAGCGTAACATCATAACCATTACACCAACCCATCTGATAACAGATCTCACTAGTTAATAATAATGTAAACATGTTTACAAGTCAAAAATAAATTCTGCACTCCCGCACTGTGCAAGTTTCAGACAGCGTGGGCTCGACCTGATTTCTATGGTTTCAGTTGCATGCACGAAATCCCGCAGTCAGTGTGTGGGTGGGTGGTTGGCCGGCTGGCTGGCTGGCTGAGTGGTTGGGTGTATAGATGCAAGAAGTCACGTTGACAAGTAGGTGGGTAGATAGGTAGGTAGACAGGTGGAGGGAGGCACGCAGGTGTCAACACACAAACAAACCGGCGAGCTGACAGACAAACATCAGATATGTAAACGGACCGACATACGGACAGATTAGATACATAAAAGGATCGACTGACAGACAGATCAGATATGTAAAGGGATTGACAAACAGACAGATCAGATATGTAAACGGGTCGACAGATCAGACGTGTAAACGGATCAACAGACAGACAGATCAGACATGTAAACGGATCAACAGACAGACAGATCAGACATGTAAACGGATCAACAGACAGACAGATTAGACGTGTAAACGGATCGACAGACAGATCAGACATGTAAACGGATCAACAGACAGATCGCAGTGGGCAGACAATAAATAACGGATGTTTATGCAGTCTTTCTTCTACCGGAAACGCTCCCATATGCATTCTTAAATCCCCCCCCCCCCCCCACACACACTTTCTTTCTTTCTCGCTCTCTTTTCCGCCTTGTACGATCACCATTGCGGATGAATCTGTCATCGAGTACAGGAAAAGCTGCAGTTGGCGATGCCCAGATAAAATATAGTTTTGTTTACGATGCTCTGTCCTGATTATCAACACATTCCACACGTTCTGGTCACCAGCAGGCATAACATGATGCTACACCTAAATCTTCTTATATTCAGCATTTCCAATGTACTCGTAATAAAATAACCATTCTGTTTTGTTTCTTCTACATGATCACAAGGAACAAATGAACGGACTGTCTTAAATTGGGCACGCAGGCCTGTATTACATTCGCCCCTTTCAACCTGGTGATAGAAACAATATGCTCTTGGCTTTCTGTAAAGTGGGATCTGGTAGCACTTGGACGGTCGGTCAGTCGTGACAGGACTGACACATGGGCGGTCGGTCAGTTGTGACAGGACTGACACATAGACGGTCGGTCAGTCGTGACAGGACTGACATATGGACGGTCGGTCAGTCGTGACAGGACTGAAACATGGACGGTCGGTCAGTCGTGACAGGACTGACACATGGACGGTCGGTCAGTCGTGACAGGACTGAAACAAACAGTTCTCATTGATATCCTGCCTTGATCTAGCTATGGGGTATACACCATGACTGGGACATCGACGCAAAGCACGCACATAGGCACACACACACACACACGCACACACACACGCACACACACACACACACACCCACACACACACTAGCATGTTGCGAAGAAACTTTACCACGAGAGAGGAAGCAAGAGAGAGAGAGAGAGAGAGAGAGAGAGACAGACAGACAGACAGACAGACAGACAGACAGACAGACATATATTAAGAGCGGTGGAGAGATTTATTACTGTACTGATTTATTGACAACGTTTCTTACCATTGCAGGTGTCACAGAAACTCCGGGACGCAAGTTAGCTTACTAGGCATGTTACAGATCTTAAAATATTCACCAGATACGTTACATGTTATATAATATTCACCAGATACGTTACATGTTATATGATATTCACCAGATACGTTACATGTTATATAATATTCACCAGATACGTTACATGTTATATAATATTCACCAGATACGTTATATGTTATATAATATTCACCAGATACGTTACATGTTATATAATATTCACCAGATACGTTACATGTTATATAATATTCACCAGATACGTTACATATTAAATAATATTCACCAGATACGTTACATGTTATATAATATTCACCAGACACGTTACAGATTCTATAATATTCACCAGACACGTTACGAATCATATAATATTCAATAGACACGTTACGGATCATATAATTTTCACCAGACACGTTATAGATTCTGTAATATTCAAAAGCAAAGACACAATGTGCATTTCCTGTGCATTTTAACCTAGTTGTCTCTTGCCGATGTCCCTCCAAGGTAATTAAAATAACATGAACAATAAATTCAGAGGTACTGATTTACTTTTAAAGAAAGCGAAAGATGAGAATTAGAAACCATTACACAACAGATACAAACCGTATAAAAGTTTTAAAATAACTTTCACCTTTTAATATAATTGTGTTTGTTTCACGTATTAGGTTGATTTGTTGGCTTTTTGATAACCTAAGCCGTTCTTTGCAACAAAGTTGGTGAAACTGGCTGGTGTCTAGGCGTGGTTGGCACAACATTCAAGACAACCACAGCACGAGCATCGGAAAACTAGGATAGTAACACAGGAGTAAGATGTCGAGTGCCGATACTTTTGATTACTTCCTTCTAATCATTAGACTGTGCACACAACTTCGATGACGCCAACTAAGTCGGTTGTCTATAGTGATCCCCAACTGCAACTACAACATATGTTGTTGTCAGAGTCCCGTTTAGCTTGTGTAAAACATTTTCCATATTCATATTGTTATTGCGGATCTCGGGAACGGGTTTTCAATCTTCACTGAGAATTAAATGATCTGAGCATATGACGTGTGGACACTGTCATCTGAAAGCGTTTGTGGCACAGCTGTGTGCTGCCCATCCTCTACTATCAGGAGATGCAGTAGGAAGTTTCCATACATGGAGGACAGAATATGATGGCAGATCTCGTATCTGTTGTTGTATAAACTTCTACATAGGTTTGTCAGATTAGTACTCACTCCATATTGTTTAAGGATTTCCTAAATAAGCTGTTTACCGTGACAAATAAGCTGTGGAAGATCATTAAACAATGTGGAGTGAGTACACATCTAACAAACCTATGCAGAAGCTTATACAACAAAAGTGAATGCATAGTGGTTGATTCTTCGTATTACAGTTCGATAGTTCACGTGAGCTTATTATTGCTTCAACGTTAACGTTGCCAATTTGATAATTGCGGGAGTTGCGTTGTGGCAGATGTGGGGGCTCGTCCGGGGAACCTACTACATGCGTTCGTGATACAGGCGCATCTATTATTGGGGTAGACCAAAAGCTCATAAGAGAGCAAGACTACACAGGCAAAACTGTAGGCTGCAGAACTTTCGGCGGCACAGTTGAAAGGTATAAAATCGCCACAATCACGATAAAATCTCCATACTTTAAAGGCACAGTAAATGCAGCAGTACTTCCGAATCCTTGTGCCGGGTTACTCATTGGGAACGTACCCAATGCAAATGATCGCACTCACGAAGAGGCAATTGAACGGGAGATTGAAAACACGCCAACAAATGCTGTCACAAGAGCACAAGTGCATCGTCAAGAAGAAGAAAATACGCAATTGAAACAAGTGACATTAAATAGTATCAAACACGATGTAACACAAAAGAGAGACAACACAACAGTACAAAAATGTGTAAAATATAATACTCACAAGGCAAACAAATCCAAACACAGGAAATTGAATTCTCCATTAAATAAGTTTATTTCTGTGAGTGTAAGTGAAAAACAAAAGCAAACAACCAGGCAACCTCATATGTCGACGAATGACACCATTCACAAACATCAAAAACAGAGAACGAAAATTATACACACTAGTAACAAACAGAGGCAGTGGGATGTTGTAACCATATTTGTTGCTCAGATCATGATCTTAATGAAATCAACCCTATCCCATGTTGAATGCGTCATTATGAACATTTACTCACAAACAAAGAGGTATGTTACTTGTATCAGTACAAACAATTACGCACAGGTCCAGAAACATATTGCAAACATGTTCATACGAATAAAAAGGCATATCACAAGCATGCACACAGAAGTCAAGAAATGTGTCACAAACATGTACTCACAATCAAAGAAAGAGATTACTTGCGCCATTACAAACATTCACTCGCAAGTCAAGAAAATTTGCGCACAAGATAATAAACGCAAAGAATATTACAATAGACAAACTACACTTATCTTTGCTTACTCTATTTACTTGGTTTATTTCTTTTACAAATGCACCAATATACGTTACACAGTATACACACGAGTGAAAACCACAACATTGTTCCAATCAACAAAGTTACAATGTACAAATATTGGCATGCGTGCAGAAGAGAGATTCTATAGGTTTGAAACAAAGAAAGAAAGAAAGAAAATGAATGAAAGAAAGAATAAAAGGAAAAATAGAAAAATAAAATGGAATGAAAGTGTTAGGTTTATATCAACACATAATACACTACAGACACATTAGGGTCTTACAAAAGAAGTTGTTCTGAATTTCGCGGATATAAAGCTATACTTTTCAGAATTTGCCACACTATCTCTGTTATACCTTATTTTACAATCTTATGATAGCAAACGTAAACCTATTCTCTACTTTAGCGATCACATTGCTGGTTAACGTTATCACTAGCATTATCAATCTGAATATTAATTGGTTTAAATATTTATTCTTGTTAAATCCGAATATTATATTATATTTCTTATTTATTTCGTAGAAGTTCTTACGGATTATTATTCTGTGAAAGTCTACTATGTTAAGATCTGCCAAATTCTAGACGATGATAATATTCTTAAAGATCTTCTTAGTCGTCTCTAAAAAAATTATGTATGTTATATTTTCTTACTTATTGTCTGCGTTCGTATTTGGATTTTCGTTAGGCTGATTAACATATGTTGCATACATTCACCCAGGTAGATTACTGTTGAAAACAACAAATTGCGAATTATATGAAATTTATTAGTGTTATTCGGATATGTACATGGTTTGTTCAATTCGTTCTTTGGCAGGGACATTGTTCGCCATGACAAGTGACACTGCACAATCGAGTGTGATTGACCATGTGCGCTGTAATTGATGAACTATACCTGAACACTTCTGGATTATCAGAAATCGTTTGTATTTCTAAAATAATGTTATGTCATATTATTACAGCATATTCGCGGTAAACATTGATAGTTATAGTGCTATTTCATGGATCGAAACCTGACTATTGATGAGAGTGTATGTGTTGAACACTGACACAGTAAATGAGAATAGACACGGTTTTCGTCGCGAAACGACATATGTCAGTATTAATTGTACTACTTGAGTAACATTATTCATTTCATTAATCAATTATTAATTTATTGCTAATGCGTAGCATAGAATTATATATATATTTTATTTCACATAAATCCAGTTCATAAAGTTAAGTAGTTACATATTCTTATTATTATTGTTCATATTAGTACTTAATGATACATATGATGGGTCATAGATTTTTCAATTCTCATTGTGATCGCCATTGCCAAGTATAGCCACCACATTATGAAATACGCCGTTATATGATATTGTCACTCGGTTGTTATTGCCACACCTAGACAAAGAGTTTATGATGACGTCTCAAAGGAGCATTTACCTCGACTACGCCTAAAATTATGACGTCATAATACTAATACCTCACCTACCCGTTTAATGAGATTGAGATTCTTGACATAGCACAGATGGTTACAAGACACTAGTAAATGCAACTGGTACCTGTTTATTCCTCACGTCCCCTTACTCCAGGTTTTGACCTAGAGAAGGACGCTTGTCCTTAGGGACAAATGAGGGACTGATCTTTACGATTAGTTAGTACAGCCTCCCCATGGGCTGTATACACGACATCTACCGTTGGTGTGTAGATTGGAGGGCGTGCCCGTTATATATTTTTTTTTATTTTGTGGGTAATGGATAGGTGTCCATAGCATCTTGCTAGTCCGATAAAAGTCATTATGTCTGCACTGCTATGTGTCAGGTTAATTCTCTTGATGAAAAAAAAAAATGATTTCATCATTTTAAAAGGGAGGGGGCATACTGCCACATGGCGTTTAGACAGAATGACGTCATCGGAAAATGCGGTAGTAAATGATATAGGGAAAACCCCACAAGAAACTAAGGAAACTTAGAAACAGGGAACGTCAGACGACAACAAGGAAGGACAACGAAGAGGACCTTGTGTGATTCGGCTGAGGCGCGACATATTATACTGCCACATGGCGTTTAGACAGAATGACGTCATCGGAAAATGCGGTAGTAAATGATATAGGGAAAACCCCACAAGAAACTAAGGAAACTTAGAAACAGGGAACGTCAGACGACAACAAGGAAGGACAACGAAGAGGACCTTGTGTGATTCAGCTGAGGCGCGACATATTGTGTGAAGCCCGTGTTCGTTTGGAGAGTTGGTTGTGAGAAGGCAAAGGCTTGGCTGAGGACTATCAGGTGGAGGATGTCTAACGAAGAAAGTCTCAATACTGAGCAGAGGACCTGAAGGCATGGAACACCTAGACAAACCTGTGAAAATGAGAACAGCGAGATAGATTGAGCTCCTAACTACAGTCGGACATTACCGGGATAGAGTCGTAAATATTTTGTGTGAATGCCGTTCCTGTGTTAAAAGGAACCATTCATTTTCTCGATTAATCCATTGTATTGATCCAGCGCATCATTAAAAGAATGTGTGAGTACTGTTGTTTAGGATGGCGTCGGTTGATTCTTCGTATTACAGTTCGATAGTTCACGTGAGCTTATTATTGCTTCAACGTTAACGTTGCCAATTTGATAATTGCGGGAGTTGCGTTGTGGCAGTGAGAGCAACTGGAGGACACTCAGAACCCTTCACCATAAAATTCAGAGTAGCCCCCCCTGACGTGCCTCCACCTTGCTATGGTAGAGCGGCTTGCATGACCCAATGACCCCAAGAGCTATGCCGACGGTAGCACAGCTACATGTCGGACAGGTCTTGGGATAGGGACCAGACCAAGAGATACACATACCTGCTGCCTTGCAGGTAGACTGAGGACAGGCAGTCAAAATCCGAATAAGGCGCACGATGCCACAAAGTCTTCGTTCAGACACACACTCTAAGGATATGGCAGAACGCCTCTAAGCAAATAACCCACGGATGTGAGAGCTGGGCCGACACTCACCCACTACAAAATGGAGGTGAGATACTGAGCCTGCTACATGCTTGGTCCAGACACTTGTACGAAGGCTCTCATCGAATGGCCGTTACTCGCTCTCTGCTGCATGGAAGTAAGGTGCTAAGCCGGCAGCGCATCTAGCCTACCTCGCGGGCGTTACTAAAGGTGAAAGAGCGTCCCAATCGCACGCAGTGGTTACGATGCAAGTCTGTATAAAACACTCATTGAGTAAGTATAATCAAAAGTGGAGAAGACGCCGCGTTAACACGAAATGGAACGATTGGCTAGCTAATCCATTACGTGGCAGTCCGAAGTGAAAAGCTGCAGAGTGGATGTCGTCTGCAGACTAAGGTAGAAAAACGTCTTATTAACACGAAATAAAACGCCTAGCTAGTGAATCCATTATTTGGAAGTCCGAAGCGAAAGCTTGCTGAGTGGATGTCGTCTACAGACTGACCATTCCTGGTCTGTGCATGAGCGGCCAGGGACGAAGGAAATACCCAAAATAAGGAAGTGATGAATTACAGCAGCCAAGAGCAGGACGTGGCGATTCCTTGAGTGAGCCCAGTCTCAGAGCGCTATGTGTCGGCTCTGCAATTATGGAAGCCACCTCGGACCGCGGAAAATGCCCATGGACTACCTCTGCCTTCCCATGAGGGCTGACCGTAAAGTCTTTGGCCGTTCTAACTTGATCACAAGAGATGTGGACGACACTACAGCAGTAAGAGCCGAATGTCCCTCGAAACCACGGGAAGACAAACCCGTTTACTAAACGACCGCTGAAGTAGGATGTGCTGGCCTACGAGCGCAAATAAATCAGGCACAACGCAAAAACGTCCGAGTGAACTGTTCTTCGTGCCCGGAACAACTCTGACTATTTTGTCTTCCGGCCGGAAAAGCTCTGACTATCTTGTCTTCCGGCCGAAACAGCTCTGATATCTAGTCTTCCGGGCACAGCGTCCATACACGCTCGAACCGAAAGCTCGCTGAGTGGAAGTCGTTTACAGACCGACCGTTCCTGGTCTGTGCGGACAGCGGCCTGTGGCGAACGAAATACCTAATACAAAGAAGTGAGGAATTAAAGCAGCCTATGCAGGACGTAGCGATACCTTGGGTGAGCCGAGTACCAGAGCGCTATGTGTCGGCCCTGCAATTATGGAAGCCTCCTTAAATGGCGGAAAATGCCCGTGAACTGCCGCTGCCTTTCTCTGAGGCGGACCGTGAAGTCTTCGAAAGTTCTAACTTGACCAGCTAGGATGTGGACGGCACCACAACTATGAGAGTTCCCCAGAAATGCTAACCTGGTTTAAAAAATGCACACAAAAGTCGGATGTGTTGGCCTAAGGGTGTTGGCCCTAGGGTGCATAACGAGACACACCATAATTACGTCTGAAAAAAGAACACTCTGGATGAACGCAGAAGAAGGAGAAGAAGAAGATCCGGAGTACGACAAGGTTGTGTCCTGCCCCCTTTCTTGTTCATAACCTATATAGACAACATATGTATAGAAACGAGCCAAACAGAGACCGCAAGAACGCCGCATAACGAGAACACAGAAGAAGAACCATCTGCAAATTACACTATTAGAGAACTCCTGTTTGCGGACGACCAAGCACTTATAGCAAAATCAGAAGCTGAATTACTAGACCACATGAATAGTCTAAACGAAATGTGTAGGGAACCTAACATGAAAATTAGCATAAGTAAAACAGGTAATGACTATAACCAAAGAAGAAAATAAAAATAACAATTCACCTAAACGAACATCCCTTGAAACAAGTAAAGAGTTTTAAGTACCTAGGAAGTAAACTATTATCAAATGGCAAATCAGAAGACGAGATCGAAAATAGATGCAATAAGGCAAACCAACTCATTAGACAAATGGCACCAATACTAAAGAACAAACATGTATCAAAAAGTTACTAAGAAAGCACTTTATAACACAATCTTCATACCAACTCTATGCTTCCATTGCCAAACCTGGACAATGAAAGAAAAAGAGCAAATAAAAATCACAACAACAGAAATGAGATTCCTGAGAAGAATACTCAATGTATCAAGAAGAGATAAGATCATTTCTGATGACTAAAGTGGGGGTTATAGCAGCGCTATATTTTATTATAAAACAGCAAGTCAAATGGTTTGGCCATGCAAGTAGGTTACCAGTCAACAGCATACCACAACAAGCAATGATGTACAGACCAGATGGAAGCAGAAGATGAGGCTGACCACGTAACCGAGAGACGGAGGGAATAGCAGCCCATGGGAATCTCGATACATGAAGCCCATTAGCGGGCACTCTCCCGCTGTTTATACTTCACCTCGACAGGCATGGTACAAGAGGAACCTGATGAGATGAGATGAGATCTCGTACTTCCCAAACGATGACTTGAACATGAAGGACACACAGTTCCTAGCGACATAAACACGCATGACAAGTATAATCTCCGCTGATGGTCGGCGTTAATACACGGCTGATTGATTAAATACACGGAAACTGTCATGTCGAGGATGCTCGAGTACACGGAAACAGTCATGCCGAGGAGTATTCAAGTAGGCCTACACGGAAAAAGTCATGCCGAGGATCCTCGAGTACACGGAAAAAGGCATGCCGAGGAGTCCTCGGGTACACGTAAACAGTTATGCCGAGAAATTTTCGAGTACACGGAAAAAGTCATGCCGATGAGTCCTTGAGTGCACGGGAACAATCATGCCGAGGAGTCCTCAAAATACACGGAAACAGTCATGCCGAGCAGTCCTCCGAGATCGATTGAAATAAATACACAGGTATTTATGGACACTCATAAGAGACAAAGGACAGAAGTAGAGATATGCTGGACAACGGGAAGATTGTAAGATGTGCACACACTGGGAATCGAACCTTTCACGTCCAAACTGGCACGCGCACCTAGCTGATTGTCCTTGGATATTTATTTCCTTCATTCAGCGAAACGCTGTTGCCACAACGAGGCTGCAGTTCGATTTCCGGCGTGCGTATGGGTTCTATTACTACGTTGTCCAGTTGTCGTCTTCGATCCTATAGTCGTGTGGCTGAAAACGTCAATATCAATAACACAGTTTACACGGCATCATGCACTAGTAGCTTCATGTGCTGTTATATCCCATCAGATTAAAAGAAAAATGCCACCTTGCTTAACCTACGTTCTTATCCTTGGTTGTAATAGACTTGCTTCCAAATGTGTGACTCTAACATAGTGCTAGAATACAACCAGGCATATTTAATTTGCAACCTCAAATATACATGGCATGGACTATAGGGCACTCTTCCGACAGACGGGACTAAATAGTTCTGCAGTGAATAATTTTATATAACTAACACTAACCCTAACCCTTAACTTATTCAATGCAGAACTATTTAGACCCGTCTGTCGGAAGAGTGCCGACTATAGTAAGAAGATCCTCAAATATAGGAAAGTTATATCACGGCAGTTCTATAATTACGCGAATTTATGTTAACTCAGTATTGTGTGAAATGTGACTGTTTATGTTGTACACTTGCTGCTCGGGCACTCTCCCCGCGACAAGACGTGAGAACATTCCGGAACAATGTGATTTCCTATGTTGTTCTCTTGTACCGGGACAAAACCCAGTAGTCAAATCTGTTATCTATAGAGGTGACACACAACAAACGGTAAACACATTCTCGCCGATTCTATACGCCTCTCGATCTCTATCTATCTCTCTCTCTCTCTGCCTCTCCCCCTCTCTCCCCCACCCCGTTTTTATCTATATCTCACTACACCAGCCCTAATAGAGTAAGAAAAGATAAGCACGAGTTTACATTCACGACAACTCCCCTTGTCATGTATGTTAGCCACTCACTCCACGGCTGAGATCCCAGCGATCAACTTTCCGCTCAACAGTTCTATGCTGAATTTCATACCATTGTTCCCCTACATCAGCCACTGCCAACTGCCTGCCACGGGACGTTCAACGCAATCTTCCCAGCGCCATCTCTTTCATATGTAAGAAGATATTTACTCGACAAGAAAGTTCTTCGCCCGACCGAAACAACAACAAACAGATCTGAAATAAAACTGTGTGTTGTAGTCTTTTTATGCGCCTGATTGTAGGCGTGAGATGTGTGGCTAGATTTGTGGCATGTGCAGCATGGCATTTGTTGATACAGACATCTTCGTGGCTTGCACTCATGCAGATCTGTACTTGACAATGCCACCTGGTCGATGAACACCACCATGTAGACGTGTCCGTGGCCAGCCGCTGTGGTCCAGTGGATAGTGAAATTGTAGCGCCGTGAATAGTGCCGTGGGTAGTGCCGTGGGTAGTGCCGTGAGTAGTGCAGTGACTAGTGCTATGAGTAGTGCCATGGGTAGTGCCGTGGGTAGTGCAGTGACTAGTGCCGTGGGTAGTGCCATGGGTACTGCCGTGGGTAGTGCAGTGACTAGTGCCGTGGGTAGTGCAGTGACTAGTGCCATGGGTAGTGCCGTGGGTAGTGCAGTGACTAGTGCCGTGGGTAGTGTCGTGGGTAGTGCCGTGGGTAGTGCAGTGACTAGTGCCGTGGGTAGTGTCTTGGGTAGTGCCGTGGGTAGTGCAGTGACTAACGCCTTGACTAGTACCGTGGCTATTGCCGTGGCTAGTGCCGTGGGTAGTGCCTTGGCTAGTACCGTGGCTATTGCCATGGCTAGTGCCGTGGATAGTGCATTGGCTAGTACTGTGGCTATTGCAGTATATAGTGCCTTGGCTAGTACCGTGGCTATTGCCGTGGATAGTGCCTTGGCTAGTACCGTGGCTATTGCCGTGGATAGTGCCTTGGCTAGTACCGTGGCTATTGCCGTGGGTAGTGCAGTGACTAGTGCCTTGGCTAGTGCCGTGGGTAGTGCAGTGGGTAGCGTCTTGGGTAGTGCCATTGGTAGTGCCGTGGCTAGTGTCTTGGGTAGTGCCGTGGGTAGTGCCGTGGGTAGTGTCTTGGGTAGTGTCTTGGGTAATGCCGTGGGTAGTGCCGTGGGTAGTGCCGTGGGTAGTGTCGTGGGTAGTGCCGTGGGTAATGCCGTGGGTAATGCTGTGGGTAGTGCCGTGGGTAGTGCCGTGGGTAGTGCCGTGGGTAGTGTCTTGGGTAATGCCGTGGGTAGTTCAGTGGGTAGTGCCGTGGGTAGTGCCTTAGCTAGTGCCGTGGCTAGTAACGTGGCTAGTGCTGTGGGTAGTGCAGAGACTAGTGCCGTGGCTAGTGCTGTGGGTAGTGCAGAGACTAGTGACGTGGCTAGTGCCGTGGCTAGTGACGTGAGTAGTGCCGTGGCTAGTGTAGTGGGTAGTATCGTGGCTAGTGACGTGGCTAGTGCTGTGGGTAGTGCTGTGGGTTGTGCTGTGGGTAGTGCCGTTGCTATTCCAAAGGTTAATGCAGTGGGTAGTGCAGTTGCTAGTCCAATTATTAATGCAGTGGGTAGTGCAGTTGCTAGTCCAATGGTTAATGCAGTGGGTAGTGCTGTGGGTAGTGCCGCTGCTATTCCAAAGGTTAATGCAGTGGGTAGTGCAGTTGCTAGTCCAATTGTTAATGCAGTGGGTAGTGCAGTTGCTATCCAATGGTTAATGCAGTGGGTAGTGCAGTTGCTAGTCTAATTGTTAATGCAGTGGGTAGTGCAGTTGATAGTCCTATTGTTAATGCAGTGGGTAGTGCAGTTGCTAGTCCAATTGTTAATGCAGTGGGTAGTGCAGTTGCTAGTCCAATTATTAATGCAGTGGGTAGTGCAGTTGCTATCCAATGGTTAATGCAGTGGGTAGTGCAGTTGCTAGTCCAATGGATAATGCAGTGGGTAGTGCAGTTGCTAGTCCAATGGATAATGCAGTGGGTAGTGCAGTTGCTAGTCCAATGGATAATGCAGTGGGTAGTGCAGTTGCTAGTCCAATGGATAATGCAGTGGGTAGTACAGTTGCTAGCATGCCTGCCTTCCGACCCGGTATTTGTGGGTTAGAATTTGCGTGGAGGCCGATGTTTACAACTGTCCTGGTTCACAGGCCGACCCAGATAAAATCAGCACCAGCAAATATCCAGGGAAGTATAGGCGTCCAGCTTGTCTATATGACCTCCCGAGAATCGATGTGTCTATAGGGCTGGCACTACATGCCCAATAGGCTTCTATGGCTGGCACGATGGTTTGCCTCGCCAGTTGGCCGTCTGTAGAAATTCATATCAAAGTGTGGAACCAACAATGTATCACCACTGTCAAAGTCTAATTAAACCAACAATGTATCACTACCGGCCAAACCTGACAACTGATCAAGCCAACAATTGCTTTGTATTTGGTTTGTAAATGATCACTGTGATTGGACACGGAGATCTCCACAAGTGTTCGTCTTCACGCACAGACCACACAAGGGAAATCTCATCACACTGCACGAACTCCGTAGCACTGGCCAAGATCCAAGTGTGTGTCCAGCAGAATCAAACAGGCTAAACTTGTATGTGTGTGTTGCTGGTAACATATCTGACCGCACTGTGTTGTCTGTGCAGCCGCCAGCCGGCCTGCTCGCATCGATCTCTAACTTTCCAGACATTCTGGACGTGCCCAGTGTGCATACGATTTTGGGAGAGTTTTGCCACTAGGGGGCGGAGTCGATCAGAGGTTACGTCATAAACCTTTGGCGTAAAGAGACCAGGTTTATTTCTGTTGACTGGGTTTTCACATAAATAAGATAAAGATGGTATACCCCCACCCCACCCCTGTCCCTGGTGTAATGGATCAGGTACCTAGTCTAATCCAATAATTACGGAGTTTAAATGAACTCCTGCTCGGCCATTGTTATCACTCTAAGTCTTAGCTATGTATCGTCTTCTTTTTTCGTCCGAAATGTTTGTTTTTGGACGTAATTGCGTTATGCCTGTTTGCAGTAAGCTGCGATATTTGCATCTTTCGGCCGACACATCCGACTTCTTCAGTTGACCGTGTTAACATTCCCGGGTTTAGTTATTTATAGCAACAAAGAAAAGGTCAAATAACAAACAAGCAATCACAGATGGCGTTTATGCTGAGCCATGCGCGGACATTTCAATAATAGACCTGAGTGGTTGATTGGTTTCACTTTCTTCTCTATCTTCTGTAAGTCTCAATAAATACACGTTCATTGATTGTTTTTTAAAGTTGCATATCCCATACAGGACGTTGCAGTCAACACCAGCATTTTTCAGCTGTTGTTGATGTTCTTGGCAAGATTACGCCAAGTAGTTTGCGATTGCTTTCTGGGCGACCGGCTCACATACCCCAGTAAGTAACCTACGCGACGCGATCCGCTGCCGAATCTAGCGCAGCTGTGTCCCTCGCGGGGATATACGGGATTACGGGTTCATTGATTCCTGTGTGTAAATTAGAGGTATACAGATACCAGTTCTCAGTCAATCTATTCACGCGAGAAGGAAACCTCGAAATTTGCAGACTGTGCCTTAGGTGCCACCTTATTGGAACCAAAGACTTCAAACATTGGAAAGGAAGTGTCTGAACTCGGCGTTCCTGTCAACAGGAAGCCAGCACACTAACAGACGCCACCTGGGCTTGTTGTTGGTGTTATCTGCAAGGACAGTGGAAGTGTGGCCGCAGTTTGTGCCGGCACAACTGTGTTTGCACCAGAAACGAACACCAGACGAAGTACTGCGTTTTGTGTCCGAATGTTTCAGGTGTATGAAATACCGACAGCACAATTCTCCCGGGAAACATCGGAAACATAAATTTTAGAACATATGGCTCGGATATCAGATACCAGCCAGGAAGACATGATGTAGTGGAAGTTAACAAAACAAAATAGATACTAGAAAGGTCAAGCAAGTGGTACAGTAACACGGTTGTCGTACTAGCAGCTTGAGGGTAGTCACCAACAGCTGGCGCATAGACAGCTGTAGCACAGAGAGCATAAACAACATCAGTTCAGTTCAGTCGCGGTTCCAACATCACAGCAACGGGTCGTCCTCATTATGCTCCGTTCTTGTGCCAGTGAATATCACATAAAATATTCCTCACTGCCCCATGTGAAAAGTGGTAAAGACAGGAGTCTCGACAAACAACAGCCCGCTCAGGCACACTGTGCATAATGCCGCCAACAGAATGTCACCACAAAAATCCTCCACGCAACATTCATCCTTGATGGAAGTGGCAGTCACTTTCCCAACCAGATGTTCACCTACAAAGTCTCGATGTTTCTAGATGTTGGTGTTCCGTTTCTAGATGTTTTCTAGTCAGCCACACCATTTTATCCATGAAATGCAGTCCATGCAAAACAACAACCTCAGGCAGATGTAAAAACTTTCACTGTACATAATGCCGTTGGCAGAATGCCAACACAAATGTCCTCTATGAAACATGCAGTTCATCATTGATGGAAGCGGCAGTCATTATCCTAACCAGATGTTAGCCTACAAAGTCTCGATATTTCTAGATGTTGTTCCGTTTCTAGATGTTTTTTTTTAACCAGCCACGCCATTTTTTCTCTGAAATGTAGTTCACGCAACAAAACAAGCTCGAACAGATGTAAACAACATTTCACTGTACATAATGCCGTTGCCGGAATGCCAACACAAAAGTCCTCTACGAAAATACAGTTCATCATCGATGCAAACGGTAGTCATTATAAAACAAGGCAAACAAACGGCCACTTCTGCGTCACAACTAGCCGCTATGCATGCAGATATTTCTAGATGTTGTTCCGTTTCTAGATGTTTTCTAGCCAGCTACGCCATTTTCCGAGCTTGCAGTTCACGCCACAACACCTCGGACAGATGTAAAATACATTTCACTATACATAATGCCGTCTCCAGAATGCTAAAACAACAGTCCTCCATGAAACACAGTTCGTCGTCAAAGAAAGCGAAAGTTAATCGGAAGACCAGCAGCCACGCATTTCTGCATAAGGCACAAAGACCGGTCAATTCTGTGACATAGCCAGCCGCCATTGCTCTAAACATGCAGTTCACGCTCCACAAACTCGGGCAGATGTAAAAGCATTTCACACGTAATTCACAGCGTCGCGCCACGCACTCAACTCAGTAGCAGGGCGACGGAACCATAAACTACCAGTCCAACATGAGGAAAATGCGAATGCAAACGGTGGCCACGAGCGTAAACACTCCAGAGGCCTTAACCGTTTCACTGCCTATCCTCCATGTTCGGACCGGAAGTGAGCATAAATAACAAGCACAGAGACACACAACTACAATAAGTCAACACCGAAGGAGCCTTCCCACGCGTGTTGGGTATATGGTGCTATCATCACACAAGTACTCGACCGATGACGTGGTCAGTATCATGGCGGCCGCCTTTACTGTCCAAAAACAGCTTCTGGTACCCATATTATACTGGGCCGACCTGGGAGCATTCATATCTCAGCCTCGAGATTCGAACATATGACTACTAGACCAAAAGAGCCAGCTACTGCGCCACCTCGATCTCCAATGAATAATAATACAGTGCGGAGATATGCCATATATGACAGTTCTACATGTAGTTGTATATATTGTTGTACTTTCATTACCTCGGGCAATTGATGTTAGTTATCTGGCAGTTCAAGGCATTCGCAAAATTTGTCTTAGGAACTATTTCTCTGTTGCTTCCAAGCCCTTTCTGATTTCTTCTCAAGACCTTCCATGATTCACTGCCGAAAAGCAGAACAGGTTCTATGTAAAAATGTTAGTCCTTTCTTTTTGACATTCAATAATAGTGACTTATTGCCTAAGATATATTTTATTTTCTGAAATGCAGGTTTTGCTTGACAACTTGTTCTCTTAATCTCAGTTAAAAATTAAACTGTTCTATCGACGGAAAATCAAGAAACAGTTAGATTTAATTAAATATGTTATTTGACAGTAAAAATTGGGATAAACGGGTGTCCAGAAAAATTTTGTGTGTGACTGAATTATTTCGTAAAATAACCGAGACCGTCTAGGACAGTGATTCTCAACCTTTTTTTTGGCCCATTCCCCCCTTCACCATATTTTCAGAACGTCATTCCCCCCTTTCGTATTTCCTACCTAAAAATGTGGCCCGTGCCCCCCCCCCCCCTTCACCATATTTTCACAACGTCATCCCCCCCCCCTTTCGTATTTCCTACCAAAAATCCCCCCCCCCCCCGCTCCTGCCCCTACACAGTGTTCGTAATAATGGAAGCGCATACCAAAACAAGTCTAGATGTCTACATAAAAGGTGATTTGTGGGTCTTCGTGCTTTATAAAATGAATTTTAGAAGGGGTGAGACGTACAGAATCGTAAAGTGTGAAGGGAAAAACAATATCAAGTAATCGGTTCTTATATTAACGCGATCTTGAAATAATCTTCATTCCCCCCCTGGAAACCCTAAAATTCCCCCTCCCCTCCCCTCCCCCACCGGGTGCAAGCCGCTATTAATAGATTTGAGAAATATGACCTGGACTCAAAGAAACACACAACTACCGACCACGAATGCAAGTGCTCACCCAGCAGCGCCTTGGTACAGTAGCTCACCAATACTTACCGGGAACGGTGTTCAAGCAGTGGCTAGAACTCTTGCTTACCGGCCTGGTGGTCATGCAATCGAATCCCCCTCCCGTCGTGAATTGTTAAAATATAAGCCGCATCTCCCGGGTCCACCCAGTTTACACTGAGTACCGGGAAATATTACGGGAAGTAAAGGTAGTCGGTGCTATATTGATCACACAGTCCACCAAGTGACTGACTATTCGGCAATAATAACTAGAGCTCTGCCGGTCTCCCTGGTCGAGAAGTTAGCACCTTCCGCCGTAACCCCGAATACTCTCGTGGTTGACGTGAGCGCAAGAGAATTGGAAGCGGTTCGAGTCGCGTCAGTGACTTATGACAGTATGGAGCCGGTCGCTCAAAAAGCAATGGAAAACTACTGAGCATAATCTTGCCAAGAAATCAACAATCAGCTGAAAGATGCTGATGTTGACAGCGATGTCCTGTAAAGGATATGCAAAAAAACAAAAAAAAAAACAACTAGAGCTAGCATCATATACCAACACAAATAACAGCGCGGGACGTGGTTGTCGACTGCCCCAGTTCTGGCCCCTCCTTGTGAGAGTGTTCCATGTATACACATACCTATGCTCTGTCGCTGAGACTATCCAGAGAAATCAAAGTAATACCGTCTAAATCAAGAAAATAAAATAAAAATTGGAAGCTCACGTAGCAAGCAAACGAGTAAAAAATTTTTTTTTCTGAATTAGCGAATAAACAAATGTAAGCGACAGCGTGTCAGTTGCAGGAGTTCAAACCGTGCAGCTTACTGTTAAATAAGTGCAGAATATATTGGCGGATAATGATTGCATATCAGGGAGATAGCAGACAACAGGCATATTGTGTTTCGTGTACTGAGCTGGCATGACCGGCGGTCTCTTGGGCTGCATATGATTATAATGTAGCTGACACTTATCCGATATTATCTTATACGACAGTTGTACTATATTGATGAATGAATCACCAAAAAACGAGAAGTAGATTGTGAGCATTACTGAAACACGACTACAAGAGACTACTATATTGATGGACGCACAATTTCTCACGTGATCATTTTTGTTGGACCAGAACAATGAACATACACTTGTTTATACTGCACAAGGTGGAGAGGTCTTAGTTAGTTAATTAGTCAGTTAGTCAGTCTGTCTATCAGTTTGTTAGTCAGCCAGTCTGTCTGTCATTTAATCAGTAAGCCAGCTAGTTAGTTGATTAATTAGTTACATAGTCAGTCACTCAGTTTGTTAGTTGACAGATTGTCCTCACCGCACATCGAACCCATTCAGTCCATAATGCACGGGTTTCCTTCTTAGTACCTCCCTCGGCGTATTGCGGCTGACGACCCCAGTTCTGTGTCGGTTGACAGTTCTTCTCTGACACTCTGCATAGCTCTCTTGTCTGGCTTCAATCTATTGTACTTGTTCTTCAGTCTGCTCAAGACTAGATTCACAGGCATCACTTGATTCGTTTAAGCGTGCTGCTTCTCTGGGGTAATTCCATTACTCCTCCGCTGTCTACAGTAGCCCAGCTAGCAAGCGTATCAGCTTCTTTATTTCCTCTGACACCCGCTTGTCCTGGCACAAGAATATGCCTGGTTTTTGTCAGCCGTGACCTCCACAGAGACTCCACGCTCTGTCTTTGAGTCCAGCCCATCTCGATCTTCCCAAGGTTTACTCATCGAGCCACTGAGAAAGCATGCCTATGTGAGAGGAGAGGTACAAGTCGTGGTAAGGAGGGCTGTAGCTAGTTACAACATTTACAAGAAGAGATGCTTGATTGCCTTACCCAAGATTGATATTACAGGCTGAACTGTATGTATCTTCTTCTTCTGCGTTCATCCGGAGTTTTTGTTTCTTTCCGGACGTGATTGCGTTGTGCCTGTTTACAGCAGAGCTGCGTTCTTGCGCCGTTAGGCCGACACATTCGACTTCTGCGGGCATTTGTTGACCGGGTTAACCTTCCCGGGGAACTGTATGTATGAAACATGAACTGGATGCAGGATTGGTCATACATTAAATTCTAGTAGTCTGCATCTGCCGGTCTCCCTGGCCTAACAGATTGCGAACGCGATTCGTGATCCTTTTAACACGTGTTCGAAACGCGGCAGCGACTGATTTGGAGCAGACCATGTCACGCTGAGGTTTTTAACGTGTTGGTATGGGAGCCGGTCGTCCAGAAAGCAATGGCAAACTACTGAACGTAAAACTTGCCAAGACATCAACAATAACAGTAAAATGATGGTGTTAACAGCGATGTCCTGTAAATAGGATATGAAAAAAAAAAAAATCTGCATCTTGGCATGTTATCGAGATATTCTTGTATTGATAACAATGTGAGCATCGCCCGCTCATTATCTATCTAGTTGAACACATGCTGTGGCAGAATTATTTGATCTACATGTTTCACCTAGAGGTGTGTTTATAATTTCCTGTATAGTTTGTACCTTTCCAACACATTTTATACTGGTGATATTTCAACGATGCCGATGCATTCTTATGCATAATTCCGTAGCCATCTGCTTGAAGTGTGTGCTGTCACCGTCTTACGGTTGGTCGCGAATTAAAGATTAAGCTTCGCCGTTCGTTAATTCATGAGACTTCGTATAGCAGCTTCGTACAGTGTAATCCCAGTGTGGAGGAATCCCATATTAGCCCAGTGTGGAGGACTCCCAAATTAACTCAGTGTGGTTGACTCCCACATTAGCCTAGTGTGGAGGACTCCCACATTAGCCTAGTGTGTAGGACTCCCACATTAGCCCAGTGTGGATGACTCTCACATTAACTCTATGTGGAGGACTCCCACATTAGCATGGTGTAGAGGACTCCCATATTAGCCTACTGTGAAGGACTCCCACATTAGCCCAGCATTAGTGGTGTGATGTTGTTTATGTTACAGACCAATGGGCATTTGTGGTGTGATGTGGTTTATGTTACAGACCGATCGGCATTGGTGGTGTGATGTGGTTTATGTCACGATATTGTCATATACCAATGGGCATTGGTGGTGTGATGTGGTTTATGTTACTATATTGTCATATACCAATGGGCATTGGTGGTGTGATGTGGTTTATGTTACAGACCAATGGGCATTGGTGTTGTGATGTGGTTTATGTCACGTCGGTCACCTTTATTTTCTAGGATATTTCCTGTTACCGACTGTAGGCGGGGCCGACGTAGATTTCTCTATAGGCGCCCTGCTAATGCGCCTAGTGCTGGTTTGACTAGTTTTCTCTATAGGCGCCCAGCTAATGCACCTAATGCTGGTGTGACTAGTTTTCTCTATAGGCGCCCTGCTAATGCACCTAGTGCTGGTGTGACTAGTTCCCCCTCTAGGCGCCCAGATAATGCGCCTAATGCTGGTCTGACTAGTTCTCCCTCTAGGCGCCCTGCTAATGCGCCTAATGCTTGTGTGACTAGTTTTCTCTATAGGCGCCCTGCTAATGCGCCTAGTGCTGGTTTGACTAGTTTTCTCTATAGGCGCCCAGCTAATGCGCCTAATGCTGGTGTGACTAGTTCTCCCTATAGGCGCCCTGCTAATGCGCCTAATGCTGGTGTGACTAGTTCTCCCTCTAGGCGCCCAGCTAATGCGCCTAATGCTGGTTTACTAGTTCTCTCTATAGGCGCCCTGCTAATGCGCCTAATGCTGGTTTACTAGTTCTCCCTCTAGGCGCCCAGCTAATGCGCCTAATGCTGGTTTACTAGTTCTCTCTATAGGCGCCCAGCTAATGCGCATAATGCTGGTGTGACTAGTTCTCTCTACAGGCGCCCAGCTAATGCGCCTAATGCTGGTGTGACTAGTTCTCTCTATAGGCGCCCTGCTAATGCGCCTAATGCTGGTGTGACTAGTTCTCTCTATAGGTGCCCAGCTAATGCGCCTAATGCTGGTGTGACTAGTTCTCTCTACAGGCGCCCAGCTAATGCGCCTAATGCTGGTGTGACTTGTTCTCTCTATAGGCGCCCTGCTAATGCGCCTAATGCTGGTGTGACTAGTTCTCCCTCTAGGCGCCCAGCTAATGCGCCTAATGCTGGTGTGACTAGTTCTCTCTACAGGCGCCCAGCTAATGCGCCTAATGCTGGTGTGACTTGTTCTCTCTATAGGCGCCCTGCTAATGCGCCTAATGCTGGTGTGACTAGTTCTCTCTATAGGCGCCCTGCTAATGCGCCTAATGCTGGTGTGACTAGTTCTCTCTACAGGCGCCCAGCTAATGCGCCTAATGCTGGTGTGACTAGTTCTCTCTATAGGTGCCCTGCTAATGCGCCTAATGCTGGTGTGACTAGTTCTCTCTATAGGCGCCCTGCTAATGCGCCTAATGCTGGTGTGACTAGTTCTCTCTACAGGCGCCCAGCTAATGCGCCTAATGCTGGTGTGACTAGTTCTCTCTGCAGGCGCCCTGCTAATGCGCCTAATGCTGGTGTGACTAGTTCTCTCTACAGGCGCCCTGCTAATGCGCCTAATGCTGGTGTGACTAGTTCTCTCTACAGGCGCCCTGCTAATGCGCCTAATGCTGGTGTGACTAGTTCTCTCTACAGGCGCCCAGCTAATGCGCCTAATGCTGGTGTGACTAGTTCTCTCTACAGGCGCCCTGCTAATGCGCCTAATGCTGGTGTGACTAGTTCTCTCTATATACGCCCTGCTAAAGTGACTAGTTCTCTGCTGGGACATTGTTTCATCCACCAGGTTCCGCAGCCAATAAAACAGTGACATTGTATAACTACGAGATGTTCCAAAGTACACAGATTAAGAAACTGTGATATAATGCAGAATTATCACCTGACGAACTTTATAAAACAAGGAAAATGAAAACATGAAACTAGACATATGTCAAAGTATAGGCTAGTTTTATTGTCCATAAGTCTGCGTTATATCACATTTTGTGATCTGTGCATTAATATTTGTGTTTAAGCGTAAAACTGTAGGTGATAAATTGTATTCTGTATTATTGATGTAAAATGTGGAATACCATGTCTGCTCGCCGGTCTCTCTGGCCGAGGGGTTACATCACTTTCTCCGTAATCCCGTTTATCACGCAGAGTCTCGTAGCGGGCGAGAGCTGGAAGCGGTTCTACCCCCGCTGGTGACTTGCGGGATAACTGAGCCGGCCGCTCAGAAAGCAATGGCAAACTACTGAGCGTAATCTTGCCAAGAAATCAACAGACAGCTGAAAGATGCTGCTGTTGACAGCGATGTCCTGTAAAGGATATGCGAATTTTAAAAAAAAATGTCTGCTCAGCGTTTTTGGTTAGATTAAGGTTTTAGTAATATACTGGGATATAGCGTGGCCGAGGGACGTTATGGCGGCTTTAAACGTCTTTGTTACGTATTAATATTACTATTCTTTTAAGCTGGCACATTATGTGAATTCATTGTTCTGCAGCACTAAGATTCCACCCACTCCATGTCTCATGTACTGAAATGTAGCCCATCATTTTTACGATCACTTCGATCACTGTTAGATGTATCGGATCTTATCCTAACCCCACTGGGTACAGAGGTGCTGATGTACCAGGGTACAGTCTTGTACTGACCCAGATCTTGTATCTACAAATGGGTCATCCTAGCCACACACTAGCTTGGTTAACGAAAGAAGGTTCCATTATGTTCTCCAATATTATGAAACCTGTTGTGTATGTTATCAAACTGCAACCAGGCCACAGAAGTTCTCAACAAAGATGGAGACAATCAGCATCCACGTTTGCACCCACCACTTGGAAAGCTTGCGAGCAGGCTTAGAATGACACTGTGTTGCTGGCCCACATGGTCGGAAGCCAAGCCATGGCCAGTTCCCAGGTCAGCAGATAGTGTACCAGTGGGCAACTGGAGCAGGCAGAATTCGACAAGAACACACAACTGTGGCCACACGCTTAAAAACGGTTTTGTTTTTTTGGGGAGGGGAAAAGGGGGGAGGGGTGACATATGTCAAGGGAAAATATGGGATGCTAGGATTATGTGTTAATTAACGTTAGTTAGTTGCATATCCTTTACAGGATGTAGCAGTCAACCCCATCATTTTTTGGCTGTTCGTAATTCCTGGGCAAGTTTACGTTCAGTGGTTTGCCACTGCTTTCTGAACGACCCGCACCCATACCGTTTCATACAACCCAACGCAAGGCGGTCTGCTGCCAAATCGCTCGCAGCTGTGTTTCGAATGTGGTATGTGGGATTACGAACTGCGCCAGCAACACCTTCGCCACGAAGCCGGCATTAATTAACATTCACGTGTATATTTGAGCAAGCATAATTACTACTAAGATAATGCAAACCCAAGTAAAAACCGCAGTAAAACAGCACTTAGAAATACTCAACTAGCCATAGAGATAACATGCACAATAAAAGGGTAACACCAACATCATGCCGTGAATGTTGCATAAACACAAACATAATCAACAGCAACTGCCGGTGGCAGCAGATCTTTGAAGTAGACGTGGCAGCGGGGATGGTGGATCTGACGATAACCTGTGCACAGACTGAAGTACACAACATGTTCCAGAACGTCTGCATTCAAGTAACACGAGACAGAGAAAATAAAATAACTGCTACACGCTAGGATCCAGTTGATCTACAATTAATCATTAGATTAATTATGGCAAGCAGGTTTATAATTTATCATAATATTAATCAAGAAGTCAAACAGATTTACAATTAATCATCAGATTAATCATGGTTAATACATGCAAGAAACGCTGACACTATAAATATTTCACAGGCGGCAAGTTCCGGGAAGGGGAAAAAACAAATATGCGCGTGCGAAAGGAAGATATGGAAGTTTGAGACCACGGAGTGAGTGCACACATGTAGGTGATTATTTGTGCAATACACGGGAGATAACTAATCGACTTGGTGTATTATGTGGTGCGGTTACTTCCCTTCTTAATGCTTTCTCTCACGAGGTAAATTGTGTACACGCACGTACGCACAGACACCCACACATAACAACAACAAAAAATACAGATGCACACGCTCCCACACACAAGACATCCCTTGGTTACACACCCCATACCAAGACTTTACAGACGACTGTAGCAGACTACACGTGTACCCTTGTGTGGTCAGAGAAAACAAGAGGGTGGACCTCTGACCAAACTACTCGTTCATCATCATCAGGTAGTGCAGAACGCCGGTCTCGATCTCTGGCCATGTCTCCCACCTCGTGCATTCTCATACCCAAGGTGTCTGCAATGCCTCGTGTCCAACTTCGTGCTGGTCTAGCCTCCCCCTTCTGCCAGCAGCCACGCCTTCTATCACTGTTCTTCCAAGCCACTGCCCAGTTTAAGATGACCAAAGTATTTCAGCTTCAGAGACATGAGTCTATTTCTTGGCCAGTTTTCTTCCATGTTCAGGTCGTTTAAATTTGTCTTTTTTTTTCTTGGTTTACGAACGAACTTTATTTTCAAAGGGTCACGCATTGGGCACGTAGGCCCGTTTACATTCGGCCCTTCTAAGCACTCATCCTTCGTACATCAGTTATCTCTTGTGCATGTTACATTCACACAGGAAAATAACACACATTGTCGAATGAATGTTGTGACTATAAACAATGCATATTACCATCTTATGAGACAAGAAGGTAGCCAAACACACATACACACGGACTTGCATAAACACATACATACATACCTGCATACATACTTACATCATTGACACAAACTGTCACAGTTATGCACTCACTCAATAACAGACAAACACACACACACTCCCTCGCATGCACATATACTAACTCACAATCACAAATTCATTAACAAAATTTTACTTACACATAAATACATGTATACTATCTCTCTCTCTTTTTGGATTTTTCGAAGTCTCTCTCTCTCTCTCTCTCTCTCTCTCTCTCTCTCTCTCTCTCTCTCTCTCTCTCTCTCTCTCTCTCTCTCCCCCATATAACCTCATTCATACATACAGAAAGGCACTCACATATATTCCTTACGTGGATACTATTAGACAGAGGATCCACCACAGAAATGAGGAGCACAACAGGACAAACAAAATCTGTAATTTATAACATGAACAACATGACATACAACAAGCCCATGTATCAGAGGTCAGAATAGGCATTCTTGCGTATTGGGTACATTGAATGATTGTCTACAGCGAGTCCTGAACAATGGTTAACTATGCATAGACAATTCCTCGCAGACACAGAAATGGGGCTGTAAAGAAGATTGTTTAAAACACAATGAACTGCGCTAATCAGAAATCTACAAGTTTGGGATGAGGTCAGGAGACAGTAGCGCAGTGGCTAGCACTCTTGCCTGGGGCCCGATGGTCAAGCGCCGGAAGCCCCTTCAAGGTGGGCATTTGCTGTCGTTGACCAGGGCTCCCAGTCAGGTCCAGCAGCCTACACGGGCACTGGGGCATTTCCTGGGAGATAAGAGCCAGATATGACATTGGCCACATACCTCATCCAGTGGACACTGGTCTAAAATATGAGACTATTACCATATACCCACTAGGCTCATGGCGTGAAAAGGGGTGGATTATTTGCTTGACAAGACACAAAGGGGTGGAGTATTTACTTTATAAGACACAAAAGGGGTGGATTATTTACTTTAAAAGACACAAATGACATTCGTGAAGGAGCACAATCTTGCACTTGTCAGTGTGAAGCAGATGGAACATACTGTAACAACTGTACAAGTTTAATGGAACAAAAATGTATAGGCTGGAAGAGTCACACGATATTGGGCAGCCTTGCATTCTTGAATGGATAAATATAAGCACTTGTATTTTTTATGTACACAAAACGAGAGTTATGGAGCGGCGTGATCGCATCCTGCACTTGGCAAGGCACGTGTTGAAGAGGAGTGTGAAAACAGAGGTAACAGAAAGCTACTTCAAAGCAGTCGTACCAATTAGCCCATGTGCAAGGTCAAGGATTCATGTTTCAACTATGGAAATCAAACAGGAGGATATCTAACTCTTATCTTCAGGGGAATCCCCGAACTGCCGCAGTGGTGGCGGCTCCCAGGATGTTCCAGCCACAGTCTTAGCAAGACATGATTGCTGCTTTAGCTTCAAATCATACATTTGTATCATGAAACCAGCAAAGTATGAATTGGAGGGGGAAATTAGGAAGACATTTGGGTAATATAGTCAGCTTCGCAAGGGCAGTCTCATGCAGTGATGTCAGTTTTACAGTGAGTCTAAACGTTGACGAAAGCCAGAAATATCTCCCTGAAAACATCAAGTGCCCTCACGTCACACTCTCCTTCACATGTTTGATGTACGTGACGTGCGGTATACCTTTCGTCTTGCATGCCTGATGTGCCTGACCTGACACGTTTGCATTTTTGTAATTTGATTTCCCTGCTGCACACTATCTTAAACAGTGTTTACAGTTTCTCTTCGGGGTTTCATTTCAGAGAGAACAACATACACATAAATACACGAATAAAGAAATAAATAAAGTCACTAGAACAAATACTGCTAGGTGAAGCTGCTTTCATCTGTTGACATTGAGGTCGATTTTCTCGTAACACGTGCTCTGTTAGAATTAAAATAGCATCAAGCCTTCACATATAGTAGGTCATAACATAATGCCGTGGGATGATCAGTTCTTTTTCACGTGGTTCCCCTTGAGAACCGTGGATTTACACACTGCCACTACCACTTAACGTATTAGTTTAGCAATATCACATTCCTGCCAATTCTTGCTCACAAATGTAATCACATTTCTACCAATTTTTCTCACAGATGTAATCACATTTCTACCAAATCTTGCTCACAAATGTAATCATATTTCTACAAATTTTGCTCACAGATATAATCACATTTCTGCCAAATCTTGCTCACAAATTTAATCACATTTCTATCAAATATTATTCACTAAAATAGAGTTTACTTCATTTTCTAGATATAGTCTGAAAGTTATGATTTCCTTGATACGTGGAACAACTACACTTCAATGTTTGGTTTCATCGAATGTGAACCTCAGTTCCTACTGATCTAGTAATAAGTGGACTGAACATCCATCACTACAGGTGTTTTAACGAATGGTATGAACTCAGGTAGGATACTTATATCATTCAGCTCCACCGAGCAATGTTTATCATCTTCCTCTAGCATAGGCTCGTTGAGAAAGTTGCCGGCCAATCTTCCGGCGCCAAAAAGTTATCCGGGATCGGATTTTTCAATGATTCTGTGTTCTTCATCCCGACCAGATGGAACCTGTAAAATATAACACAACTGGTGATAGCCTCCCCGTCACTGATCTCTATTAGATGATCGTGGCCATCGGCCTCGCTCAGAAAAATACAGTGAACCTAACTCTGTCAGGGACAGATGAACTGAACACTTAGGTTTTCATCAGGCCAAAACAAGAAGAAAAAACAACAACAAACAGCGTGCGGAACCCCCCCCCCCCCCCCCCACCCCCCACCAGGGAGCACCCACTGGAAGATCCCAATTATCCCCCATTACTCAATTCTCAACTAGTAGAGCTTAACAACACTACACTACTCTATTTAGTTTTCAACAACAGTGCTAATCATCACACTCTAGTTTTAACAAGGTTACTGCCTATATTAATTAGAACTAATTAGATAATATGTTCTACCTTAAGCAAACCCGCCTATTTCCTGGATGGCTGCTACACTTTGCCATAACGACACATGCTAGTTAATTTTTTTAATTAATCTAACACGTCAATCCTAATCCATAGTTTGGTCTACACTCATTGACCCAAATCGGGTTTTTTTGCAACCGCCTAAAATTGGTCACGTGACGTTATTCTATATGTCCACACAGGTGTTATTTTGGGCAGATCATCCCTTGTCAAGAATCTATCCTCCCTGGCTCAATCCATGTCAGAGTTGTCATCACTTGTTTAGACTCCCACAACAAGCTAGCGAGTTCCTGTATGCTCCCACAACGGGTTTCCACAACAAGCCGCCAATATTCTGTCGAGTGGTGACAACCCCAGGCGCCATTTCGCTTGATGTCCGGAACTCTAAATGACAGACGGGACTGTTTTCTCCCGAGCTGGGCACTTCCGCTTGTCTCTGACTGTTTATGAACTGTCAAAGTGGTGTATAGATTCATCTCACTCACTTCCCCTACACATCTGCAGCTGTTATTTTTGCCCGACCTGGGATTGTCTGATATCTGATTGTAACTAGGATCTGACGGGTTCTATCTGTATTTTTTACAACTGTTGTGGCCTAGAAAATATGCGCTAAGCAAACTTTCTGTATTATCATTATCTGGTTAACTCATGGCGATCTCGTGACAATTTCTACCAATCTTGCTCACAGATATAATCACATTTCTGCCAAATCTTGCTCACAAATGTAATAACATTTCTACCAAATCTTGCTCACAAATGTAATCACATTCCTGCTAAATCTTGCTCACAAATGTAATGACGCCCTGTTTGATTTCCTAATTAAATCAAAACGTCTGCAGATGTAATACTGTGCACAAAAACACTGAAATGTTATCTAAATGTTCAGTTGTGAGTACAGTAAACATGAGCGTGTGTGTATGAAATCATTCTCCTGTATAATAATTCAGTCAAATCTCCACAATTATAAAATAGACTATAAATATCAGCCTCGTGTAGCTGACAGCAAACAACCTACATGCCCCAGTTCTCTGTTGGACCACAAATATACACCCAGCCATGTTACAACGATACGACATTTAAGTAATGTGTAAGACAGTTTAATCAATACTTGCATTTGACGTACTTCTGACTTTACCTCCAAGTTATATAAACAGCCAGGTCTGTTCAAGTTTGACTTGTATCTATGTTCATACATGACGTTTTCGTTATTATGTTTATGCCTATTGTAGTTAAAACACGTTATACTTATGTATTTATCTGTGACAATTAAAATTATATCTATAATTATTTAATCTATAACAGTTAAACTTATATTTATATATCTTAGTCAGATTTATGTGTATGTATATAGAAGTCACAGTTTGGTCTGCAGATGTCAAAGTTACTGTTACATTTATATCTTCATAGTTACAGTTAGGTCTGCATTTATCATATCACTTCCGGTCCCCAACATGGCGGTTAGGCATTGAACCCTTAAGGCCTCTGGCGTGTTTATGCCTGTGGCTACGGGTTTCATTCGCATTTTCCTCATGTTGGACAGGTAGTGCATGGTTCCGTCGCCTTGCTACTGAGTGAGTGCGTGGCACGACACTGTGAGGTGTGAAATTCGTGTGGAATGCATTTACATCTGTCCGCTGTTGTTTGCACAGTGAACTGTATGTTCGGAACAATGGCCGCTGAATTGACTGGTTTGCCTTTTCGGTTCACAAGTGCATTTTTCAGAAGACTCCTGGGAGTCGTCGCTGGAGATGCGGAGTTCGTGCTTTGTGCGGCGCTTTCGGTGGGTCGCCCTGCGGAAAGAGACCGAGCCATGTGCGATAAAACACGGGTCAATGAAGTCTTTCTGGTGACTGCCGATTCCAACGACGATGAACTGTTTCTGTCTGTTGTTTGTCCATCAAGAATGATGATGACCATTCATTTCATCCAGTGGGGTTGAAGGTATGGAGCCGTGGGTTCTAAGATGGCTGATAAGGCCTATTTTGGCTCGAAATGTTCTTTGACAATGTGGGCAAAGAATGCTTGAATGTTTCTGGAGGAGGATTTCCTGCAGTGGTTTTTCTGTCATGCCTTTTCTTCACAGCTCTTGCAGTCCTGGCTGCCTCACATATGACTGCACCCTTGCGTAATGATGCACGCCACGAATTTCGGTCTCTGGCTGCAGCCTCCCAGGTGTCATGATGAATTCCAAAAGCATTCAGTGAGATTTTCAGAGTGTCTTTAAAGCGTTTCCTCTGGCCACCTTGGGAGCGTTTACCACAACGCAGTTCGCTGTAAAAAATTCGTTTAGGGAGCCTGTGATCTGGCATGCGAGTCAAGTGACCAGCCCAGCGAATCTGATTCTTCATCAGTAGAGTGTGGATACTGGGCATGGACGCTCTTTCTAGGACTTCAGTGTCTGGAATCTTGTCTTGCCATTTAATCTTCAGTAGCTTCCTTAGGCAGACTGTGTGGAAGTGGTTTAATTTCCTAGCGTGTCGCTGATAAACAGTCCAGGTTTCACAAGCATATAGCAGTGTGGATAATACAACTGCTTTGTAGACTTTTAGCTTTGTTTGCAGGCTTATTCCAGTTCTGTCCCATACATTCTTGTACAGTCTGCCAAAGGCCACACTGGCCTTGGAGATTCTTGCATTCACTTCGTCATCAATTGTGACAGCTTGTGACACAGTGCTGCCAAGATAGGTGAAATGGAAACAAATAGGTATTTTAAACTCCTGCGAGAAAAAACGAACTAAACATCAACAAACGTTGCACATACCTTACAAGGAGATCCACGTGTCGCGAAATACAGGTGAAAAATCCGAAATCAGAAGCACTCAATAAATATAAAAATGAATAATAAAATAAGATAAAATACACACGAACGCATACAATACGACACACAGACGTTTCGATTCTCAGAATCTTTGTCAATGACAACACAGCTAACAACGAGATACAGCAAACGAAAGACCACAATACACTAACACACGATCTATAGCTTATCCACGTGAGGCCGGAAAAGGATATCGCAGTCGGCCCTCAAGGGAAGGCAGGGGCAGACCATGGGCATTATCTCGCTATCCAAGGAGGCTTCCATAATTGCAGAGCCGGCACATATTGCTCTGAGACTGGGCTCACCCGAGGAGTTTCCACGTCCTGCTCATGGCTGCTTTAGTTCCTCACTTCCATGTGTTGGGCATCCCGCTTGCCACTGATCGCTCAAGCACACACCAGGAGCGGCCAGACTGCGAGCGACATCCACTCGGTAAGCTTTTGCTTGTGACTTCAGACCACGCAATAGGTTCGCTCGCCATGCGTTCCATTTCGCGTTGTTGAGACGTTCTTCCACTTTTGTCTACACTCTCTATGGGTTAGGGACAGACAGTTTTCGTAACCATGTCCTTTGACTGGAGCACTTTTCTGACTTTTTTGTACTCGCTCACGAGGTAGGCTACACGTGCTGCCGGCTCAGCACCTTACCTTCGTGCAGCAGTGAACGAGAAACGGCCAGGCCTTCTCATCCGGGAATCCCTCATATCCCCCAGCTGAGAGCCTTCGAACATGTATCAGACCTGAGCATGTAGCTTGCTCAGTATCACGTTTCTATTTTCCGGTAGACGGGTATCGGCCTGGCTCTCAGATCCGAGGGTTTGTGGCTTAGAGGCGTTCAGCCAAAGCCCTCGACAGGGAGCCTTAAGTGTTTTGTCCGGACCAAGAACTTCGTGCGCCTGATTTAAACTTCTGACTGTTATCCTCACCTCAGTCTAACCCGCAGAGCAGCAGGTTGTGTCTCTCTTAGTCTGGCCCCTATCCCATAAGCTGTCCGATATGTAGTTTTCACCCATCGGCAAGCACATGGGGTCAGAGGGACACACAAGCTCCCCCACCGCGGCAAGGTGGAGACACATCGGGGGAGTGATGTCTATTCCAATGTCGTCGTTCTCGAAGGCATTCATCAACATGGCTGAAAACATGAGGCTGAACAGTGTTGGTGCCAGGACACATCCTTGCTTCACTCCATTGGTGACAGGAAAGGGTTCAGACAGTTTACCATTTTCCTGTACTCTTGCCTGCATGCCATCATGAAATAGCCACACTATTTGGACAAACTTTCGTGGACAGCCATATTTTGCCATAATCTTCGACAGTCCTTCTCTGCTGACTGTATCAAAAGCCTTGGTAAGGTCAATGAAAGTGGAGAACATTTCGCAGTTCTGTTCCTGGCATTTCTCTTGCAGCTGCCTTGCAGCGAAAATCATGTCAACAGTTCCACGTTCTTTTCTGAAACCACATTGACTCTCAGGAAGAAGACCTTGATCGAGATGGGATGTGAGGCGATTGAGAAGAATTCTGGCGAGTATCTTCCCTGCAATTGAAAGCAAGGGGATGCCTCGGTGGTTGTCACAGGATTGGCGGTTTGTAAAGGTGGACTATTGACGCGTCCTTGAACTCTTGTGGCATGGTCTCGTTCACCCATATGATTGTAAAGACTTGATGAAGCTGCTCTGTTAGGACCGGCCCACCTGCCTTGTATATCTCTGCTGGGATGGAGTCAGGACCAGGTGCCTTGCCGCTGGAGAGTTGCTTGATGGCTTTGTTTACTTCCACTATGGTTGGCAGGTCATCAAGTGTCTCATTGGTGGGAACTTGAGGAAGGCAGTTGATGGTTTCATCATCGAAGAAGGAAGTTGCATTTAAGATGTTGCTGAAATGCCCTGCCCAGCGTTGAAGGATTTCTTTCTTATCTGTGACCAATGTTCCCCCATCTGCACTGAGGAGGGGAACTATGCCTGGTGATGTAGGACCATAGACCGCTTTCAGTGAGTCGTAGAAGTTTTTCATATCATGTCTGTCAGCAAAGCCTTGAATTTCATCAGCTTTGCTGCTCAGCCAGGAGTCCCGCATGTGCCGAAGCTTCTGCTGCACTACTCTCTGAATGTTCTTGAAGGCATCTTTTGACGATGAACTATACTTTTCGTGAAGGACTGTTGTGTTGGCATTCTAGCGGCAGAGGTACACTGCGGGCTGTTGGCTTGATGAGACTCCTGTCTGTTCCACTTTTCAAAATGGGCAGTGAGGAGCATTTTGTGTGATATTCACTGGCACAGGAACGGAGCATAATGGGGACGACCCGTTGCCGTGAAGTTGTAACCACGACTAACTAACTATCTAACTATCATTTCATAGTCACTGTTACATCTATACCACTCGCAGTTACAGTATCCACAATCTGATGTAGGCAGTTACAACAGTATCTTACATAGTTGCAGTTGCATGTGTCTGACGTAGCCACAGTTGTGTTATAGCTGACCTAGTTACAGTTATGTTTAAATCTGACATTTTAAAAGTTATTGTATTTAACTGGTATAAACATAAATGAACCTAGGTCAGATACTTGTATGAACATAACTGTAACTTGGCATTGTATATCATACTCTTCCAATACTTCCCACAGTGATAATGCTGTCAATGAAACAAACAACCAAACGACACACGGTAATATAGGCCTACTGTCTTCATTGCTTTTCAACAGACACGCTGCTAAAGTAGACCCAGGAACAAGATGAAAGAAACCAAGGCTACAAAAGCAAAATGTGACCGAAATTCCTTAGTCAGGAGGGGCGTGTGATTTTTTTTTTTCTTTCTAAATTGCGGATCTGAGTAGTTAAAAGCAAAACCTCATGTGAGGGGGGAAAAAAAGGGGGTGGAGGAACCTGCATGCAGAACTTTCCTTATCTGATCGTAGAAAAAACAGTATGCTTTGTTGGAAATAGAGTAGAATTGGATGAAGCTTTCATGTACATTGACAACCTTGACAATAAAATAACCTAACCACATTGCCGGATGTGCTATTTGAATGTACTGTAGTTTACTTTCACCGCTCGCCGTTAACATCGGCAACTGTAGAACTGTTTGTATTGAAATCTGGAACTGTGCTTTCTACAACAAACTCCCACACATGTTGGCATTCTTTTTTTTTTTTAAACCACAGTTCTTATGTACGCGTAGCAGTTTTTTCCCCCTGTTTTATCCAAACACCGGAACCTGTGCGCGCGGCGGTGTGAGGGGATGTAAGAGTGTCAGTGTAAGTGTGTGTGTGTGTGTGTGTGTGTGTGTGTGTGCGTGAAATGTTGCTCTGATGCCGAGTAGTAAGAGAAATAGATGATGGCATGTGTATTGGAGGCTGCAATCTGGCGAAACTGTCAGACATAAGGGAATACACTGGGAGGAACATTAGCTATAGAGGGGACTCAAAATGCTGCACGTGCGGCCGTATACCTGGCAGACAATGTGGTGACATAGAAACAACGGCTGCAGCACTGCACTGATGACCTCATTTAATTCTGACATGGCTGGACCAGGGGAAACGACAGTAAATACTGTTGTCCCGAGCCTTCATAAACTTCACTAGCCAGCAGGGTCACGGGAAACCCAGGGAGAAATGGTTGAGGGAGGTGAGTCTCTCCCAATCACAACTCTCATGTGGAATAGTAGTCACACACAGCAAATAGCATTTGTTGGAAACAAAATATATAGCCGAGACGACCCAGGTATCTAATAAACCGTGAACTTGCCAGGAAAACATAGAAGTGTCTGGACAGAAAAATCAACCTGTAGACCCCAGGGACCAGGGGTTGCAGAGACACAGGCATGGAGACTGGAGACTAAATCCCGGAAGAACATTGAATGATAGAATTGGTCAAACAGTGTATGTGTGTACACGTGAGTGACATAATATGCAAATACATGAGAAATAACGCATAAATAAACGTAGCATAATATACACATGTGTTGTGAAATAATATATAAATACATCTGAAATAATATACACATAATCAAATTATGGCATTTGAATATATAAAGAAGGATGCAAAAGACCAAACTATAAATAAAGAAAAAAAAGTCAGAAAAATTATAACAACTGCAACAATAATAGCCTAATGATAATACATAATTTGATAATAAATAATAATAATGATAAATAATAATAATAATAATAATAATAATACGTTACACAATGAAAATTCAAGAAACAGAATGCACGATTTATTGCCTGGCGTATTTCGTTGCATCTCGTCAGGTGCATACGGCAGAATTCACACAACATAAATTAAAAGCAATAAGATGCAAGTCAGCATGGCCGAATGGGTAAGAAAGTATGTTCTTAAACATCCTTTATGCTGATGCCTAGGTAAGCGGTTCAACCCCTACATCGGACAGTTGGACTAAAATGTTGATCTGTGGTCCTTGACTTGGGGACGTAAATTACAAGTACATCTGAAGTCGGAGTGAGTTCGCCTGATGGCGAGGGTCACTGTTAATAGGGAAAGCCAATCCACAGGCAAAATTTAGTCCATCACTACTATAAATAGTGTGTATGGCCTACGCTTTGAGTTCAAAGCGAGCGAGTGAAAAAAAAAAAAAAGAATAAGATAAATCCTTCAAGCTGAAATATCTAGTCTTTATTGTTATAATTCCCTACAGGGAAAACAATGTTTTGTATAATGCCACTAATTTTTATTTATAATAGTGATTATTATTATTATTATTATTGTTAATTACGGTTTTGTACTTCAACACAGCAGATAATTACAGGTAAACGTTTTGAGAAAACACAATTTGTAATCTTGCAACAAACGGGCACTAATTAAGTGGCATTTCGCAGTAAACAAAAAAGACAATCGAGGCTTGTGAATGTAAATGTTACAATAAAGTTAGTAAAATAACTTGCACCAAAATGGAAAGAAAATACAGCATCATGTCACAACATCAGGGCATCGAAGACAAGTGGTACGTAAAAAGCACCCTGTCTCGGACACTGTAATACTTTGGTCACGTGACACGTCACAGTAGTTTGGAAAGGGCAATGATCTTGGAAGAACCGGCAGGGTTCGTCAATACGTAGATGGACACATAGCAAGGCAGATACCTTGGACATGAGACTGTATGAGGCAGGAGACATGGGAAAGATCTCTCTCTCTCTCTCTCTCTCTCTCTCTCTCTCTCTCTCTCTCTCTCTCTCTCTCTCTCTCTCTCTCTCTCTCTCTCTCTCTCTCATGTAGCGGAGCTTTTTGAGAACGCCGCTCTCATCACGGCCTTTCTAAACGTTTCTCCTCTACATTTGGTGATGACGCGTAACTGGTGGATAACAGACATGTATGGTAGGTAGTACAGGCATGTATGATGGGTAGTACAGGCATGTATGGTAGGTAGTACAGGCGTGTATGGTGGGTGGTTGTGATATTTCAATCACCGCCACACACAGTATTTTCATTATTATCGGAAATTTAATAAGACATGTGCAAAGCGAGATACCATACTAAGAATATTACATCAGCGATATTAATAGATACAAGTGACAGCCGTCCGGATTGTATACTCTGAAAAAAAAGATGACGTGTCTAGGATAGCGTCGCGTCTCAATGGAGAGATGTGATTGGTTGACCTATCTCAGCGTGCCTGACAAGATTTGAGCTAGCCCAATATATTGGGAAACGCAGTTTCAATATGTAACTCAGACTGATAAGTCGTGTCTGTGTGTGTGAGTGTGTGTGTGTGAGTGTGTGTTTGTGTGTGTGTCTGCTGTGTGTGTGTGTTTCTCTGTGTGTGTGTGTGTGTGTGTGCGTGCATGTGTGTGTGTGTGTGTGTGTGAGAGAGAGAGAGAGAGAGAGAGAGAGAGAGAGAGAGAGAGAGAGAGAATTTATTTACGTTGTGCTCTCTCTTTTGATCTCACAAAAGTACCAGATGCATACAACGTAGAAGTTAGGAATCGTTTTGGGGTCTTGATGTCTGTACAAGAGGAAATGACACCTGATAAACTGGCAGTACAAGCTAGAGATATCTTGATAACTGCAGCCAAAGATTTAATTCCGACCAAGGAAAAGCAACTTAATCCATGGATTAAGTCAGAGACGTTATAATTAATAAAACAACGAAGGGAATTGACAAGGAAAGGAGGTGAATCCGATAACAGCAGGATGAAGTATAAATCTTTAACTCGAGAAATAATAAAGAACAGACGAAAGGACAAAAATCAATATATACAAGACTGCTGACCAGAATAGAGCAATATCATAAGACTGGAAGAGATTACGAAATGTTCACAGAAATGAAGTTATTGACAAGAAATGTTCAACCTCAATTGAATGTTATCTGTGACAAGATGGGAAATACCTTAACAGAATCTAGACAAATTCTAGAAAGATGGCAGGAGTACTGCAGTGGAATGCACGATATGAGTGACAGTGAGGATATTAATGAGATACATGAGCAAATGACAGCAGAGACAGAACCTGAACACTCATTAGATGACACTGTGAGCTGTGAGTTTCGTGTGAAATGCTTTTGAATCTGCCCAAGGTCTTTTGGAACGTGACTGCATGTTCGGAGCGATGGCAGATGGCTATGTCCCAGAGTTGACCGGTTTTTGCCTTATGCAGAAATGCGTGGCTGCTGGGCTTCTGGTTGACTGCCACTGCCATTGACGATGAACTGTATTTCGTGGACTGTGTGGGTGAACATCTAGGAAACATCCAGATGGGAAAATGACTGCCGATTCCATCAGAAATGAACTGGGTGCTTTGTGGGGAACTATTGTGTTGACATTCTGGTGGCGGCATTATGCACAGTGTATCTGTGCGGGCTGTTATTTGTCGAGACTCCTGTCTTTTCCACTTTTCACATTGGGCAGTGGGAGCGTTTTGTGTGATATTCACTGGCACAGGAATGGAGCATAATGGGGACGACCCGTTGCTGTGAAGTTGGAACTGCGACTAACTAACTAACTAACTAACTCATTAGATGAAGTTGCATGGGCAATAAAGAACCTGAAGAATGGTAAATCACCCGGATGTGATGAGATACCAGCTGAACTAATTAAAGCAGGAGGAGAAGAAAGCATACAAATCTATCACGCATTATGTAAAAAGATATGGAAATATGGTATATGGCCAAAAGATTGGAGGAGAACTATCTTCATTCCAATACAAAAAGGGGCAACCTGAAATTATGCACCAACTATAGAACTGTTGCCCTGATCAGCCATGCAAGTAAAATTCTACTAAAAATCACAATGAGAAGACTTCGTAAGAAAATGGAAGAATAAATTAACGTGGTTCAAGCTGTATTTAGACAAGGAAGAAGAACAAGAGTTCACATTATCAATATGCGTTTAATAATAGAGAAGTGCAGAGAATTTAATGTAAACCCATTCTCATGTTTTGTGGATTATTCAAAGACATTTGAATGTGTACAACATCAGAAACTTTGGGAAATTATGAGGATTATGGGCTTTCCATTACGTGTAATACAACTCATAAGAATACTCTATCTAGACCAACAAGCAGCGGTTAGAATAGATGGCGAGACATCAGATCGGTTTGACATACAGCAAGGAGTCTGTCAGGGATGTGTGTTGTCCCCCTATTTGTTTAACCTATACGCCGAAAATATAATGAGAAATGTAAGAGATGATATAAACAGGGAGTTATATGATGCCCTAAACATAGGTGGTCATGACATATCAGAGATTCGATATGCTGATAATACAATATTGCTATCCACAACACAGAATGGTATAAAAAACCTAATAACAGTTGAACAGTGAAAATCACAACTTGTATCTTAACATAGCAAAAACATAGATAATGCACACAGATAAAACTACTATGGAGAAAGGAATATATGTTAATGAGGAAAAATTGGAGGTGGTGGAGAATTTTGAATATCTTGGGTCATTGATTACCAACTCCCCCGATGGTGTTTCCACCTTGTCGTGGTGGGGGAACTTGAGTTTTTCAATGACCCTGAGAGCTATGCCGGCGGCAGCGTAGCTACCAGCAGGGCCTCCCAAGCCGGACAGGTCAAAGGGTAGAGAACAGACAAAGAGAAACACCCTGGTCCTCCAGGTTGGGGGTTGAAGCGTGGGGTTAACATCCCCACCTTTGTAAAAATCATTTTGTTACGAAACAGATACATGAGCCTCGAATTCGGACTGACTTAATTGGACATCGACCTTGGAACGTTAAAGGACTTTTGAGATTTGGAACATGGAATGTACGGACACTATATCGAGCTGGAGCGGCCGAAGAATTAACACGGGAGCTGATTGAGTATAAAATGGATATAACAGCAATTCAAGAAATAAGGTGGCCAGGAGAGGGTACTTTAGAGCAAAATGGAATGATTATAATATATGGAGGAAACACCCAAAATAAACATGAATTAGGAACAGGATTTGTCATCAAAAAAGAGTTATGGGGGAACGTTCTAAACTTTAAAGCTGTTAATGATAGGATTAGTAAATTACGAATAAAAGGTAAATGGAAAAATATAACGATGATTAATGTACATGCACCTACTGAAGAGAAAGAAGATGATATTAAAGAAGACTTTTATAATGATCTGGAAGATGTCATAGAAGAAACCCCCAAACAGGACATCCTGATTGTGCTGGGAGACTTCAACGCAAAAATGGGCAGAGAGCAAACTCATAAAAAAGTTGCCGGTATGGAAAGCCTTCATACAACTTCAAATGATAATGGATGGAGAGTAATCAACCTAGCAGAAGCCAAAGGACTGCAGATCAGCAGTACCAGGCTGTAAAGAAAGGATATACATAAACACACTTGGAAATCATGTGACAAGAGAACTTATAATCAAATAGATCACATTTTAATTAACAACAAAAATGCATCAAACATACAACAAGTTAAAAGCTATAGAGGAGCTGAGTGCCACAGCAACCACTTCGTTGGGGCAAAATTTAAAATAAAACTTAAGAGAGCTTTCTATTCTAAACTACAAAGGTTACACCAAACATATAACAGAGAAAAACTACAAGAAATTACAGTCAAAGAGAAATTTGCAGATGAAATAAAATGTAAACTTGAAATTCTACAAAACCCGTTGGAGGAAAGCGTTGACCAAACTTGGTTGAACATCAAGAATACAATTCAATCTACCGCAGAAGAATGTCTCGGTGTGTTAACCACGCATAGAAAGAACAGATGGTTCAATCCAAAATGTGAAGAAGCAGTCATTAGGAAAAAGAATGCCAGACAGCTATGGCCAAATGACATCAACAACGTCCAAAAGGAAGAGCAATATAGAAATGAATGTAAAGAGGCTACAAAAATAGTTCGACAGCAGAAGCGAGAATATATGAGTAATATAATCAAAGATATGGAAACTAATCACCAGAAAAACGAATCCAGAAAGTTTTTTAAAGAACTGAAGTTAATGAAATGAGGGCACCAGCACAACACATATGATTTAAAAGACAAAAATGGGAATATGATAAATACCAATGAGGAAATGTGCAACACATGGAAAGAATACTTTGTTGAATTACTAAATTGTGAAGCTCCAAGTAACACTTTCCCACAGGAAGAGGTTCTAACGTGTGAACCACAAATTGAAGAACCTGCATTTGAAGAAATCCTATATGTAACCACACGACTTAAAAACAATAAGGCAACTGGGGCTGATGGCATTGCTGCTGAATTTAAAAAGGCGGGTGGCCATGCATTACATCTAAAGCTATACGAACTAATAATAAATATCTGGAGGACTGAAGAATTACCCCATGACTGGAAAGAGTCATTATTGATACCTATCTTTAAGAAAGAAGACAAGTTCCAGTGTGAAAATTATAGAGGAATATCACTACTGTCCACAAGCTATATGATACTATCCGCAGTATTACTAAATAGATTAAAACCATATTCAGAATACATATTAGGTGACTACCAGGCAGGTTTTAGACAAAACAGATCAACAATAGGTCAGATATTTATCTTACGACAAATAGCCGAGAAAAATTGGGAATATAAAAGAGATCTCCATAACACTTTTGTGGATTTTAAAAAGGCTTATGATAGTGTCCATAGGAATAGTCTATGGAATGCTATGTGGGAATTTGGAATACCAAGGAAGTTAATCAACATGACCAGACTATGCATGGAGGATACTTATAATATAGTAACATATAAAGGCAGGAAATCAGACCCTTTCCAAATAACATCTGGCTTGAAACAGGGTGATGCACAATCGCCGCGACTCTTCAATCTGGCTCTAGAGAAAGTTGTAAGGAGGGTAAAGGAGGAATGTGATATTGGAGGAACATCCAAGCTGCTTGGTTATGTAGATGGTATAGATATTATAGGGGAAAATGAACAAAAGACATTGGAAATGTTGACTCACTTAAAGGAAAAAGCCCAACAGATGGGGCTGGTTATCAACCAAGATAAGACAGAATATATGGTAATTTCAAGAGATGGAATGGCTAAAAACTCTGGCCACATACAAATAGATAATATGACCATTAAAAGAACGGAAACATACAAATACCTGGGTACAATCTTCAACTGCTCCAACATCATAAGGGAAGAAATACAAACTAGAATCAATTCTGGAAATAAGATATACTATGCACTACAACATCTACTAAAATCAAAGGCGCTATCTCATAACACCAAGATCACAATATACAAAACACTGATCAGACAAGTTGTGCTGTATGGCTCTGAAACCTGGAGTACAACGAAAGGAGATGAAGCCTTGCTACAAACCTTTGAGAACAATGTTTTAAGACGCATCTTTGGACCCATTGGGGATACACAAAGTGGAGAGTGGAAAAGAAGAAGTAACAAAGACATTTATGATCTGTTTAAGTCCCCGCTAATCACTGGTATCATGAAGGCTAATAGACTACAATGGTTGGGGCATATAGAAAGAATGGAAGATAATAGGGAAACAAAACTCGCTTACACTCAGGAAATAAATGACCGTAGACCCCGAGGTAGACCAAGAAGACGGTGGAGAGATAATATACATACAGACCTACAAGCACTTGGAATCAGCGACTGGCAAGAGAAGGTCAACCAGAGAGACGAATGGAGACGGATTGTATCTGCAGCAAAGAACTTCAATGGCTCGGAACGCTGAAGAAGAAGAAGAAGAAGAAGAAGAAGAAGAAGAAGAAGAAGAAGAAGAAGAAGAAGAAGAAGAAGAAGAAGAAGAAGAAGAAGAAGAAGAAGAAGAAGAAGAAGAATTGATTACCAACAACGGTGACACAATGAAAGAAATTAAACGACGACTATCAATTGCTCTTCAAAGACTAAAACAACTGAATAAATTATGGAGGGGGACTGACAGAACTACAAAAATTAGATTTTTAAGAGCATGCATCTTTCCCATTGCAACATACGCCTGTGAGACCTGGACACTTACTAAACAAGCTGAACAACGCATAAATGCCTTTTAATATAAATGTTATAGACGAGTTCTAAGAATATCGTGGGTAAAGAAAAGAACAGATGCATCCATACTTAATATTGAAGAAGGTTGGATATTAAAGACGATAAAACAAAGAAAATTGAAATATTTTGGTCATTTGAAACGTCACGAAAGTTTGGAGAGAACAATAATGGAGGGGTATATGCCTGGGAAGAGAGGAAGAGGAAGGCCAAAGAGAAGATGGGTGCAGGATGTGGCGGATGATCTCCAGATGGGTGTATCGGACGCGGGACATCTTGCTTATGATCAAGAGGTTTTCCGGAAGGTTGTTATGGGAGCGAGGTTCTGCAAAGGACATGCTACTGAATGAATGAATGAATGAATGTGCTCTTTCTAAATCTGAAGGAAGCTACGCCTGTAGATTAGAAATAATAATGATTCCTGATGAACGATGGTGCAGGTAACATGTTTGTCTATATGTAAAATGTGAGATTGTGAAATCAACGCTTTACTGAGAAGATGTAAAAATGATTGCTCGATTTCTGTGAGGAATTCTGCAGATTGAAATGCTGTTCCACTGAATGATCTACCATGCGTAGTTCCATCTGCTATGGATGATCTCTAATTTCTATGTGATTGCCGTTTGGCTATAAATGCACATCGTGAGCATTTTTCCTTTTGCTGTAGATATTTTCTTAAAAGTGTGTCATAAACTATAATGCACTTGATTCTCTAGATTTCACAAAATGTGATTCTCAAGTTTTACAAAAAGTGATTCTCATGTTTTCACATAATGTGATTCTCAAGTTTTCACATCTTTCTTAAATATGGCATGGGAATTAGAGGGTGATTGCAATGTTATTTTATAGGATTATTGCAAATATGGGAAAGAAAGATGGTGCATGACTCTGCAGGACGTTGCACTCAACGCCAGCATTGTACAGCTGCTGTTGACGACATGGCAGGTTTTTACGCTCATTGATCTGCCAAATGCTTTCTTAGCGATTGACTTATACCTCCGTGAATGATCGCCATGATGCGTGCAATTTCGTGCAAACTTTAACTCTTGCGTAAGTGAACAGGATGTCGAACAACGTCCTTAACTCCTACTCCACGGAGACAGGCTGGGATGGATATCACTTTCATGTGTTCGAATCTTGGTTGTTGTGTTTGAGAGAAATGAAAATATATGATGTAATTCTCTAATTATTTCTCTTGATCACCATTTCATGCAATGATCTATATGATTTCTCATTTGTGAATGTGTCACATGTAAATGTTGATTTATTGTTATTACCCTGACTGTTAGAGGAGAATTATATGTTCGAATTAACCCCCAGTAGACTAGGCACATTGGTTAATGAGGTGAAGATAAGAAAAGCACTCGGTAGACGAAGGAAGTGGTGATCGTTCTTGCAATTATAGGTATGGGATGGGACGCAGAGGTGTTTCCAAGCCACCAGGGCCGGGTCCTCGTCGAGCGTCCTGGGCAACAGATCCCTTCGGGGTCCTGGCTAAAGTCAGTAGGATCGCCGATTCCTCCGAAGTCGGAGTGTCTGCCTGTACGGCGAGGAACCACCAGTCTGCACACCAATAAGCCAGACATGGGACAACGGATACTCACGCAAACCTCATGTCCCGTATGACATCACACTGATATTGGACAACAGGATGCCTTCATCCGACATACAGGACTTCGCGTTGGAGCTCAAGCCAACGAACACAAGCAAGCAAGCATAGGCATGGGATGCAAGACCTCATTATGATGGTCTGGTATTAGGGATGCTAAGATTTAATTATGATGTTCTGGTATCAATCGTGAATATATGGATCAATCACGAATAGGTGTCAAACCCTGTGCAGATATCAGTCACACTCCGTCAGATGAATGATCAGTTTCGATTACCAGAGAAGAGGGTTTGGAATTCCCACTTGTGAGTGGTAACATCCCCCTTTATCTCTCTCTCTCTCTCTCTCTCTCTCTCTCTCTCTCTCTCTCTCTCTCTCTCTCTCTCTCTCTCTCTCTCTCTCTCTCCTTTCTCTATGACATTTGTTTTTAGCAAATGTGTACTTGCTGGTTTTGTGTTTATATCACCAGAGAAGGGTGGTGATTTATGGCTTTATCATCATGGACTCGGTCATACTGACTTGGTCTGATGGCTGCTATTTGAGGTATTCTGAACTATGAACATGAACATCGGGAAGGTCTATGTCATCTAAGATAAAGTGAGAAATGTACCTTTTGGATGACCTAAGGAGTAGATACCTGATACCTAGAAGGACCAGCCGACCTCAACATCGTCAAGCTTTACATCACAAGATATGTGTCTCTGTATCGTAGACTGATCTGTTATCATTCTAGCGGTTTAGCCCGTTTGGAAATTAAAATCTACATTGTTGAACACAACTGGATGACTACCACCCGTGGAGAAATGTTTCATCGAGTTCCATCATTCAGCCTTGTGCAAAAGACAATTATCATGGACTTTCATTACGTTATTTTGTGCAGTGAAGAATATGAACATTCCTTGAGTTCAATAGGAGGTAGGAGGATTATCTGAATTTTTAGCGGAGATCATCATGGATTATTACACTGGGTATAGTTAGTTTGTCCATGTCTGGTATGAGATTTATCTTGCATTATGTTTTACATTGTGGTTTTGTATTGTTTTTGACACACAGATCACAGATCTTCCCAAAACTCCAGCAGTGTCCCAATAGATTGTTTGATTTAGATCAACGAGTTTGAGTCTATTCATTGTTGGAATTTTGATTGATATTTGTTTACTACAAGTGGAACATTACACCTTGTTTACGGTTTATTTGGGGAGCCCCATGTGGGGAAAGACATTAGACTTATAAAATTATATATTGGAAGCAACAAGCTGCCATAAGGATTGATAATGAAGTGGAACAATATCAGCCTTTTAAGAGAGGTGTTAGGCAGGGATGTGTAATGTCTCCAGATCTTTTTTCCCTGTACAGTGAAAATATTTTCATAAATGTAGAAGATATAAATGGAATCAGCATTGGAGGACGAAACATCAACAACATTAGATATGCAGATAATACGGTATTGATTGCAGACAATGAGCAGAATCTGCAACAATTAGTAGATGCGGTTGTTGTACACAGTGAACAACTAGGGCTAGAATTAAATTGTAAAAAGACACAGATTATGGTCGTCACTAGGACGAACGAAATACCACAATGTAATATACAAGTAAATGGGAATACTCTTCAACAAGTGAATCGGTACAATTATCTCGGACCAGTCATAACATCTGACGGGAGATGCATTGAAGAGATTAGAACAAGAATCGCCATGGCGAAAGTAGTCTTTAGCAAGATGAAAAACATACTGACCAATAAAAAATATTCAGTTGAAACGATAAAAAGAGTGTTTAGAGGATACATAAAGCCTGTTCTTTTGTATGGATGTGAAACTTGGACAAAGAGCAGTCAAGCTGAAAAACATCTGATGGCTGCAGAAATGTGGTTCCTGAGGAGAATGAAAAGAATACAATGGACAGACAGAAAAACCAATGACCAAGTACTACAAGAGACAAATGAAAATGGTAAATTGATTAGAGAAATTAGACATAGACAGTCAAAAGTTTTTGGACATGTTATGAGAAGAAATGAATAGGAGAACTGTTTGTGATTCCTGAGCAAGTTTACGTTCAGTAGTTTGCCATTGCTTTCTGAACGACCGGCACCCATACCAATTCATAAAAAAAAAAAAACAATGTAAGGGGATCTGCTGCCAAATCGCCCACAGCTGTGTTTCGAGCACCGTTATGCGGGATTACGAACTGCGTCCGTAACTCCTTCACCACGGAGCGGACCTAGGAACCTGTGGTTTAACCAAACTGAGGTGAAGATGATCTGATTGTGGTCATCAATGACAGTCGAGAGAAAACCTCACATTAATGAAACCAATATGGACGCCATAGCAGCCGGTATGTGTGAATGAACAGTGCAAGACAACAAGCAGAGATTGTACTTATCCATATCTTACACACTAATACATTCCTAGATAAGGTTTCAAAGAAAGCTTCCGTTGACAGCAAAACACATACCGTCCATAGTGTGATGCCGTAAACTTTATAAGAGCAGAGCTGAAAATACATTATTTGAGGTATTCTTTCACTTCATTTGTTTGAGGAAAACAAAACGAATTCCACGTGGAATGCCCGGCGGTGTTATCTGATGTGAGGTCACGGTATAAATAGAACAAATATTTAATATCAACACAGAACACACTCTATGTGTCCGTACCAGGCTTGGGTGAATATCTTGAACACGATCTGTGTGCTGTCATCAGTCTGGCGATAGACTACTGTAGATAAACCTAGACATCAGCAATGTTCAGCCAGGACTTGCAGCAATAACGGGAGGCACTGCCTTGAACATTCTTCTTCCGGTGCTGGGCAGCAAGCACTAGCGACCTTGACTCCCAGGTGTTATCAGTCATGTGATTATGTAATGAAGTTTATATTTTTAAACACTCAGTTGTGTCTCCTGATGTGGGTCTGCGTTATGATAGGGCCTTTGCATTTGACAGGCTTGAACGCAAGGGACAATGGGTGGCCACTCTTTCTCATTTAACAGGCGACGAGCCCAGCTTCGAATACTCGTCCAACCCTAGTGTGACGTCTGCGTGGTTCCCTAGCAAATTCGCTAATGCGCCCGCAAAGATAACATTGCTGCCGGACATGGACGTGCACGTCAATGATAACAGGTGGGAACAATGATGACAGGTGGGAACAATGATGACAGGTGGGAACAATGATGACAGGTGGGGACAATGATGACAGGTGTGAACAATGATGTCATGTGGGAACAATGATGACAGCTGGGAACAATGATGTTAGATGGGAACAGTGATGACAGGTGGGAACAATGATGACAGGTGGGAACAATGATGACAGGTGGGAACAATGATGACAGGTGGGAACAATGATGACAGGTGGGAACAATGATGACAGGTGGGGACAATGATGACAGGTGGGAACAATGATGACAGGTGGGAACAATGATGACAGGTGGGAACAATGATGTCATGTGGGAACAATGATGACAGGTGGGGACAATGATGACAGGTGGGAACAATGATGACAGGTGGGGACAATGATGACAGGTGGGAACAATGATGTCATGTGGGAACAATGATGACAGCTGGGAACAATGATGTTAGATGGGAACAATGATGACAGGTGGGAACAATGATGTCAGGTGGGAACAATGATGACAGGTGGGAACAATGATGTCAGACGGGAACAATGATGTCAGATGAGAAATATGATGACAGGTGGGAACAATGATGACAGCTGGGAACAATTATGATATATCGGACATTGCACAATCATGACACATTGTACAATAATGACACATTGCACAATCATGACACGTTGTACAATAATGACACATTGTACAATAAGGACACATTGCACAATAATGATACACTATACAATCATGACAAATTGTACAATCATGACACATTGTACGATAATGATACACTGTACAATAATGACACATTGTACAATAATGACACATTGTACAATAATGACACATTGTACAATAATGATACATTGTACAATAATGATGCACTGTACAATAATGACAAATTGTACAATAATGACACATTGTACAATAATGACACATTGTACAATAATGATACACTGTACAATAATGATACATTGTACAATAATGACACATTGTACAATAATGACACATTGTACAATAATGACACATTGTACAATAATGATACACTGTACAATAATGACCTATTGTACAATAATGACAAATTGCACAGCAATGATACACTGTACAATCATGACACATTGCACAATCATGACACATTGTACGATAATGACACATTGTACAATAATGACACATTGTACAATCATGACACATTGTACAATCATGACACATTGTACAATAATGGCACATTGTACAATAATGACACATTGTACAATAATGACACATTGTACAATCATGACACATTGTACAATAATGGCACATTGTACAATCATGACACATTGTACAATAAGGACACATTGCACAATAATGATACACTATACAATCATGACAAATTGTACAATCATGACACATTGTACGATAATGATACACTGTACAATCATGACACATTGTACAATAATGACACATTGTACAATAATGACAAATTGCACAGCAATGATACACTATACAATCATGACAAATTGTACAATCATGACACATTGTATGATAATGACACATTGTACAATAATGACACATTGTACAATAATGACACATTGTACAATCATGACACATTGTATAATAATGGCACATTGTACAATAATGACACATTGTACAATAATGACACATTGTACAATCATGACACATTGTACAATAATGGCACATTGTACAATCATGACACATTGTACAATAAGGACACATTGCACAATAATGATACACTATACAATCATGACAAATTGTACAATCATGACACATTGTACGATAATGATACACTGTACAATCATGACACATTGTACAATAATGACACATTGTACAATAATGACACATTGTACAATAATGATACACTGTACAATAATGACACATTGTACAATAATGACAAATTGCACAGCAATGATACACTGTACAATCATGACACATTGCACAATCATGACACATTGTACAATCATGACACATTGCACGATAATGACACATTGTACAATCATGACACATTGTACAATAATGATACACTATACAATCATGACACATTGTACGATAATGACACATTGTACAATCATGACACATTGTACAATCATGACACATTGTACAATCATGACAAATTGCACAATAATGACACATTGAACAATAATGGCACATTGCACAATAATGACACGTTGTACAATCATGACACATTGTACAATCATGACATATTGTACAATCATGACACATTGTACAATCATGACACATTGTACAATCATGACACATTGTACAATCATGACAAATTGCACAATAATGACACATTGCACAATAATGGCACATTGTACAATCATGACACATTGTACAATCATGACACATTGTACAATCATGACACATTGTACAATAATGACACATTGCACAATCATGACAAATTGCACAATCATGACACATTGTACAGTCATGACACATTGTACAGTCATGACACATTGGAACATATGTTAAGCTACATTCAGGTAATGAACTGACTCGGGGATGGAAAGTGCACATTGAACATAAATCGACATATGCGCCCTCTTGAGCAAGTATCGAAGACACGGGTTTCTCCTATTCTACCCGGATGCAATGCTACTGTGATCAGTGGAAGCATGGATCTTAACTGAAAAGATGAAGCATAAACCTGAGACTTTTGAAATATGAGTCTTCGGAGGTCTGGGGCGAGTTTTTGTGACCCACAAAATGAAAACAACCAGAACAAATAAAGAAGTTAGAGAACAGCTCAATATAAAGGCTAATTACTCTATTCCATCTCTTCAATTTCCATACCCCACTCCATTTGTCTTTTCTTGTGGTTTTCCTAAGATATCAAGAACAGGTCCAGCTATCAATACCTCAGCATTTATTGTCTGTATCCACAGTATTCTACATATTCTTGACAAAATCCACATTTTACAATGCCATTCAGTATACCTCTTTCAGTGACAGTGTTTCCGAAAAGATGTTGAAGGATGTTGAGTCAGGATTATGAAACATCATGAGTGTATGAATGACTTCATAGAAGGTACATATTCAGTGGAACTGTCACCGGGGAGGTCAGATTTATGTATTATGTTGCGACCAAAGTAACACGTATAGTATATAAAAGATAGTATTCCACCTGAAATTTTAAAAAGTAGCAAAGAAACAATCATCCCAGAACTGTATGCAATATTTCAGCTCTGCTGGAGAGAAAAATCAATACCACAAGATATGAAAGACGCAAACATCGTTACCCTTTATAAAAACAAAGGCGACAGAAGCGACTGCAACAACTATCGCGGCATTTCCCTACTCAGCATTACAGGCAAGATTTTTGCCAGAGTAATCCTTAAAAGATTACACATTCTTGCTGAAAGAATCTACCCCGAATCACAGTGCAGATTTACACCCAACAGGTCCACCATCGATATGATTTTCTCACTCCGGCAGCTCCAAGAGAAATGCAGAAAACAGAGGAAGCCATTATATATTGCCTTCATCGACCTCACAAAGGTATTTGACCTCGTGAGCAGAAGCGACCTTTTTAAGGTCCTTGAAAAGGTTGGATGTCCACCCACCCTTCTTAGTCTTAGAAAACATGCAGGGGACCATTTTATTTGACGGCTCAACATCCCAGTCATTCAGCATCAGCAGCGGAGTAAAGCAGGGCTGCGTGCTTGCTCCTACACTCTTTGGTATCTTCTTCGCTGTTCTCTTAAGGCAGGCATTTGGGACTGCCACTGAAGGCATATACCTCCACACAAGATCTGATGGCAAACTTTTTAACCCATCAAGACTCAAGGCAAAGACCAAAATAAGATCAAGATGTGTAAGAGGACTACTTTTTGCAGATGATGCAGCACTGACTACTCATACAGCAGAAGATCTCCAAAGGCTCATAGATCGTTTTGCAGCCGCCTGCAAAGACTTTGGGCTCACCATTAGCCTAAATAAAACACAGGTGATGGAACAAGACGCTGGTGCGCCCCCGTCAATCAAAATTGCTAATTACGAATTGAAGATCGTCCACGATTTTGTGTATTTGGGGTCGACAATATCAGATAATCTTTCATTAGAGACAGAAATCTACAGACGCATTGGAAAGGCAGCCACAACATTTTCCAGGCTAGCTAAAAGAGTTTGGGAGAATAATAGACTAACAGAGCGTACAAAAGCTCAAGTATACAAAGCTTGTGTTGTTAGCACACTACTCTATGGGTCTGAATCCTGGACCTTGTACTCAAGACAGGAAAGGAAGTTGAATTCCTTCCACATGAGATGTCTGAGACGTATCCTGGGCATAACATGGAAAGACCACATAACAAACAAACAGGTGGTTGAACGAGCAGATATTACCACAGTGCACACCCTCCTCAAGCAGAGACGCCTCCGGTGGCTGGGCCACGTATCTCGAATGGAGGATGAACGTATTCCCAAAGATCTCCTTTACGGAGAACTAGCCACAGGAAAGAGGCCAACCGGAAGACCCCAAATGCGATATAGGGATGTGTGTAAACAAGATATGAAAACCATTGGAATAGATCCAGACACGTGGGAGAGAGTTGCAACAGACAGACGCTCCTGGAGAAGAGATGTACGAAACGGACTGGTGCTCTTTGAGCGCAATCTGATCCAACAAACTGAGGATAGGCGTCACAGGCTTAAAGCGCAGTCACTTACTGCGGGACTTGCCTCGTCTTACAGATGTGGAAACTTTGACAGGGATTGTCACTCTCGCATTGGACTATACAGTCACCAGCGGTGCTGCCAGGCACCTCCCAAGCGGCACAACTCTATAGTCATTCAGGACTGAAAGAGGCCTACTACTATCTCTACTGGTAACTTTACTGGTAAATTGGTAACTTTACTGGTAGCTTTACTTGTAGCTTTACTGGTAACTTTACTGGTAACTTTACTGGTATCTCTACTGGTAACTTTACTGGTAACTTTACTGGTATCTCTACTGGTAACTTTACTGGTAACTTGGCAACTTTACTGGTAGCTATACTGGTAACTTTACTGATAACTTTACTGATAACTTTACTGGTAACTTTACTGGTATCTCTACTGGTAAGTTTACTGGTATCTCTACTGGTAAATTTACTGGTAACTTTACTGGTATCTCTACTGGTAAATTTATTGGTATCTCTACTGGTAACTTTACTGGTAACTTTACTGGTAAGTTTACTGGTATCTCTACTGGTAACTTTACTGGTGACTTTACTGTTAACTTTACTGGTAACTGTACTGGTAACTTTACTGGTATCTTTACTTGTATCTCCACTGGTAACTTTACTGGTATCTCTACTGGTAACTTTATTGGTAATCAATAACAGATCTCTATTGTAAACTATAACAGTACACGATTGTAAATAATAACAGTACACGATTATAAAGAATGAAGCATACTAAACAATAACAGTCCACGATTATAAAGAATGAAGCATACTAAACAATAACAGTCCACGATTGTAAACAATAACAGTCCACGATTGTAAACAATAACAGTACACGATTGTAAATAATAACAGTACACGATTATAAAGAATGAAGCATACTAAACAATAACAGTACACGATTGTAAAAAATTAAATATACTAAACAATAACAGTACACGATTTTAAACAATAACAGTACGCGATTGTAAGGAATGAAACATCCTAACCATTAACAGTACACGATTGTAAAGGATGAAACATAATAAACAATAACAATACATCATTGTAAAGGATGAAATATACTATATAATAACAGTACATGATTGTAAAGAATTGAATATACTAAATAATAACAGTACACGATTGTAAGGAATGAAATGCACTAAACAATAACAGTACACAATTTCAAAGAATGAAATATACTAAACAGTAACATCTTTCTAAAATCACGCTAGTTTCACGTCTAAGTCCGCCAGTTCCTTACCACTGCAAGCACCAGGCTTTTTGAGTCACTACACAACTATCGTCGGCCACATCACAAGTAATATCTCGGCCCGGTTATCAATGCCAGCAAATATAAAAAGGCAGCAGTAGCTAGAAATTCCCCACACTGTCAATTATATTTTAATAATAATAATTTTTTTAAAAACTCTCGGCCAGAAGAATGACTCTGTTGTGGAATCAGAAACAGTTGCAGACACCGTGAGCAATGTTGCAGGAACAGAAACTCAAGGCAGAATCACTATAGGGCAGGCCCTCACACATTTGCACACCTGTCTTTTCCTTGTATCAGTTTGATTTCTCTGAGTGCAGATGAATAACCCCATTGAAGCTGTGTACATCTGTAGACCGAGCTTAGTAGAAGCGTGTATATTGGAGGAGTCTAACCTAATCCAGAGATGTGCCCGGGTTTCATTAACAGCACTTTATCTGAGATTGTCCACAATCGCTCAACTGTTTTAGCTCTGTTTATCCCACATTATGCCAACTTCACTTTTGTGTTGCCTTCCTCCTCCTTCTCCCGAGTAAATATTTCTGTTCACCTAGCCATAGCATTTCACTAATAAAAAAAATATTTTAAACAATTATCATTCATTCTACCAATTTCGTTTATGTTGTTTTCCAGTTTTTCATTTTGTGTAAGTGTTCTGACTCACCTATCATTGTAGACATTTCGTTTAGACTGTAGGCCATTGTAGACATTCAGTTTGCTTATTGGTATGAAGGTCAGGTGTCACCTGTAGCAGGGATGCTACCTGAAGGTGAGTTTATTCCACTGAGTTCCCATTAATGTGGTTCTTCTCTTTCTTCGTTTTCTATCCTTTATCTCGCAATAGATCACAGACTCCCAACCAAGCCAGTAAAGCATGTTTAGGCTTGTTTTGTACAATCTTGCGGCTAGGTTTTCTACTGGATGAGGTAGCCAGTCCAGTGTAAAACTCCCTAGTCGCCTCTTCAGACACGCATGGTAAATGACTGTGCTTCTAGTCTTTGCGTCACTTATGGGCTAGGTAACACCGTCGGTAGCAATATTTCTCCTGCACGTAGCACTGTAGCAGCAACTTTAATGTTAATTTCATAAGCTCAGTGTACTGATTAGATAAATGGGCAGTAAATGATAATTATAAAGAGAGAATAAACATGTGTGGCAGACAACGAGTAACGCTCAACGCCCGCAACTCCGGCATCAGCTACCGGTCGAGTGGGCGTTATCATGCACGGATATCTTGTCACTGGGGTGCGGTTCTTTGTGATTACCTCCTCGCAAAACTAGAAATGATCAGAGTGAAGAAAATACACCCGACCCATCCTAGTGTTGGAGTTGTCATATTCCCCGCGTTCCCCAACAATGCTGAAGGTGTTGACTTGACTAATAGTACACCAGTACTGGAGGGTCGTACATCAGTAGCACTCGTACTGGAGGGTCGTACACCAGCAGCACTGATACAGGAGGGTTGTACACCAACTGCACTCGTACTGGAGGATCGTAATTTCCCTGGTGGCGTATACAATCCTCCACACTAGCAAACACAACCATTAGCAAACAAAACTTTCGCGTTATAGAAAATATAAACACATGTGAATATTCGTGAGCACAGACAAAAGAAACAGCGATACCTAGTACAAGAACAATGACAAGGCAAGCACGATGTCACTCACCTGGAATCAATCCATACACAGCGAGTACCATGAGTCCAATGGCCGCGTTACAAAGCATGGCGTGTAATCCGCTGGTGAGAAGTTCCATGGCTGGCCCTAGACTGGCATGTCTTGTCCAGAACTTGACTTGCTCTCACACTCCAGCAGTTACACCCGAATTGAACATCTGTCCACCAACTGACCTGAAGCACCAACAGATTTTCTACGGCAGATTTTATTACTTCCCGTGACTCCGCTCAAAATGAAACGTCATGAAACTAGTTAGGACACTAAATTTAAGAAAGACTCCCAACGGTCCGTGGTATCTGGGAAGCCATAAAATGATATCAGCATGCGACACATGTTATCTCCAGGCGCAGCCAATTGTGTAGTCAATCCATAAACTTACGCTGAACACCAGTCGGACCACACAGGCCAAAGGTCTCTGTGGAAAAATAAATATGGATTATAAGACAAATACACAACAATTTCATTTAAAACAGTTTTTAAGTATAATACGATATGGACGTGCTTTCTCCAGATAACATATGAACACCCAGATAGCTACTAGTTGGAGTATACGACCTTCGGGAAATTGTATCTAAGATTTCCTCACAAACAAATAGCTTTTAGTTTCATATTTCTATAGCTTTTGATTTGAACAGATCAACAAATGTGTCTGCGTGGTCAATCATTTAATAGACGCTGCTCTTTTGACAAAGTGATTACGGCTGCCGTCTCCGCCCTGTAGGTTGGTCGAGGCTCAGCAGCGACTGTCAGCTAACCGTGGCTAGCAGCTTATGGGTGAACATGACTTCATACTGAATGGCTATAACCTGCTATAGACTGTCCACAAACAACAACCCAGATATAGAGACAGTCTTATTTCACGTTGTGTACGACTCTGGTAAACCCTCAACAGAGTGTTCAGTTGGGTTGAGTCCAGAAATCCAGTACTCGAGACATCCCATATCCGCTCCGTCCTCATCTTCAATAACCAGCAAATAATCCCAATACTACTGGCACCAGTTGCTGTCTCATGATGTATCCGTCTGGCCTATCCTCGGAGTACTGGTTGTCGGCCAGATCCTCTCGTCCTCGGAGACCTGGTTGTCGGCCAGATCCTCTCATCACTCTCTGCCGCACCATTCTGTCTAGACCATCACTATTTATCTATGCTCCCACACCATACACATGATACAAAAGGACCCTGAGCACATGTATCTTCAACTAATCAAGTGCCGCGGTGAAGGTTGGCTGCAATACATCTCCAACTCTGTCTCTCGCCTTCATTGTACATTCAGTCAGGATGCTGCTTTTTCATCTCTTGGTGTTATCTTCCCAATTGTATCGTTGTCAACTTCTTGCTCGCTTACCTTCAACCTTACTCTTCAGTGTGGTTTTATAAGAGTGTTGTCTTTTAGCGTGGCTGAAATAGTTCACTTGCCTCTTTATTATTTCTTTTATAATTATCTTTTCATTCCCAGTTATATTTTTCTATAACCTCTGTATTTGACTGTTTTTATTTTCCGATGCAACGTATTCTTCTGTCTATCCACATCTCCACGGCCTATATTCGACTTTCTAATCGCTTGTCCATTGTGCAGACTTCCGCGCCATATAGTAGTGTTGAATATCTTTAGATGTTAATACTGATTTTATGCTATTGAAAACATCATGTTTGGGCTTATTCTTTTTTTTTTTTTTTTTTTGATTATCTGTTTCATTTCTGTATCGTCTGTTATTACATGTCCAAGATAGGAGAAAATTGTTACTTGTTTTAGTATTTCCCCGTTTTCCGTAATCTTCATGGATGATATCAGTTTTCGTTGTTTGGATATTAACATCTACGCCACATTCTGCATTATTCCTGTTTACTTGTTCTACTAGGTTTTGTAACTCTTGCTCGCTTTCTGCAAGTAACACATCAGCATTCCTAAGGTTGTTTATGATTCTTCCATTGATGTTAAGTCCAGGCAGTTTGACCTGTTTAAGAATTATTTCTGTGTATAAATTGAAGAGGATTGGGGACAACACGCATCCCTGCCATACTCCTCTTTTTATCTGTATTGCCGATGAGCAATTATTTCAGTATATAATAGTCATTACTTGCTCCCAGTACAGGTTACTAGTCTGATGTCGTTTCCATCGACTCCTATAACTTTAAGGCATGTAACTAAACGTTCAGATTACAGTATACTCAAAAGCTTTTTTTTTTTTTAGTATGTTTCTGAACTTCTATATTTTTCGGTGAACATTAAAAACATATTGGCTTCTCTGGTGTTGTTATATTTGGGGAACGCAAATTATTCTTCAGCTGCTTCCTCGTCTATTTTATTTTGACTTCTATCTTGTATGATCTTGAGGAGTATCTTAGTTGCATGGTTCATTACGCTAATAATTATGTAATCCTCACAATCAACAGCTCTTGGCTTTTTGGGTAGTAAAATAGGCAGATCTACAAATTGATGGGAAAGATCTTAGACTTGTAAAAAACATATACTGGAAACAACAAGCTGCCATAAAGATTAATAATGAAGTAGGCCAATATCAGCCTATTATGAGATGTGTGTGACAGGGATGTGCAAAGTCTCTAGATCTTTTTTTCCCTATACAGTGATAATATTTTCAGAAATTTAGAAGATATGAGAGGAATCAACATTGGGGGACGCAACATCAATAACATTAGATATGCGGATGATACAGTATTGATTGCAGACAATGAACAGGATCTGCAGCATTTAGTAGATACGGTTGTTGCATACAGTGAACAACTAGGGTTAGAATTAAATTGTAAGAAGGCACAGATTATGGTCGTCACTATGAAGAAGGAAGTATCACAATAATATTTACAAGTAAATGGGAATATTTTTAAACACGGGAATCGGTACAGTTATCTCGGAACAGTCTTGGGAGATGCCTTGAAGAGATTAGAACAAGAATCGCCTTGGCGAAGGTAGCCTTTTGCAAGATGGAAAACATATTGACCAATTTTTAAAAAAAGATGTCAATTGCAACAAGAAAAAGAGTACTGAAGTGTTACATAGAACCTGTACTTTTTTTGTATGTGAAGCGTGGACAATGGGCAGACAAGATAAAAAAAACACCTGATGGCTGTGGAAATGTGGTTTCTGAGGAAAATGCAAAGAATACCATGGACAGACCGAAAAACCAATGACCAGGTCTTACAAGAAATAAATGAAAATCGTAAACTAATTAGATAAATTAGACGTAGACAGTCACAATTTTTGGACACGTTATGAGAAGACATAAACTGGAGAACTTAGTGACAACTGGCAAGATTGAGGGAAAAGCACAAGGGAAAGGCAGAAAAGTAAATACATTGATGGCTTGACAAAGTGGTATGGTTGAGACAATACAGAGCTGATCCACGACTCTTTTGATCGTATGAGACGGCGAAAGATGACAACCCAAGCTATATATATATATATATATATATATATATATATATATATATATATATATATATATATATATATATATATATATATATATATATATATATATATATATATATATATATATAATCGAGGGGGTTTCAAATGAAAACCATAAAAGTGTGGTAGAAATTACAATAACCATTCCATTGTCTTGTGACCTATCAATATTGTTGTTAAGGTTGTCAAGCGTGTTAAACGCGTGACATAATAAGGACAGTTTAAGATGGCAGCCCCACTTTTGACATGCACCCACCAAAGAGGAGCAGCATTCTGTTGACCGTTTTTGTTTAAAATCATTGAAGGGGTTGAACCTATAGAATTTATCGGCTAATGAAGGTATAGTATGGTGATGCATGCCTGTCAGTCCAGCAAGTGTATGAGTGGAGTAGGAAGTTTGAAAACGGCGTGACTTCTGTGACAGACTGTTCACGACTGGGTAAGGCACACCAAGAAGTGACCCCAGAGTCGATATCAGCCGTTGAAGGAAAACTGCCGTGTACAGGAAAACTGTCGATTGACTGTGCGGGACATTTCCGCACATCTTGACATTAGTAAAGGTTCAGTACACCACATCATCCAAGATCTGCAAGGTGGATGCCACGGAAACTTACCCCAGAATTGAAACAACGACGCATCAATGCTTGTCGAGAATTTGTGCAGTGCTTTGAAGCAGAAGGTTACGGTTTCCTATCAAGATCTGTTACTGGAGATGAAACATGGGTTCTCTACCACAAGCCGGATACGAAGGGAGCGAGCAATCGCTACTCACCGAAACCAAAGTAGTTTCGTACGCAGTGTAACACGCTAAGTGGAGGGTCCCAAATAACTATGTCTCAATTTTCTCATGTATATTTCATAGCCCTGGCTTTAAATAGGTCTTTCCCTGCCAACCCTCCTCCGTTTCCCCCGGACTCACTGTCACTCTCTATTCGACCTAAGGACCTATTTCCTGCAGGGTCGTTCTGGCTGACACGCATACAACATGACGTTCTTCAACATATTTGTAATTGTAAATTTAATAACTCAATACATAACAGCACAGAGAAAAAACAATATCTGACAATTAACTCATAAACATCTACACACAATCTAGAGAGAAAACTAGTCCATACAATATCAACACAAATATAAATCTCCTAGCTCATCGTTTTCCATATTGTCCCATGAATTCACAACCACCTCATGGCAAGTTCACTGGTCTTTATTTCCCGCGTAGGTTGTTCGAACAACAGGGTTCCATAAATCCAGGATTCCAAGTTTCCGTGTCCTACACGAATGTAGTGTGTCCAATGGTTAGGGAAAGTGCCCTGGGATCACGTGGCACAATTTTGGTGTGGAAATACTCAAGGAGAATAAATAGGATATATGTACGGGTGTGTCAGTGACTTAGGCGGGATCTAGCCCAAAATGCAAACATACTCGATCACAGCTCAACGAAACGCCTGCCGGGGTGTCTGAAAGTATTCGTTCGGGCCCGCCGTGGTTCTATCTGGTATAGCCCAACAGCAGCAGGGACTTCATAGTAAACATAATGTTCTATGTCGATGCTCTGTCGAAACTTCCGGCTATATTCGCCGTCAAAAGAAGGATCCTGTAAAGTTAAAACAATTTTGAGAGCCTCTGGTGTAAACTTCAGATACAGCCGGCATGGAGATTCCAATGGTCTCAGCATGTCGGTTGCCATACATAAAATCCATACAATTACCTAGTATTCAATTGTCTTCATACCACACTCCTCTCCACACTCATACCATGCCTTTATTAATATTGGGCACATACCTTCTCAGGCTTCCCTCTCACTTGCAAACCTTGCCTTTCTCACAACAAAGCTATTGTGGAGTAGTGTGCGTAATTATGTATGTTTCCTACTCTTAACTAATATAATAGTGGGTCTGTATGGACCGCAGTGCATCTCCCTCCCCCATCCCTAGCAAGAACAGGAAAGAGGAAACTACCCTGTCCGGCCGCCGCTCTTGTCTGAGCTGTCACCGCAATGTATCGGCCGTGTCTCATATAACCCATATATTCAGATGAGTTCAGGTTCTCTCAGGGAGACAGGGAAGTCCATTTATACTCCCAACATCCTCCTATCGACCAGGAACCACCCGGTCCACCTGGCCCCCCCCCCCCATCAGCCGAAAGACGAAAGAGATAGCACAGTGGATCGCCTCTTCTGGCTCAAGAAGATATAACTCAGATGGGTGGAACCGGTCCCCACGGAGCCCTTCCCCTCGACATGCCATAGCTATAGAATGTTTATATTCAAATGAAAGATGACACTAAACAGAGGTAAAGCCAAAGGAAGAAAGATAGCCCCGATTTGTTCCCCCGCCATGCCCAGATCTAGACGCTTAGCCATATTGGCAAGACTGCCGTTTCACCAATTCGCCTCATTATTTGAGACGACCAAGCTTAATATGCTCAAGACTGGCAGGACCAATTAATCTAAAATTACCTTTTATACCCCAGCCGTAGGATGCGGCACTTTATCTGTAAAATTCTTCAAAACTTTAATACATTGTGCCGACCACAACCGACAAGGTTGACAACGGACTTTTCACGCCCAAACCATTACCCTAGGTCATATTCGGTGCAAGGCGCGCCATTGGGTTTTCCCGAAGAACAGATAGATTTCAAAGTATTCGTGTCAAATACTCGGGTTATGAAAGTAACCCCGAGAATCCCACTCCGAAGGAATTGAGCGGATAGGTATGAGGACATGGGCCACTGGGGTTTCGCTACACGCAGCCATCTGCAGAGAAGGTTATGCTGACTTTTTTTTCGGATGAACAAGGTGTTATTATAGAGCACTACATGCCAAGAGGGAAAACTGTCAACAGTGATACGTATAGATATCTTTTCAGGAATCATCTTAGATCGCAATCAAATCCAAAAGACGTGGACTACCGAGTAAAGAAAATCATCGCCTGGTGCATCAATTCTTGCAATCTTGCTTGTATAAACATTGAATAAAATAGGTAAGACTGCAGTGGTAATGTCGTGGCATTTCCTAATCCTCTGTAGAGTAGCTCTTCCCTTTTCAATTGTTCCTATAGCTTAACAGCAACTCTATTCTCCAACACTACACCAAACGCATTCTGCAAGGTGATAAGCCTATGGCCACTGAGTCTTGAACGGCCCTTGTTTGGCTTGTGGAGTGAGATTAAATAGCTGTGCACCTACTCTTGGGGTACTGATAGGGTGCTACGCTCAAATGGAAACAAGTAACAATCCCTTCCAAATCTCCATCAGTAAACAAACAGCGAGAAAAGTCTACCAACTCGCTAAAATTAGATATTTCCTTAATGAAGACACAAGGACGATTTTCTATAGTTCTTGATTTTCTATACTTCTCACATACAGACACATTTTGACAACTGCTCTACAATCTGGAACGATTGTTCCAATTCAATCGACTTTACTCGCTCCAGAAGAGTGATGCGTTTAATTTATAGTTTTGTTTAGTCGATGGATCAACATCACGGCACACGGGTGTAACCCATAAGTGCTCCGTTCTCCTCCTAACTCAAACCTGAGTCTGGAAAAACTCAGCTCAGTGCACGAACTTCGTAGCACCGGCAAGGATCCTGAAATACTTTGAGTAGATTTTTAACTCGAAATTTTGCCCGGGCAGCGCCGTTAGGCCACTCTTTTTCTATTTCTAATTGCCAAGGGATTTTTTTACGTGCGCAACAATACACACGGGCGTCCGATCTCACTACCCAGAGACCAGGGGAAATTTTATTACTAGAAGTCCACGAGAAAAAATCCCGTCCTCACCGGGGCTTGAACCCGGTGACCTCCAGCACTCGAGGCGGACACCACACCTCGAGACCACGCAGCCCCTAAATATTTTATACACATAATCGCAAATTATTCGAACACTACCTCGGTACAGATTACATTACCTATTAATAATAATAATAATAATAATAATAATAATAATAATAATAATAATAATAATAATAATAATAATAATAATAATAGTAAAACTCTATTATAATTTATAGTAAACACGTAACTGACAATCTTAGCTCACACAAACACCTTCAGTTACTACCACTCCGCAAACACCGCCTCTTCAATTAGGCCAAACAAATTCACAAAATCCTATAAAATCGGAATTGTCCAAATTACCTTTGCCATTGTTTAAATATAATGCTAGACACAGTAAACGACTAAATATATTACACACCCCGAAGCCTAGGATAGACTTATATAAAGAAAGCTTAGCATACTCAGCAGCTCAGCTGTGGAACAATCTTCCACATGGAACCAAAGACATCACTAATCCCTCCTATACACATAATCGCAAATTATTCGAACACTATCTCAGTACAGATTAGATTACCCCTTTAATAATAATAATAATAATAATAATAATAATAATAATAATAATAATAATAATAATAATAAACCCTAGTATAACAACTAGTCTCCTTTTGGTAGACCAGTATATTCCCCATAACTAATAACAATTGCCTCATCATTAATTAATGCTAGTGAGCCATGTAGTATTGATGTTTGAATTTTCCCCATGCCATTATAGTGTATATCTTTTATATTGTTGTTGTTTTCAGTTAGCCTAGAATGATGTGTGGATAAAATAATGTATGAAATAGAGTGATAGAAGGTCAAAATGTTAGACGGGTCTGCGTGCCCAATTCTGAACTCTTTGAAAATAAAGTTCGTTCGTTCGTTCTCCCTTTTAACACTTTCCGCCTCCTCCAGGGTCGTCTTGTGTTCTTTGGCCTGTCTGCGGCAATTTCTGTAATACCTGAATTGCAGCTTTCTGTAACTGCCACGCCTGTTCTACAACGCGTGTCCATCATGCCACAAAAGATGGACCTCTGGCTCTCAATGTGTCTTCTGTCGGAGGTGTCCATTAAGAATGCTTTTTTTTTTGTTCGCATATCCTTTACAGGACATCGCTGTCAACATCAGCATCTTTCGGCTGTTTGTTTTTTCTTGGCAAGATTACGCTCTGTAGTTTGCTATTGCTTTCTGAGCGACCGGCTCACATACCCCATAAGTTACCGACAAGGAGAGAACCGCTACCGATTCTCGCGCACGCCACGTTACTCACAAGCGTATACGGGATTACGGAGAAAGTCGTGTAACTCCTAGACCAGGGAGACCGGTATCAAGAATGCTGGTACACTCATATTTGAAGGCCCGACGTGCTGTCGAAGCCTTGATCTGGCCGAGGCTGGCAGTTAGTCACTCCCGCGATACCCCATAACTATTTATCCATACCCGATACCGACGGCCGGATGACAAGTGTTGGGTCAACAGCAGTATGGGCGTCCCCGGTCTCAATGCCTTTCTTGGAATAAAGCTACCGAATACAAATTATAGCTGTCCTTTAACCTGTGTTGCCTGCAGAAAAGATCGAGACGCTGTTACAGAATCAGCAATAGCTGCTTTTAAAAACAGTAAAATAGAATGGCCGGGCTCCCTGGCCCTAGGCGCTAAACGACTTTCTCCGTAATTCCGTTTATCTACATGGGGTAACGCAGGGCGCGAGAATTGGAAGCGGTTCTCGCCGCATTGGTAACTTACGGGATAAGTGAGCCGGCCGCTCAGAAAGCAATGGCAAACTACTGAGAAAAACTACTTGCCAAGAAATCAACGATAGTGGTAAAATGCTGGTGTTGACAGCGATGTCCTGTAAAGGATATGCGGGAAAAAAAATAGAATGACCAATAGACAAATATTAGCACATCAGAAAAATCAATGAGAAGCAGTTCGACGTGAAACATCTGAGGTGTAACAGTTAGAAGTGAAACAGTTTGCGGTGAACAGTTAGAAGTGAAACAGTTAGAAGTGAAACAGTTTGAGGTGTAACAGTTAGAAGTGAAACAGTTTGAGGTGTAACAGTTAGAAGTGAAACAATTTGAGGTGAACAGACAGTTAGAAGTGAAACAGTTTGAGGTGTAACAGTTAGAAGTGAAACAGTTTGAGGTGAACAGTTAGAAGTGAAAAAGTTTGAAGTGAAACAGTTTGAGGTGTAACAGTTAGAAGTGAAACAGTTAGAAGTGAAACAGTTTGAAGTGAAACAGTTTGAGGTGAACAGTTAGAAGTGAAACAGTTTGAAGTGAAACAGTTTGAGGTGTAACAGTTAGAAGTGAAACAGTTAGAAGTGAAACAGTTTGAAGTGAAACAGTTTGAGGTGAACAGTTAGAAGTGAAACAGTTTGAAGTGAAACAGTTTGAGGTGTAACAGTTAGAAGTGAAACAGTTTGAAGTGAAACAGTTTGAGGTGAACAGTTAGAAGTGAAACAGTTTGAGGTGTAACAGTTTGAGGTGTAACAGTTAGAAGTGAAACAGTTTGAGGTGTAACAGTTTGAGGTGTAACAGTTAGAACTGAAACAGTTTGAGGTGTAACAGTTTGAGGTGAACAGTTAGAAGTGAAACAGTTTGAGGTGTAACAGTTACAAGTGAAACAGTTTGAGGTGTAACAGTTAGAAGTGAAACAGTTTGAGGTGAAACAGTTTGAGGTGTAACAGTTAGAAGTGAAACAGTTTGAGGTGAACAGTTTGAGGTGTAACAGTTAGAAGTGAAACAGTTTGAAGTGAAACAGTTTGAGGTGAACAGTTAGAAGTGAAACAGTTTGAGGTGAAACAGTTTGAGGTGAACAGTTTGAAGTGAAACAGTTTGAGGTGTAACAGTTAGAAGTGAAACAGGTTGAGGTGAAACAGTTTGAGGTGTAACAGTTAGAAGTGAAACAGTTTGAGGTGAACAGTTAGAAGTGAAACAGTTAGAAGTGAAACAGTTTGAGGTGAAACAGGTAGAAGTGAAACAGTTTGAGGTAGACAGTTAGAAGTGAAACAGTTTGAGGTGAACAGTTAGAAGTGAAACAGTTAGAAGTGAAACAGTTTGAGGTGAAACAGTTTGAGGTGTAACAGTTAGAAGTGAAACAGTTAGAAGTGAAACAGTTTGAGGTGAAACAGTTTGAGGTGAACAGTTTGAAGTGAAACAGTTTGAGGTGTAACAGTTAGAAGTGAAACAGTTTGAGGTGAAACAGTTTGAGGTGTAACAGTTAGAAGTGAAACAGTTTGAGGTGAACAGTTAGAAGTGAAACAGTTAGAAGTGAAACAGTTTGAGGTGAAACAGGTAGAAGTGAAACAGTTTGAGGTAGACAGTTAGAAGTGAAACAGTTTGAGGTGAACAGAAGTGAAACAGTTAGAAGTGAAACAGTTTGAGGTGAAACAGTTTGAGGTGTAACAGTTAGAAGTGAAACAGTTAGAAGTGAAACAGTTTGAGGTGAAACAGTTTGAGGTGTAACAGTTAGAAGTGAAACAGTTTGCGGTGAACAGTTAGAAGTGAAACAGTTAGAAGTGAAACAGTTTGAGGTGAAACAGTTTGAGGTGTAACAGTTAGAAGTGAAACAGTTAGAAGTGAAACAGTTTGAGGTGAACAGTTAGAAGTGAAACAGTTAGAAGTGAAACAGTTTGAGGTGAAACAGTTAGAAGTGAAACAGTTTGAGGTGAAACAGTTAGAAGTGAAACAGTTTGAGGTAGACAGTTAGAAGTGAAACAGTTTGAGGTGAACAGTTAGAAGTGAAACAGTTTGAAGTGAAACAGTTTGAGGTGAACAGTTAGAAGTGAAACAGTTAGAAGTGAAACAGTTTCAAGTGAAACAGTTTGAGGTGAACAGTTAGAAGTGAAACAGTTTGAGGTGAAAAAGTTAGAAGTGAAACAGTTTGAGGTGAAACAGTTTGAGGTGTAACAGTTAGAAGTGAAACAGTTAGAAGTGAAACAGTTAGAAGTGAAACAGTTTGAGGTGAAACAGTTAGAAGTGAAACAGCTTGAGGTAGACAGTTAGAAGTGAAACAGTTTGAGGTGTAACAGTTAGAAGTGAAACAGTTTGAGGTGAAACAGTTTGAGGTGAAACAGTTTGAGGTGTAACAGTTAGAAGTGAAATAGTTAGAAGTGAAACAGTTTGAGGTGAAACAGTTTGAGGTGTAACAGTTAGAAGTGAAACGGTTTCAGGTGAAACAGTTAGAAGTAAAACAGTTCGAAGTGAAACATTTTGAAGTAAAACAATCTGAGGTGAAACATGTTGAGGTGAAACTGTTCGAGATGAAACAGTTCGAAGTGAAACAGTTTGAAGTAAAACAGTCTGACGTGAAAAAGCTCTAAATCAGTGGTTCTCAACTTTTTTTGGCCCGTGCCCCCCTTCACCGTATTTTGAGAATGTCATTTCCCCCCCCCCCCCCTTTTCATATTTCATATCTAAAAAAAAACATCCCTACAAGGTATACGTAAAAATGGAAGGTAAATTTAATAGCATATTCTAAAACAAGTCTAGACATCCACATAAAACTTTATTTGTGGGTCTACTTACTTTATAAAATGAATTTTAGAAGGATGAGACGTACATAACTATAAAGTATGAAGGGAAAAACAATATGAAGTAATCGGTTCTTGTATTAACGCGATCTTGAAATGGTCTTCATCCCCCCACTGGAAACCCTAAAATCCCCACCGGTTGAGATTCCCCACCGGTTGAGAACCACTGCTCTAAATGAAACAGCTCGAGGTGAAACAATTTGAAGTAAAACAGTACCAGGTGAAACAGTTCCAGGTGAAACAGTTCCAGCCGGAAAGAACTGATCTGTTTTGTGCAGAACATCTTCTCCAAAATAATCTGTCCAAATGTCTCTCTATCATAAGCCAGACGTCCTTCCCTTTTGCTGGCTTGAGTAAGTTATCTACGGCACCTTGAATCCATGTACGCTTTGGAGGCCTCATCGGCCCCACGGATCTATTTTAGACTTGCATGCCTTTTAACATGTTGAAAATACTGCATGTTTCTCGCGCTACGTAATATGTATAATGTGTATACATAATTAAACGCGAAGAAGTTAACTGCAAGCACACGAGGCAACTATCTATAAGAATATGCGCCATCTATTGGATGTCAGCTACACGCTGTTCCATTGCCAATATGTCAACATGTACTCTCAACAGTGCCAGACTATCTACATTGTAACTCTCTCTCTCTCTGATCTCTCTCTCTCTCTCTCTCTCTCTCTCTCTCTCTCTCTCTCTCTCTCTCTCTCTCTCTCTCTCTCTCTCTCTCTCTCTCTCTCTCTCTCTCTCTTCTCTCCCGACATCTGGTGAAACTATGGGCGACCATGCACGAACACATTGTCTCCACGACGATTCTGTTGAGACTGGCTTTCAGTGGACTAGATGTCCATATTGACGGAATGTTTCAGGCATTGTTGTTCTGTGTATGTGTTTTTTTTTTTTTTTTTTAAATCACTGTTGTAAAATATTCCAGAAATATCCAATACATGTGATACCAGGGAACTCCTCAGGCCAGGTGCTGCTGAAGGTGCTGCCCCGCTCGGCCTCCAACAGACAGGTGCTGCCCCACTCGCCCTCCAGCAGACAGGTGCCGCCCCACTCGCCCTCCAGCAGACAGGTGCCGCCCCGCTCATCCTCCAGCGGACAGGTGCCGCCCCGCTCATCCTCCAGCGGACAGGTGCCGCCCCGCTCATCCTCCAGCGGACAGGTGCCGCCCCGCTCATCCTCCAGCAGACAGGTGCCGCCCCGCTCATCCTCCAGCGGACAGGTGCCGCCCCGCTCTCCCCCAGCAGACGGGTGCTGCCGCGCTCTCCCCCACCCCCAGCAGACCGGTGCTGCCGCGCTCGCCCCCCAGCAGACAGGTGCCGCCCCGCTCGCCCTCCCCCCCTCCCCCCCCCCCCCCCAGCAGACAGGTGCTGCCGTGGTCGCCCTATACATAAATAGCATGTCAAAAGGCAAACTCGTTGCCACATTTATTCAAACATGAAGATTACGACAGAAGTCCAGTGTCCCATGATACACAGCGATTTCTTTGTGCACTTTGCTGTCTGTCTGTTGTTGTTTTTTTGCGCTGGCTCGCTTTGAACTCAAGCGTAGTCCATACACACAACTTCTAGTAGTGCTGGAATGAATTTCGCGCGTGGATTAGCTTTCCATATTAACAGTGTCCCTCGCCATCAGGCGAACCCACTCCGACTTCAGAGGTACTTGCAATTTACGTCCCCGAAAATCAAGGACAAGAGGTCAACATTTTAGTCCAACTGTCCGGTGTAGGGGTTGAACCCCTTACCTCAGCATAAGCACACCGGATGTTTAAGAACACACATTCTTATCCATTCGGCCATGCTGACCTTCTGCCTGTGTTGAGCTTGTTCCCCATCAACATACCAGCAGAGAACACTCGTCACGTGTGAGAGGTCATGCTCGACAGTGATTGATGCAATGTCCTGGAGGAGGAGGATACGAAACTACGAAATCACAATTAGGATAGGAGTAACACCACTCAGAGACGGCGGCGGCGGCGGCGTCGGCAGCAGCAGCAGTAGTAGTAGTAGTAGTAGTAGTAGTAGTAGTAGTAGTAGTAGTAGTAGTAGTAGTAGTAGTAGTAGTAGTAGTAGTAGTAGTAGTAGAGATAGTAGTGGTAGTAGTAGTAGTAGTAGTAGTAGTAGTAGTAGTAGTAGTAGTAGTAGTAGTAGTAGTAGTAGTAGTAGTAGTAGTAGTAGTAGTAGTAGTAGTAGTAGTAGTAGTAGTAGTAGTAGTAGTAGTAGTAGCAACATAATTAGCAGGAGTAGCACTCTTGCCTGCCAATTGGATCGTCACATGTTCTAATCCCCTTCGAAACGAAGATTTACTTCAACTTCCAGGTCGCCCCAGTCTAAAATCAAATACAGAAAATATCCTGTTAAGTAGAAGCGACCGGCATGATATAGACCATGTCAGCCATTGAGTGCCGATTGGTTCAACAATTATGGAGCTGGCACCACGTACCCAACACATCTAGTGGAGTGAAACTGGGTACTTCACTTGTTGTCACCTTGTACCCGGAAGCCTAGGTCGTATAGTGCTATGGAGCAATATCTCATCCTAACCTCACTCCCCAGCGACACTCAATATGCAATGGGACTACCTTAAATCCTCAGCCAGTTACATTAAAGTTTTAACGATCGTTTAATCGTTGTCAACACACTACAACAGACAACTTCACCACACATATCTACGTCTCACAACATGTTCACAGATATGTCAGCTGTGTTTTCATGCTCGTATCTACGAATCAAAGCCTGAAAAGTCATTAACTGCCACAGAGAATTCACTTAGCATGCGAGTTTCCTATCTGCTGTAAACCCCGCCCTTCCAAAACTGCTCAGATCAAAAGCAACGAGGAGGCGGTTGTTTATCTGGGTTCTAGCGGTTTTGTTTTCTTCTTTGACCACACTTTTGGTCTGGGACTAGTAGTGTCAGCTCAGTTCAGCTGTATGCGCAAACACACGGTCTTATATCGTTCCAATTTGTGTAGGACATTCAGCACTCATAGAAATAGAGAGTGGACTGTCAGAAGTAGTGTAGTGACCACACGGGAAAACTACCGGGTTCCAAATATTGCTGTTATGTAGCCGGGGGCGTGGTTAGGGAGAGCGCCCAACCTGCATAAATACTTCAATGGCTCGTGCATTCATCACCACAGCAGCAAAAGTCCAACTCCTGGCCTTCTCGTGGCGGACCTGTTTTAACAAACAGGAGAAGGGGCGGCGGCGAGTCACTGGCGCCGAGAAATAACCAGAACGCTCTAGATGTGTATGCACGTGCATGCATGCACAGACATGTGTGTGCGTGCCTACACACCTAACCTCGAGTAAGACCACAGTCTGCTCTAGCAAAGAAAAGGTGCTGAAGATGGAGGCAACCAACCAGGAGGCGCACAACAGAAATCAGGATGTCACGCAATCACGCCATAAAATATGTCGACTACTGCTAAATGTTATGGTGCTTGCCCTGCTTTGGACCCCCGGCAGGTGCAGTGCCGGGCCCTATGCCTCGAAAGGATCGTACCACAACAACTGGAGGTCCTTCTCCATAAGGTCACCATACAGTGGTTACCATCCCACTGCGGAATACCCGGGAACGACAGAGCTGGTCGATTGGCTAAGGATGGGGAGGAAAAAAAAAACAGCCTGATGTGCCCGTTACATACCACCAGAAGAAAAGAATTATTAAATCAGTCAGAAAGCCATCAAAACCTGTTCAAGATGACTACCACATTATGGACAGACCAGAATAAGTCATTATTTTGCGCCTAAGAACAGGACACAATAGATTACGCAACCACATGTAGGCTATACAAAATTCAAGATTGGTGAATCAGCCATGTGCACACTTAGATTGGTGTCGCAGACAGCAGAGCACATACTCCAAGACTGTCCAAAATACAACATATCTAGGCAAACCTTCTGGCCTAGAGAGACAACAGTGGAAGATAAACTCTATGGACCGCTGAGTGAACTAAAAAAAAAAAAGATAGTTAAATTCATACAAGAGACAACATTGCAGTTACAAACATATTTCAAGCGAACGAAAGAAGAAGAATGGATACTGTCGCCTCCAAATGACCAGAGCATCTTGCTGAAGGAGCAGTTGTAATTCAGCGTACGATCGCTTATACACGAAGTCTTCATTAGTCATCATTAACCAGCGGAAAGGCTAACGATACCAAGATGCATGCTTTCTCTGATAACTATACAACAGCTAATCTCCACTTAACAACTATAGACACGGATAAACTCTATTTAACAACTATCGACACAGACGAACGTCACTTTAAAGACACAGGTAAACTCGACTTGACAACTATAGACACATGTAAACTCTACCTGACAACTATAGACACAGGTAAACTCCACCTGACAACTGTAGACAGAGGTAAACTCCACCTGACAACTATAGACACATGTAAACTCTACCTGACAACTATAGACACAGGTAAACTCTACCTGACAACAATAGACATAGGTAAACTCTACCTGACAACTATAGACACAGGTAAACTCTACCTGACAACTATAGACACAGGTAAACTCTACCTGACAACTATAGACACAGGTAAACTCTACCTGACAACTATAGACACAGGTAAACTCTACCTGACAACTATAGACACAGGTAAACTCTACCTGACAACTATAGACACAGGTAAACTCTACCTGACAACTATAGACACAGGTAAACTCTACCTGACAACTATAGACACAGGTAAACTCTACCTGACAACTATAGACACAGGTAAACTCTACCTGACAACTATAGACACAGGTAAACTCTACCTGACAACTATAGACACAGGTAAACTCTACCTGACAACTGTAGACACAGGTAAACTCTACCTGACAACTATAGACACAGGTAAACTCCACCTGACAACTGTAGACACAGGTAAACTCTACCTGACAACAATAGACACAGGTAAACTCTACCTGACAACTATAGACACAGGTAAACTCTACCTGACAACTATAGACACAGGTAAACTCTACCTGACAACTATAGACACAGGTAAACTCTACCTGACAACTATAGACACAGGTAAACTCTACCTGACAACTATAGACACAGGTAAACTCTACCTGACAACTATAGACACAGGTAAACTCTACCTGACAACTATAGACACAGGTAAACTCGACTTGACAACTGTAGACACAGGTAAACTCGACTTGACAACTATAGACACAGGTAAACTCTACCTGACAACAATAGACACAGGTAAACTCCACCTGACAACTGTAGACACAGGTAAACTCTACCTGACAACTATAGACACAGGTAAACTCTACCTGACAACTATAGACACAGGTAAACTCAATTGAGATCTATAGACACAGGTAAACTCTACCTGACACCTATAGATACATGTAAACTCAATTGACATCTATAGGCACAGGTAAACTCCACTTGACAACAATAGACACAGGTAAACTCCACATCTGTCATCAATAAAAGCGTTCCAGCGTTGGCGTGATCAATTCTCAGACCTTGTAGACTCCTTCATATCCCAAATCTCATCTGTCAAGAGTACCAACTGTACATGCAGTTGCAACAGTACACTTTGTACACGCTGTTACAAAAGTACGCATCTTACATGAAGTTACAACAGTACACGCAATTACAGTAAAATAGGAAAGCATGGTTAAGGTGCTGAATTTATCGCTATTCCCCCCCCCCCCCCCCCCCACACACACACACTATCTCTCTCTCCCTCTATCACACACTCCCCTTGCATGGCAATCTTAGCAAACTGCATGTCCCTTGATGCTGGGTTCCCTTCAAGAAACATTTCCTGAATGCAACACCATTAACATCAATGTCGCCTCCCGTTTCTGCACGACATATAACCTCAGGGTTGTCACGGATATCTAGATAAACATAATCACCAATGTTGCTGCAACAATACTGACTCAATGCAATTGTAACACATAATAACGCTACTCTTTTATGACATCTACACTGACGCTCGATCTTTTATAACGTCCCTACTTACGTTACTCTATTTTGACATCCATACCGATGTTACTCAATTAAATAGCCATACTGATGTTTTGACTGCAAAAATAACGCGTGGAACCTCGAAAAAATGCCAAACACGGATAAGGAAAGTAACAAGTTGATAGAACGCAGATGTAAAGAAAGCTGTAAAAGACAAAAAGGGATAATATAAAACGTGGGTGAAGAGCAAACAATAGCGTGATTACATAGACTATATAATAGTAAGAAGGCATGCGAATAGAATAGTAAAGAGAGAGAGAAACAAAAATACTGGCAGGAATATGGAGAAACCCTTTAAACAAACAAACAAAAAACTACAAGGAAGCAATTAGAAAATTCTACAAATAAATCAGTGCAAAGAGAGTCGGAGGAGAACACTATGACCCAACTGAAATAATTAACAGCGAAACAGGAGAACCAGTAAGTGAACAAAAACAAATCCTAAAAAATACTTCGAACAACGTCTCAACATTCCATCAGATGCCACAGGAATTCAGGAAACCGACATAGATGCCATCGAAGGAGTAGAACCAGACATATTGAATGAAGAAATTTGAAAAGCAGTCAGATTAGCCCAATTTAATAAATCACCGGGACAAGACGAAATGTCACATGAACTAACTAAAGCAGAAAGAGAAGTAGAAACAGCATGGATACATAGACTATTTAACCATGTTTGGATAGAACAACAGAAACCATGAGACAGAGGAAATGCCATAATTATTCCAGTTTGGAAATACAAAGGCAGTCAAAGAGACTGCACATAATATAGAGGCATTTCCCTTTTGAGTTATACTGAAAAAATAATTAGCAAATCTCTTGAGAAAAGATTACGAACTACAATAGATCCCCGGCTAAGCGAAACACAACTTGGATTTAGGAAAAAACAAAGGATCCTCAGATGCCATCTTTGCTCTTAGACAACTTATAGAAAAATCAGTCGAATTTATTGAAAAGCCATTTGATAGAGTAGATAGAAACAAGCTGTATGAAATCCTTATTTATAACATGTATAGACAGCATATGTAAAGAAACCAGCCAAAAAGAGACTGCAAGAACACCGCATGGCGAACAGAGCACAGGAGAAGAACCAACGGCAAATTACACCATTAAAGAACTCCTACTTGTGGACGATGAAGCACTAATAGCAAAATCAGAAGCAGCATTACAAGATCACGTGAATAGTCTAAAAGAAGTGTGTGAGGAACATAACATGAAAATTAGCACCAGTAAAACATTCTTAAAGTTAGCTGCATTTTCTTTACAGGACGTTGCAGTCAACCTGAGAATTTTTTTTGGCTGATTCCTGGGCAAGTTTACGTTCAGTAGTTTACCATTGATTTCTGAACGACCGGCACCCATACCATTTCATAAAAATCCAACGTAAGGCATAACTGCTGCCAAATCGCCCACAGCTGTGTTTCGAACGTGGGTATGCGGGATTACGAACTTCGTCCGTAACCCAACATAGGTAACTACTATAACCAAAGAAGAAAAGTCAACACAGATTCATCCAAAAGAACACCCCCTGAAACAAGTAAAGAGGTTCAGGTGCTTCAGAAGTATAATATCATCAAATAGCAAATCAGAAGACGAGATCGAAAATGGATGCAATGAGGCAAACCAACTCATTGGACAAATGGCACCAATTCTAAATAACAAACGCGTAGCAATAGTTACTAAGAAAGCACTCTACAACACAATCTTCTACCAACTCTATGCTACCAATGCCACACGTGGACAATGACAGAACAAGAGAAAAGAAAAATCACAACAGAAAAGAGATTCATGAGAAGAGAACTCAGGGTATCCAAAAAAAAAAAAAAAAGAGAAAATCAGAAATTAAGAAATCAGGACTAAAGCGGGAGTTATAGCAGCGCTAGATTTTATTAGAAGGCAGCAAGTCAAAGGGTTTGGCCATGTACAACTAATAGTATACCACAACAAGCAATGATGTACAGACCAAATGGAAGCAAAGGAAGAGGCCGACCACGTAAACGATGGACAGAGGGAATATCAGAGTCCATGGCAATCTAGATACATGAAACCCATAAACAGGCACTCTCCCGCTATGTATGCCTCACCTCGACACCGCAAGATACAAGAGGAACAAGATGAGATGAGACTGATGTTACTCAATTATAACATCCACGTTGATGTTACTTTATTATAACATCCATAATATGCAGCAACAATTAGCAGAGATTCGGCACAGATATTATGACACAAGGTGCAGATGGGGTACCATCAATCTTTATTGACGACGCAGACCTGTAACCCGTTTCACATATCTAGGATCAGAGGTCAACAATAAATTACCCCTAGATTAGGAAATCCACATTAGGATTATAAGACAGCAGGTGTGGCCAAACAAGAACACTACGCAGGAAGCCAAAGAACATTGATAAATAAACACAGAATTGGTGTCGTTAGCCGCTACACGCTGCGGGATTTGCTTAGGAGGGGATCCGAGCACTTTTGGACTGAATGGTTCGATGTGCAATGAGGATGATCTGTCGACTAACTAACTAACTAACTAACTTAACTAACTTAACTAACTTAACTAACTTAACTAACTAACTAAATAACTAACTAACTAACTAACTAACCAAACAAAAAACTAACTAACTAACTAACTAACTAACTAACAATGAACAGATTAACAAAGAGAGTCTGAGGGAACAGGAAGCTTACTGGCTAAGCAAAACTCCTGGACTATCAAGCTTGTCTCCTTAGTACTCTTCTTTATGACAGCGAAGCCTGGTCAACTTACTCACACCAAGAGAAACGTTTAAATAGCTTCCGTATACGGTGTCTGCGAAGAATACTTGGTATTAAGTGACAAGACAAAATGACAAATACTGAAGTATTGGAAAAATCAGGTTGTGTGACGGTTTCTGTTGCCTGTTCTGAATACTACTGGCACCTGGCCATTTTGACAAGCGATAGTCTGTTACATTGTGATGGACGATGTTAGGAGACTTTTTTTTTTTTAGCATATCCTTAACAGGACTTAGATGTCAACACCAGCATCTTTCAGCTGTATGTTGATCTCTTGGCAAGATTACGCTCAGTAGTTTGCCATTGCTTTCTGAGCGGCCGGCTCACATACCCCGTAAGTTATTGATGCGATTCGAACCACTGCTGATTTGAACCGTCATCACGTTACCGACGAGAGTATACGAGATTACGGAGAAAAGTCATAACCTCTAAGCCACGAAGCTGGCGTTAGAAGACTAAAGACCATATTTGTTTGTAAATTACACATGGGTAAGAGATCTTGGCGACGGCGTCTACTACGATACAAAGATGTGTATAAGCGGACAAGACTGATACAGACATTGATTTTGCACATTGGGAGAAAGTCACCGCTGATAGTGTTGCATGGAGAGCAAAGATCAGAATTGGAATAATGACAGAGTATATAATATAATAAGAATATTAGAATAATGACATTATTGTGATTGCAGAGGTCACACAGCGAGCGTGTGGACGTCAGATGGTTCGTGGTGGTGGAAATGACCATGTGTTCACATACATCCATTGTGGTCGAACATTTACCACGCGAATTGGTCTGATCAGTCACATTGTGACAATTGGAAAGATCAAGTGTAAGAGAGGCAGACCAAGAGAAATTATGCTGAGTGGACTGAGATAGTGACATGGAGGAATACAATCATTAGTTGCCACAGAACACCAAGGACAGTCATCTGTGAAGAGACATGTACTCCCACGCCAGCTGACATGATACTTTATGATGATGACGACACCACCCATACGGTCTTAAGACTTTGACATCACAGCGTTATGTGCTTCTCATGTGCTGGGTGTACGAAGGTATGTGCTTCTGATGTGCTGGTGTCTGCTGGACACGCTGGGAATACCAGAATCGTATCTGGACAGACTGTGTGTAACGTGCAAAGCACTATTGTTTCAGTGTGTACGAAATCTCTGTGACTGTTCTGTTATATGACTTGTTATCTAGCTATGTGAATTACAACAGTAATTTACAACATCTGCAAATGTGGTATATTATAGTATGTTTTTTTTTACTTTAAAAAAAAATGGTATCGCATCTACTTTATTTTATTGTGATTTTGAACAACTATTTTCGCTACCTCAGCAGATATTCTATTTTACTGTGTGCTTCAGAAAATATGTATCTGTCTCGCCAGAAAGTATGAAATTCTTCCGTGCATTTCTGAACTAAATGGTTCGCCAAAGCAGCAAAAGTGGAACGTTAAAACATGTTTTCCTGATCAAAGGTGCTTCACGCCAACAAGTTTGAGTTGTTAATTCTATGTGTTTCACGCTGTTTTGTTGAACAGAGGATTGTTTTCTATCTTTGGATTACCATTTGAACAGATCGGTGAAACAACATAACAGTTGCTGAGATAATACAGCCAGTATGAATAGTTATATAGTTAGTTAGTTCGTTAGTTAGTTCGTTAGTTAGTTAGTTAGTTAGTTAGTTAGTTAGTTAGTTAGTTAGTTAGTTAGGCGACGTATCATTCTCATTGCACATCGAACCATTCAGTCCATAAGTGCTCGGATCCCCTCCTCAGGAAATCCCGCAGCGTATAGCGGCTCACGACATGAGTTCTGTGTTGGTTTGTTACTCTTTTTTGGCTTCCCGCGTAGTGTTCTTGTTTGGCCACACCTATTTTAACTTGCTGTTCTCTCTCAGCCTGACCATGGTTGTAGATTCTCAGTCATCGCTTGGTTCTCGTAAAAGAGCCAGTTAATGATTTCCCAATCTTGGAGCACAAAGTGCAGCAGAACTAGGCCGTGTAACGTTCTTGTGTCGTAGACAGGCAGGTATTTTACGCTGGAAATACTGCAAGTGGTGAGACAAATCACGACAACAATCTTGTGGGAGATACGATTTCTAATTTCATAGCGCCGAGTAGGGCGTAACATATGATCAGTTACACATGCTGAAAATTAAAACTGCGAGAAATATTGCCAGTTCATGAGAAATGGCACACACGATGCTACCAGAGAACTGTGTTCTGTGCCCCGCAATTTCAACTCATCAATAACGCAGAGAATATACGTTTGTGGCGGAACACGGTCAATAATTCAGAGAACATATGTTTGTGGATGAACACGATCAATAACGCAGAGAGCATACGTTTGTGGAGGAACACGATCAGCCACGTCCCTCGGCATGACACGTCATAATGACGAGATGATCATGGCGTGATGATTCACGCTCTGTTTCCATGTAAACACTTTCAGCTGTAAGTACAGGGATGGCAGCGGCGAACAATTAATTGACTGTCAATTACTCAACAGAACGGCCAACTAAAAACAGTCAACTTGACGCCTCGCGGATAACTGAAGCAACACGAAACCTCAAGGATAATTGAAGTAACACGAAGCCTCACGGATAACTGAAATAACACGAAGCCTCACGGATAACAAGTAAAATGAAGCCTCACGAATAACTGAAGTAACACGAAGCCTTACTGAAAACTGAAGTACATGACGCCTCATAGATAATTGAAGTAGCATGAAGCCTCATGGAATAAACTGAAGTAACATGAAGCCTCATGGATAACTGAAGTAACCCGAAGCCTCGCGGATAAATGAAGTAATATGACACCTCGTGGATAACTGAAGTAATGTAACACCTCATGGATAACTGAAGTAACACGAAGCCTCATGGATAACTGAAGTAATATGACACCTCGTGGATAACTGAAGTAACATGACACCTCATGGATATCTGCAGTAATATGACACCTCTCGGAAAACTGTAGTAATATGACATCTCTCGGATAACTGTAGTAATATGACACCTCACGAATAACTGATGTAAAATGACACCCACCTAATAAATAGATAGCTGAAATAACACGAAGCCTCGCAGATAACTAAAGTAACATAACGCCTCGATGATAACTGAAGTAATGCGACACCTCTCGGATAACTAAAGTAATATGAACCTCATGGATAACTGAATTAATATGACACCTGCTCAAGGATACCTGTAGTGATATGACACCTCATGGAAAACTGAAGTAATATAACACCTCACGGATAACTGAAGTAACATGATCTCTAACGGATAACTAAAGTAACATGATCTCTCACAGATAATTGAGATAACATGACGCCTCACGGATAACTGAAATAACATGACACCTCACGGATAACTGCGGTAACACAACACCTGATATGACACATGACATGACACACATGATAGCTGAGGTAACAAGACACCTCAAGATAACTGAAGTAACATGATCTGTCACGGATAACTGAAGTAACATGATATTTCACGGATAACTAAAGCAACATTGCGCCTCAAGGATAACTGAAGTTACACGAAGTCTTGTGGATAACTGAAGCAACATGACGCCTAAAGGATAACATAAGGCCTCAGTAACTGAAGCAACATGATGCCTTAATAACTGAAGCAACATGACGCCTCACGGATAACTGAGGTAACACGAAGCTTCACGGATAACTGAGGTAACACGAAGCTTCACGGATAACTGAAGTAACACAAAGCCTTGCGGATAACTGAAACGACATGTTGCCTCAAGGATAACTGAAGTAACACGAAGCCTTGCGGATAACCGAAACAACATGTTGCCTCAAGGATAACTGAAACAACATGTTGCCTCAATAACTGAAGCAACACGAAGCCTCATGATCAAGTGAAGTAACACGAAGCTTTATGGATAACTGAAGCAACACAAAGCCTTATGGATACCTGAAACAACACGAGGCCTCATAGATAACTGAAGCAACACGAAGCCTCATGGATAACTGAAGTAACACGAAGCCTTATGAACAACTGAAGAAACACGAAGCCTCACAGATAACTGAATCAACACGAAGCCTCACGGATTATTAAAGCAACACGATGTCTCACGGATAACTGAAGCATCACGAAGCATCACGTATAATTGAAGTAACATGACACCTCAGGATAACTGAAGGAACACGAAACCTCATGGATAACTGAAGCACGTTAACATGAAGCTATATGGAAGATAGATATAGCAACTGTTCTCTTGCGGTAGAAGATGACCTGATATTACCGGTTGATGTCGGGGAGAGGGTATGTTGTCCGTTTTATAAAACTAGAGACAATGCCTGACCAACTGCTTATATGTGTCAGGATCGTAGACTGTGGTCACGTGTTCCACCCTGTGTGGGGGAAATTGTCATAAATATGCGGAAAACCTCAATATTCAGAAGCATCAAGTCGTATCGTCTAGTTGTAGAGATGTTTCATTCACATCCACAAAGCTGGACGTCTGGCCATGACCGCTAACTCATCAGATTGCCGTCGTGCTAGCACGTGTTGAGAGCTGCACAAGTCGACAGTTGTGTGGGTTTGTTCAAGCACTCTCTGAATATAATCACATTGACACTCCCAAGATTGGCTATCTGTCGACACTGCTTCTGGAATAAATTTAGAGAAAATCATGCGGCAAAAGTGAAATCAACTTTCTGCATCCAAGATGAAAGGTCTGACTCAGCGGGATGCGAAATATTTATTTTGTGCTTCTGAAGAACGCATCGTTTTACTAGAGTCCCTAGGCGGCCTGTCGTTCTTGGTTAGATTGTGATATTACACCCCTCTCAGCCGTGGCTGCTGTCTTACTTGGGGTTTGCGTGTTATAATGTAATATATTCCAATACATTCATGTTGCTTTTTATGTGCTGAAGGCGAAATTAATAGTGTGGATTAGTGCGATCGCATGAGCAGTCGCGCTTGTTTTGATGTTCTTAAATAACCAGGAGGAAAGTTGAATCACAAGTATCACAAGACAGCGCAATTTGAGAAAAGCACAAACACGAAACGCTTAACATAAGAACATGGATCCACACAAACACAACGTGCACAGGTGTTCTTACAGCCTATCAGCACTGGGCATGATCAATGCTTGAGACTAAACACGGTGTTATTCACATTAGAAAGTGTCGTTAGTACTTGATGACGTGTTGTTGACACTAAATACAACATTACTTATTATCATCACCTTACACGTTTGTCAGCAAGCGTCATGGGGAAATATAATTGACGTTCCAGCACCCAGCGTGTGGTACTGGATAGTGTCATTCCGTGTAAATGTACAATGTCGCTGATGTTGTCAATCCATTTTCCTCAGGGACGCCCTCTTGCTCTCGCAACAGATCTTCTTTGGTGTAGCGTCAGTGCTGGTAACTGATGGCGTTGTATTCTAACGAGATGGCCGAACCATTTGATATTCTACTTATCAACATATGTCGCATGTGTTCATCCCACTGTCTGTCTGATAACATTGTTTCTTAGTCTCGGATAGTTAAGCCGGCAGCTCTTCTCATGCATCTCGTTTCGCAGGTGTTGATTTTGCGTAGGTGTGATTTGGATAATGTCCTAGTCTGCCATTGTTAGCTTAGGGTTGGTGTGAATATTCTATTGATTATCTGTCGCTTTGAAGATATAGGTCTATTTGGGTGTTTCAAAGTAGTGACAGTTGATATATAAACGCACATTGTACGCGGGCGAGTCAATAAGAAAGTCACACATTTCTGTGGGATGGCAGATCAATGTAGTTGGTGTTTTTTTACAGGTGGTATTAGGTGACAGCAACATCGAACTTTATATTCCCGTTCATCAGGTAGTGCTAGGTGGCTTATGCGAATGCGCAGCGCATAAACAAAACTGCGACTGTACTTACGGAGTGTACAACCAAAGAGCAACGTGCTGGTGTGAGTTGTTTTTTTTTGGGGGGGGGGAGGGGGAGGGGGCAAAAGGACTGCCTGCAAAGGACATTCATAAGGAAATGCTTCATGTTTCCCGTAAAGAGGTGCATAGCTAGGTAAAAAAAAATATTCTAAAGGACGCTCTAAAATTGTTGATGAAATCCGATCTGGTGGTCCTGTTGAGATTGCAACAGAAGCATCCGTGCAGCGGGTGGAGGAGATGATTAGAGGTGACAGGCGAGTAACGATAGACTATGTAGTATCTGCAATAGGGTGCTCACATGGTTCAGCATACAACATAATGCATGATCGATTGAAATTTAAGAAAGTGTGCTCAAGGTGGGTACCCATACAATTGAAGGAGGAACACAAAATGAACCGATTTGGGCTGTCCTTGCATCATCTCTGTCAATACGAAGATGAAGGAGAATACATGCTGAACATGATTGTTACTGGGGACGAATCATGGGTGCATCACTACCAGCCCGAATCAAAGCGTGCTTCAATGCAGTGGAAACATCCTTCTTCGCCTTGTGTCCAAAAATTCAAGGTGACGCCATCAGCAGGGAAGGTTATGCTGACAGTGTTCTGGGATTGTCAAACAGTGCTTTTAACCAATTTCAAGAAGAAAGGTGACACTGTGAATTCTGAATACTGTGAAGTTCTATCGATGCTTCATGAAGCAATTCGAAGAAAACGTCCAGGACTGCTGACTAGAGGAATGTTGCTTCTTTATGACAATGCCAGACCACATACGGCTCGATTAACTCAGGAGAAAATTAACCAACTAAGGTTAGAAGTTCTGGAACATCCACCTTACAGCCACGACTTAGCCCCTAGCGATTTCCAGCTTTTTGGTCCACTGACAACCCACCTTGGTGGGAGACATTTCGAGAAAGATGCCGAAGTTGAATGTGAAGTAAAAACGTGGTTTAGAAAACATAGCACGCAGTTCTATGTAGCCGGTTTGGGAGGACTAATAAAACTATGGGATAAGTGCATCAATATTGGTGTAAATTATGTTGAGGAATAAAGGGACAATCTTCTTCTTCTTCAGCGTTCCGAGCCATTGAGGTTCTTTGCTGCAGATACAATCCGTCTCCATTCGTCTCTCTGGTTGACCTTCTCTTGCCAGTCGTTGATTCCAAGTGCTTGTAGGTCTGTATATCTCCACCGTCTTCTTGGTCTACCTCGGGGTCTACGGTCATTTATTTCCTGAGTGTAAGCGAGTTTTGTTTCCCTATTATCTTCCATTCTTTCTATTTGCCCCAGCCATTGTAGTCTACTAGTCTACATGATACCAGTGATTAGCGGGGACTTAAACAGATCATAAATGTCTTTGTTACTTCTTCTTTTCCACTCTCCACTTTGTGTATCCCTAATGGGTCCAAAGATGCGTCATAAAACTTTGTTCTCAAAGGTTTGTAACAAGGCTTCGTCTCATTTCGTTGTACTCCAGGTTTCAGAGCCATACAGCACAAATGGTCTGATCAGTGTTTTGTATATTGTGATTTTGGTGTTACGAGATAGCGCATTTGATTTTAGTAGATGTTGTAGTGCATAGTATATCTTATTTCCAGAATTGATTCTAGTTTGAATAAAGGGACAATGTATGTATAAAAACAAACTGGTTTCAAGTTGTTATCATAGTTAGTTATTTTTCTACAGCCATTTGTGACTTAGTTATTGACTACCCCTCGTATATATGATACAACATGAATGACGGTAAATGAAGTGTTGCTGACACTTGACACGGGATTGTGGACAATAGACACCACGATGACCTGTGGGAGGTGGAGTACAATTTATAGAATACATACCCTATGTTCAATCATATATCTATTCCCAGTGGGTAACAGATAACACGCTTCACCAGTGACACACCTGCTACACACTTGGAGACGCCCAGGCTATATGGTGCTAGTCCTGTATGTTCTAGAATCTAGACCAATTGGCACTCGGTGTATGATGTGGTCCTATGACACCGGCCCCCTGTGCTTGCCAGGACATTCCTTGATACCCATGTAAGCCTGGGTGGATCTGGTAGCCCACATCAATTGTTTAAAATATCGATGGGGACACAAACACATGATCACCTGGCCGCAAGGCGAGCATGCTAACCATCACGCGCTGCCTCGATGGGATGGTAACCTTTTTTTCATATCCTTTACAGGACATCGCTGTCAACTGATTCAGCTGATTGTTGATTTCTTGGCAAGATTACGCTCAGTAGTTTGCCGTTGCTTTCTGAGCGACCGGCTCACATACTCCTAAGTTACCGAGAACCGCTACCGATTCTCTCTCAACATCACGTTACTTACTAGAGTATACGGGATTACGGAGAAAGTCGTGTAACCCCTAGAACAGGGAGACCGGCGATAGTAACCTACCAGAGTTAAATTCGGCCCTACCAGCACAAACAAACCCAAGTTCAATGTAGATGGCGCTGTGATATGTACCCCATTCACTAGATCCCCTGGCAGACAGCGTGATCTACACGTAGTCACGTAGAATGACTACACTGACATACAGTGGGATCTACACGTAGTCACGTAGAATGACTACACTGACATACAGCGGGATCTACACGTAGTCACGTAGAATGACTACACTGACATACAGCGGGATCTACATGTATTCACGTAGAATGACTACACTGACATACAGCGGGATCTACACGTAGTCACGTAGAATGACTACACTGACATACAGCGGGATCTACACGTAGTCACGTAGAATGACTACACTGACATACAGCGGGATCTACACGTAGTCACGTAGAATGAATACACTGACATACAGCGGGATCTACAGGTAGTCACGTAGAATGACTACACTGACATACAGTGGGATCTGCACGTATTCACGCAGAATGAATACACTGACATACAGCGGGATCTACACGTAGTCACGTAGAATGAATACACTGACATACAGTGGGATCTACACGTAGTCACGTAGAATGACTACACTGACATACAGTGGGATCTACACGTAGTCACGTAGAATGACTACACTGACATACAGCGGGATCTACATGTATTCACGTAGAATGACTACACTGACATACAGCGGGATCTACACGTAGTCACGTAGAATGACTACACTGACATACAGCGGGATCTACACGTAGTCACGTAGAATGAATACACTGACATACAGCGGGATCTACAGGTAGTCACGTAGAATGACTACACTGACATACAGTGGGATCTGCACGTATTCACGCAGAATGAATACACTGACATACAGCGGGATCTACACGTAGTCACGTAGAATGAATACACTGACATACAGTGGGATCTACACGTAGTCACGTAGAATGACTACACTGACATACAGTGGGATCTACAGGTAGTCACGTAGAATGACTACACTGACATACAGTGGGATCTACAGGTAATCACGTAGAATGACTATACTGGAATACAGTGGGATCTACAGGTAGACATAGAATGACTACACTGGTTAACGTCCACATGCAATAGGTAAAAACTGCCGTACTCGGGTAGTTTTCATTAGTAGAAAGAAATAATACATATAATTATTTAATCACAAACAATCCCAACCTGTAAAAGAAAGACCTCTGGCCCTGTTAATTTGTAACTATGTTAAACATCGGAAAGTTACAGTTCCCTATAAATTCGGGTCTAGTGGACTTTATGACACTGAATATCGTAGAATCGGGACCGATCAGGTATTGTGCACTCATCCGGCACAAAGTCAACGTCTGACCCCATTAGTTTTACATCAAGAGTAAGCCTGATTTCTGGTCTGGCACCACCCAACAGCCCCCGTCAGGTAGCTCGCCCCAACCACATGGGTCCATATGGTCAGCTCCAGGAATGTGGGCATAGGGCTTAACTCTGGGGACGCGGTAGAGCAGTGGCCTTCGGCCCCGGCGATCATGTTTGGACATCCCTGGAGTCGGGGGTGTTTTGTTAAAAATGGACCTGAACTCTCAGGTCGACACAGCCTAAATGGGTAGCAGGGAATGTTATAGGAAGTAAAGGCGGCTAACGTAATATTAACCCCATCAACCGCCGAATGCCAGTGGTATAAATATATGCAGGTAGCACCACATGTACAATACGACATAAAGCGTGTATATGGGTCCATTACTAACCACCTCGGAGACATGATGATGGCAACAGTGGAGTTAAAGTACAGGGACAAGATGATGGCAACAGTGGAGTTAAAGTACAGGGACAAGATGATGGCAACAGTGGAGTTAAAGTACAGGGACAAGATGATGGCAACAGTGGAGTTAAAGTACAGGGACAAGATGATGACAACAGTGGAGTTAAAGTACAGGGACAAGATGATGGCAACAGTAGAGTTAAAGTACAGGGACATGATGATGGCAACAGTGGAGTTAAAGTACAGGGACATGATGATGACAACAGTGGAGTTAAAGTACAGGGACATGATGATGGCAACAGTGGAGTTAAAGCTAACAATGGCAGACTAGGAAATTATCCAAATCACACCTACGCAAAATCAAAACCTGCGAAACGAGATGCATGAGAAGAGCTGCCGGCTTAACTATCCGAGATTGTAAGAAATGATGTTGTTATCAGACAGACAGTGGGATGAACACGTGCGACATATATTGATAAGCAGAATATCAAATGGTTCGGCCATCTCGTTAGAATACAACGCCATCAGTTACCAGCACTGACGCTACACCAAAGAAGATCTGTTGCGAGAGCAAGAGGGCGTACCAGAAGAAAATTGATTGACGACATCAGCGACATTGTACATTTACACGGAATGACACTATCCAATGCCACACGCTGGGTATTGGAACGTCAATTATTTCTCCCCACGACGCTTGCTGGCAACAGTGGAAGATTATGTTAATAAGTAATGTTGTATTTGGTGTCAACAACACGTCATCAAGCATTAACGACACTTTCTAATGTGAATACCACCGTGTTTAGTCTCAAGCATTGATCATGCCCAGTGCTGATATGCTGGAAGAACACCTGTGCACGTTGTGTGTGTATGTCTGTCGTTCTGAAACCATGTTCGGTATAAACGACTGTAGCTCTGTACTGGCAGACAAAACACTGCTGGAGATCGAACCAGGACCCCCGCATGGTTAAATAAGCGCTCTAACCACAACGGTTACGAGAAATGGATCGGGGTGGAACGCAGTCAAACTGCGAAGCCACACAGATATTTGGCTGCTATACTACCACAGCGAATCAAACAGCACCAGTTCCCTGTAGCCTGGAGTCGTCCATGCCTCCATAGCCAGTATTGTGATGCTTTGACTCAGCAGAATTTAACATACAATATATACTCCAAAACATCTTTACAAGTCATCTTCCATCAGATGTACGACTGTGTCAAGATAGTTGTACCGATTAATCTACTTCTGAGGTTTCCCATTCGCTTGGATATTACATTGTGGTATTTCAATCTTCCTAGAGATGACCATGGTCTCTGTTTTCCTAGAGCCTAAAATGGATATCACGAAATATTCTGTGAAGTAAAGACAGCCGGCGAGATATTGACCACATCATGCATCGAGGGCCAGTTGGTCTATACAATATCGGCCTATCACTATATAGCAAAATGTCGTTTCAAAGGGCTCATTACATATGTTACCATGTACACACTGCTTCTCATTGCGCGCAAACGGCCTGGCGTACTTTATGTTTACATACGATTGGTGAGTTCAATATGCCACAGAAACGGTTCGGTCTGGTACTTCCACATCCATCTGTCTGCTAGTCTGTCATTCTCCCTATACACGGCCTGTATAGTTAGTATTCGAATGATTTTATTCTCCCCATACAAGGCCTGTCGAGTAATTGAATGGTCTCATTCTCCTGACTGCCGAGTACTCGAATGGTCTCAGTCTCCTGTTTTTGTAAGCAGCAGACTACTCCGTATTTAATACCTATTTCCTCTTGGCAGCTGTGAACTTGCTTGTTCCTCGTGCCGGCATTGGACTTTCTGTAACAATATGTCCGTGTTCTCAGCTGTGATAGCTAGTTTATAGAGCCAGTAGCAGCAAGCAGGGGTGTGTGCACTAATAGGCAGTTTTCACGTGAGGAGAAAGCGCCCTAATGCATGCCGTGCGGCAGCGGGCGTGTTCTCTAATAGAGCTTCACTTGGCTTTTAATCCATCAAACATATTACAGACACACCATTCACTTCATCCACTCACGCACGATAAACGGGCGATCCTTCTGTTACGTTCGCTTGCGGTCTCTCCGTTTTCTACAGTAGTGCGGCAATAAGTGCATAGGCGTGTGTTTTAGCTTCCTGGTATTTGAATGTGTGTATGTATATGTTTATATGAAACAGACAGACAAGCAGAGAGAGAGAGAGAGAGAGAGAGAGAGAGAGAGAGAGAGAGAGAGAGAGAGAGAGAGACAGACAGACAGAGACAGAGAGACAGAGACAGAGAGACAGAGACAGAGAGAGAGACATATACAGAGAGAGACACAGACAGCGAGTGAGAGAGAGAGAGAGAGAGAGAGAGAGAGAGAGAGAGACCGAGACATTGAGAGAGAGAGAGAGAGAGAAAGAGAGAGAGAGAGAGAGAGAGAGAGAGAGAGAGAGAGAGAGAGAGAGAGAGAGAGAGAGAGAGATGCGCTTTCTGTCAAAACGTGATCGAGCGTTTTCTCTCATGAAAAATGTCAGGTCCCTTACAGGATGTTGTGATCAAGCCCCAGGTGGGTGTGTACGCTGAATAGTTTGCCATTGCTTTCTGAACGAGAAGTCAACGTCCAACTGACTGGTGTAGAGGACGAGCACCTCATCCCATCATCAGTGCACCGGAAGTTGAAGAGCTATAGAGCTCTTATCCTTTCGGTCTCGTCGACTGCTAGTGTTCTCTCTCCCCGTCCCACCACACATGCATGTACTAGTATACCACCAGTAATGTAGCAGTATTTAATACACCACCAGTAATGTAGCAGTATTTAATACATCACCAGTAATGTAGCAGTATTTAATACATCACCAGTAATGTAGCAGTATTTAATACACCACCAGTAATGTAGCAGTATTTAATACACCACCAGTAATGTAGCAGTATTTAATACATCACCAGTAATGTAGCAGTATCTCATACACCTCCAGTAATGTAGCAGTATCTCATACACCACCAGTAATGTAGCAGTATTTAATACACCACCAGTAATGTAGCAGTATTTAATATGGAATAGAAGAAAAAGCAGCGGCTGCAGCATTATATAACGATATGACTTGGAAACAAATAGGTATGTTAAGCTCCTGCGAGAAGAAACGTACTAAACACAAACACGTTGCTCATACCTTACAAGGAGATCCATCGTATACCGGAATACAGGTGAAAATCCAAAATCAGAAGTAATCAATAAATATATAAAATGAATAATAAAATAAAATACAAACAAAAGAGTACAATACAACACACAGGACGGCCGACGTTTCGATTCTCAGAATCTTTGTCAAGGACAGGACAACACAGATAGATAAACAACGAAATACAAAAAAAAAAGCAAAAAGCACCACTACACTGTTTCAATGTGGGAGCAGAAAAAGGCGGCTTTGCCAGTTGCGAAGGCACTCTTTGGCTGCAGAGTTTAAGTATAGTAGGTTGCCAGATAGGATTTAGGTCGCCAAAAATATGCGAACAGTCTGATATGAAAATATAGGGGTGTGGAGACAGTTAGGTATGAATATATAGGGGGGGGGGGACAGCATAGTGATAGACAGTGTAGACAGTTGGAGGAGATGGCACAGTTATACAGTGGAGTCCACAACAGTGTTAATACCTGCTGGATGGACGCATCCCAGAGAGAGTTGATTAATTGGCATTCAATTTTGAGCCTGATGAAGCTGTTGGAGAAACAGGGTTTCCATGCAGTGACACGTGCATCGTCGACACCATTATGGTTGGAGGAATTAAAGTGGTTGGGGACAGGTTTGTCAGCACCCTGAGTAATATCTCTGAGGTGTTCTCTAAAACGGTCAGCGAGGCGTCTGCCAATTTGACCAATGTATTTCATGTCACATCGTTTGCAGATGATGACATATTAGTTTAGTTTAGCTTAGCCGATGGATCAACATCACGGCACACGGGTGCAACCCATAAGTGCTCCGTTCTCCTCTTAACTCAAACCTGAGTCTGGGGAAACTCAGCTCAGTGCACGAACTCCGTAGCACCGGCGAGGATCCTGAAATACTTTGCTTAGATTTTTAACTCAAAATTTTGCCTGGGCAGCGCCATTAGGCTACTCTTTTTCGATTTCTAACTGCCAAGGGATCTTTTACGTGCGCAACAATACACACGGGCGTCCGATCTCACTACCCAGAGACCAGGGGAAATTTATTACTAGAGGTCCACGTGAAAAAAATCCCGGCATCGCCGGGGCTTGAACCCGGGACCTCCAGCTCTCGAGGCGGACACCATACCTCGAGACCACGCAGCGCCCTCGATGATGACATATATCAGATTGCGGGATGTACAAGTAAAAGATTCCTTCAAGGAGAAGGTGCCTAGGGAGAATGTAATCGCCGGTGTCTGAACAACGTCATCTCAGTATTTAATACACCACCAGTAATGTAGTAGTATCTAATACACCACCAGTAATGTGGCAGTATTTACTACATTACCAGTAATATAGCAGTATTTACTACATCACCAGTAATGTAGCAGTATTTAATACACCTCCAGTAATGTAGCAGTATTTACTACATCACCAGTAATGTAGCAGTATTTAATACACCACCAGTAATGTAGCAGTATTTACTACTTCACCAGTAATGTAGCAGTATTTAATACACCACCAGTAATGTAGCAGTATCTAATACACCACCAGTAATGTAGCAGTATCTAATACACCACCAGTAATGTAGCAGTATCTAAAACACCAACAGTAATGTAGCAGTATTTAATACACCACCAGTAATGTAGCAGTATCTAATACACCACAAGTAATGTAGCAGTATCTAATACGCCACCAGTAATGTAGCAGTATCTAATACACCACCAGTATTGTAGAAGTATTTAATACACCACCAGTAATTTAGCAGTATCTCATACACCACCAGTAATGTAGCAGTATCTAATACACCACCAGTAATGTAGCAGTATCTCATACACCACCAGTATTGTAGAAGTATTTAATACACCACCAGCAATGTAGCAGTATCTCATACACCACCAGTAATGTAGCAGTATCTAATACACCACCAGTAATGTAGCAGTATCTCATACACCACCAGCAATGTAGCAGTATCTCATACACCACCAGTATTGTAGAAGTATTTAATACACCACCAGTAATGTAGCAGTATCTCATACACCACCAGTAATGTAGCAGTATCTAATACACCACCAGTAATGTAGCAGTATCTAATACACCACCAGTAATGTAGCAGTATCTAATACACCACCAGTAATGTAGCAGTATTTAATACACCACCAGTAATGTAGCAGTATCTCATACACCACCAGTAATGTAGCAGTATTTAATACACCACCAGTAATGTAGCAGTATCTCATACACCACCAGTAATGTAGCAGTATTTAATACACCACCAGTAATGTAGCAGTATTTAATACACCACCAGTAATGTAGCAGTATCTCATACACCACCAGTAATGTAGCAGTATCTAATACACCACCAGTATTGTAGAAGTCTTTAATACACCACCAGTAATGTAGCAGTATCTAATACACCACCAGTAATGTAGCAGTATTTAATACACCACCAGTAATGTAGCAGTATCTCATACACCACCAGTAATGTAGCAGTATCTCATACACCACCAGTAATGTAGCAGTATCTCATACACCACCAGTAATGTAGCAGTATCTAATACACCACCAGTAATGTAGCAGTATTTAATACACCACCAGTAATGTAGCAGTATTTAATACACCACCAGTAATGTAGCAGTATTTAATACACCACCAGTAATGTAACAGTACCTCATACACCACCAGTAATGTAGCAGTATCTCATACACCACCAGTAATGTAGCAGTATCTAATACACCACCAGTAATGTAGCAGTATCTAATACACCACCAGTAATGTAGCAGTATTTAATACACCACCAGTAATGTAGCAGTATTTAATACACCACCAGTAATGTAGCAGTATTTAATACACCACCAGTAATGTAGCAGTACCTCATACACCACCAGCAATGTAGCAGTATTTAATACACCACCAGTAATGTAGCAGTATCTAATACACCACCAGTAATGTAGCAGTATTTAATACACCACCAGTAATGTAGCAGTATTTAATACACCACCAGTAATGTAGCAGTATTTAATACACCACCAGTAATGAAGCAGTACCTCATACACCACCAGCAATGTAGCAGTATTTAATACACCACCAGTAATGTAGCAGTATTTAATACACCTCCAGTAATGTAGCAGTATCTCATACACCACCAGTAATGTAGCAGTATCTCATACACCTCCAGTAATGTAGCAGTATTTAATACACCACCAGTAATGTAGCAGTATCTCATACACCACCAGTAATGTAGCAGTATTTAATACACCACCAGTAATGTAGCAGTATCTCATACACCACCAGTAATGTAGCAGTATTTAATACACCACCAGTAATGTAGCAGTATCTCATACACCTCCAGTAATGTAGCAGTATTTAATACACCACCAGTAATGTAGCAGTATCTCATACACCACCAGTATTGTAGAAGTATCTCATACACCACCTGTAATGTAGCAGTATCTCATACACCACCAGTAATGTAGCAGTATCTCATACACCTCCAGTAATGTAGCAGTATCTCTTACACCACCAGTAATGTAGCAGTATCTCATACACCACCAGTATTGTAGAAGTATCTCATACACCACCAGTAATGTAGCAGTATCTCATACACCACCAGTAATGTAGCAGTATCTCATACACCACCAGTAATGTAGCAGTATCTCATACACCTCCAGTAATGTAGCAGTATCTAATACACCACCAGTAATGTAGCAGTATCTCATACACCTCCAGTAATGTAGCAGTATTTAATACACCACCAGTAATGTAGCAGTATCTCATACACCACCAGTAATGTAGCAGTATTTAATACACCACCAGTAATGTAGCAGTATCTCATACACCACCAGTAATGTAGCAGTATTTAATACACCACCAGTAATGTAGCAGTATCTCATACACCTCCAGTAATGTAGCAGTATTTAATACACCACCAGTAATGTAGCAGTATCTCATACACCACCAGTAATGTAGCAGTATCTCATACACCTCCAGTAATGTAGCAGTATCTCATACACCACCAGTATTGTAGAAGTATCTCATACACCACCAGTAATGTAGCAGTATCTCATACACCACCAGTAATGTAGCAGTATCTCATACACCTCCAGTAATGTAGCAGTATCTCATACACCACCAGTAATGTAGCAGTATCTCATACACCACCAGTATTGTAGAAGTATCTCATACACCACCAGTAATGTAGCAGTATCTCATACACCACCAGTAATGTAGCAGTATCTCATACACCACCAGTAATGTAGCAGTATCTCATACACCTCCAGTAATGTAGCAGTATCTAATACACCACCAGTAATGTAGCAGTATCTCATACACCTCCAGTATTGTAGAAGTATCTCATACACCACCAGTAATGTAGCAGTATCTCATACACCACCAGTATTGTAGCAGTATCTCATACACCACCAGTAATGTAGCAGTATCTCATACACCACCAGTAATGTAGCAGTATCTCATACACCACCAGTATTGTAGAAGTATCTCATACACCACCAGTAATGTAGCAGTATCTCATACACCACCAGTAATGTAGCAGTATCTCATACACCACCAGTAATGTAGCAGTATCTCATACACCTCCAGTAATGTAGCAGTATCTAATACACCACCAGTAATGTAGCAGTATCTCATACACCTCCAGTAATGTAGCAGTATCTCATACACCACCAGTATTGTAGAAGTATCTCATACACCACCAGTAATGTAGCAGTATCTCATACACCTCCAGTAATGTAGCAGTATTTAATACACCACCAGTAATGTAGCAGTATCTCATACACCACCAGTAATGTAGCAGTATTTAATACACCTCCAGTAATGTAGCAGTATCTCATACACCACCAGTAATGTAGCAGTACCTCATACAGAGTCCAGTCTACCCCACGAGACGGCAGCAACATTAGCATGTCTGTGAGACGATAGGTGTCTTACAAAGTGTATCATCTCAGTCGGCACAGTCGGCCATGCCACTCTGAACATCCGTTCGTTTCCTGTGTTCTGGATCAATTCACTTGCTATTCGTCTTTGTTGTCTAACGCCCTGGCCGATCCCGAGTGTCATTCTATTCTCCGGGTATTTCTAAAAAGACCATCAATAGCTGTCCTGCTAGTGAATGCCAGTCTGTTGTTGTCTGACTGCGTTGACTGCAGCACGCGATCACTGGTTCTTGGATCATTCATTGGAAGCTCAGCAAGGAAGGGATCGCATCTAGGTCACCTTTAGCTTGGGTGCAATCTTTGCATTCAGCGTATGAACAGTACATGGCAGCATTATCATTATATCACAATGTCTACATTCTAAGGACATCTACTACACAGGACGTCCTTCATTCGATGGAAAGTTAGCTCTGATTGAGTTATTCTGATTATTATCTCTGTGCAGGTGCTGTATTTTCCGTCTCTTGATAGTTACAGCTGCCCAATTGCTTCAGTGTTGCCTCGTCGGCTTCTCTTGATAGTTCATCATCATCATCATCATCATCATCATCATCATCATCATCATCATCATCATCATCATCATCATCATCATCATCATCATGTGCAATGCCGGTAAGCGTCGGCGGTCATGTTTCGCCATCTCATGCGATCACCAAAGTCTAGGATCAGCTCAGTGTTCTTTTCTCGACCATGCCACGTGGCCAAGCCATCCAGGTATTTACTTCTTTGCCTTCCCCTTGTTCTCTCCTCCTCGATCTTGCCAGTTGTCACCAAGTTTTCCAATGATTCTCTTCTCATAAAGTGACCAAAAACCTGTGACTGTCTACGTCTTAATTCTCTAATCTGTTTATGATTTTCATTTCTTTCTTGTAGTACTTGATCATTGGTTTTTCTGTCTGCCTATGGTCACAGCTGCCAAATTGATACAGTGTTGCCTTGTTTGCTGTCATTGTACGTTCTAATTTCCATCTCACGTGTTCATTACCCTCAAATCTTTGACCCCTTTGCTGTGTATCCACCTCGTGTGGTAGTTTTCCAATGACCACACGAACTATGCGCACGGTAACCCAGCTACCGGTAGGGTCTCCTATGTCGGACAAGTCAAGGGATCGGGACCAGACGAAGCGATACACAAACCTACTACCTTGTAGGTAATCTGGGGACAGTCAAAGGCTAGGGAGAGCACACCCGAACAAATCTAGTCGAAGTCGGATGTACTGAGCCCCATGCTTGACGAAGCCGTGCAGCATAATTCACAGATGATATCAGAAATCCTTGCCCTCAGTATCGGCTCCCATAATTGTCATTATCTCCGTGAGATGTGCTTAACACAAGACGAAGAATATTCTCTACAATAGTCACTCGCATCAGGAGAAGACAATCCACATTCTGGGCATGTCATGAAAAGGAGAAAGCTGGAGTATGTCGTCACAATGGGAACGTTGAAGGAGGGAGGTGGGAGAGTGGAGAGGCAGGAGAAGACCAAGAGAGAAGATACTGGACTGTTTGATATCATGGCATGGAGGACATCCAAATCAGAAATGATTCGCAGCACAAGAGACAGAAAGCTTTGAACAGACATGATAACCAACGCCACAAGGCGATGACAATAGGAAGTAGTGTTTAATCAATGTTCTTCCACCATATGAAACATATTTATGTGTGCATATCAGTCGGCCTCTCTATCACTGTTCTGTGAATGTTTTTATTTTTTTTATTTTTTAAAAGTTGCATATCCCTTACAGGGCGTTGCAGTCAACACCAGCATTTTTTAGCTGTAGTTGATGTTCTTGGCAAGTTTAGTTTAGTTTAGTTTAGTCGATGGATCACCATCACGGCACACGGGTGTAACCCATAAGTACTCCGTTCTCCTCCTAACTCAAACCTGAGTCTGGAGAAACTCAGCTCAGTGCACGAACTTCGTAGCACCGGCGAGGATCCTGAAATACTTTGGGTAGATTTTTAACTCGAAATTTTGCCCGGACAGCGCCGTTAGGCTACTCTTCTTCGATTTCCAACTGCCAAGGGATTTTTTTACGTGTGCAGCAATACACACGAGCGTCCGATCTCACTACCCAGAGACCAGGGGAAATTTTATTACTAGAGGTCTGCGTGAAATAAATCCCGGTCCTCACCAGGGCTTGAACCCGGGACCTCCAGCACTCGAGGCGGACACCATACCTCGAGACCACGCAGCCCCTCTTGGCAAGATTACGCTCAGTAGTTTGCCATTGCTTTCTGAGCGACCGTCTCACATACCCCCATAAGTAACCAACGCGACTCGATCCGCTACCTAATCTCGCTCAGCTGTGTTCCCAAAGTGGATATACGGGATTACGGAGAAAGTCGTTAATACCTTCTCCAGGGAGACCGGCTTTGTGAATGTATATCTAATTAACAATGTGATTTTCCTGACCGTTTCTACGGTTCCTTCCTAATCCGGCTGTATAATGTTCCTATTCTCGTGATCACGATTTTTAATCATGTTTTCGTCAAGTGACTCATAAGGCAAAGTACTCGTATTGCGTGATCTTCATAAAAGCGCGAAGATAACTTATTTTAATAATTCTTTGGGGAGTGTCACGGAAAAAACTGCAGTTTAGTGATTCCTTGATAACTTACATATCAAAATACAAGGAAGGAGGAGGGTTAACAATTGTGTACTTCATTCTGAGAGGAGGAATAAAATTAACGATCATTGACCTACGAATATAAAAATAGGATCCAGGTGTTCGCCGAGTCATTGCTTGACGATCTGACCGGACACGGGAAACGGTACGATCGCGCTGGGGGAAACTTCGACACCGGACAAACACAGCGGGAGACGGTGACCAGAGAATAGATTTCTTTGAAGTATTTCGCGTACGGGGAACGGAGGAACAGCGTAACAACGGAGGAAGCGAACAACAAACCACTACGTGATTTCTCCGCTGTTTGATGGGCAGGATACGGCAAATTTGATTGTCGATCAAACAATCAACGGAGGATTGGACACTTGTTATAAATAAGTAGCAACTGGGGTTGCTAGTTAGTATGTGTTCCAAACTGGGCTGAATGAGATATGCTCCTGAGAGGGGAAAGAAATGCACGTCCCTAATGGTTTAAAGAAGAGGGGATATTAGTGTGTTATTCGCTAGTGTATTTCGATTCCATGAGGATAAGTGCATATATAAGGTATTAATACTTTAGAGTAATAGTTTAGCATAGGACCATAGATGTGTAAGCATAGGGTTTATAATTGCTTTCTATTAGTGAATAAGTTAGACTGTGATGAATTCATATGTCTTATGTGGGTGTTTACTTCGGAAGCCTTGTCATTATGGCTGGAGAAGGACACTTGCATAAGTAGTATTAAGTGGCAGACACTTATCACTGGATCTGTTATACTTTTCACAGGTTCAACTCCTATCCGGATATAACAAGAAGATAGACACATACTTCGTGTGTTCAACTCCTATCCGGATATAACAAGAAGATAGACACATACTTCGTGTGTGCTGGAAAAGCTTTGAAGATAAAACTAAAGGCATTTCATTTGTGGGGAGAGCAAATACCTCCATAAACCAAGTAATAAATTAGACAGGATCAAAGAAGAAATAAACTATACTTTTAAAGGAACTTTGAAAAAGAAGAATAGAAGATCCAGATAACCAAAGTAATAATGGAAAAAGAAAGATAAGTTTGCAGAAAGCGAAACAAAATAAAACTACATACGTCTTGTAGGCATAGACAATAGACAAGTAAAAACATTGCTACTCATAGAGACAATATGATGAACTGTGGTGATGTGGTGTTTTTCAATGTCGGATAAATACTTTCATGAAACAGACTCGGGCGAAGTCATAAACTGACCGGATTATTATTACTGTACAGTGATACAGCGGTGAACAGTTTTGTTTCATTCAATAACGGATTTATCGTCAGACTAAAAGCATACGGATCATCCAGGGTGAGATCTTTCCTGTTTGATGTGCTGTCCTGTGGTTTTGCATAATGAATGGGCGAGATGTGACACCGCTGCTAGACATTCAGAGTTCATTCTGGCACTAACAATAGAATACACTATCAACTACGCTTACACAGTCCATACATACACCAGACATAGTTTTTATTTAATAAATCTTTTATTTATCGTTGAAAGGAACTGTTGTCGGAGTATGTGTTGAGGGAATAACCGAGAGAGTGAAAGAAATAGATATATGGAAGGGAAGACAGAAGGGAGGAGTGTAGACAGAAGTCAGTCAATAATCCCAACCGATAATAAGTTTGAAGATGTGCTTGTTGATTCCACATTCTTCCCGGGAAAACAAGTGACATAATTGGTGGAGCGAGCGGGGTACAACATAATACCCATATGACCTGGAGGCATAACAGGGCATATGCATAGAGGGGTACCTGCATATTGGCATAGGCATAGCGGAGTACCTGCATGTTGGGACATACTGATTGGAATAAAAATAAGTATACATTGATGACTTTTAATGGAAGGACGTCCATTGGATATATGGTGCCATTACATTTATGTTGGAAACATTTCATTAACGCTGGTGACTTTACAGTGGGAAAGTTCCAGACAGGGTGAATGTGGATAGGTGGTAAGACACATTACATACCTAGTCACACGGTCACACGTCTACATAAGTCTTTATCCTATATCTCCTCTTGTGGATGAGAGAGTGGTTGTGATGTACTGTGTGGTGTTGTAGATTAATAATATTTAATAGACATAGATAATTGATATAGGTTACAATAGATTATCTGGTTATAGTGAGTACTTCTTTACTGCCTTGAGGTGTCTTTACTCAACTTGCTGACCTACCTGCTTTAACTATGGCCACTCCCAAAATAACTACCGCTGAACTGAGGGCAAACGGAGAGGAGATTGGTTTAGCTGGTTCGGAACTAACTGATTACATACAGGAAAGAGAGAGGGAAATTCGTCATGCGGAAAGAGAAGATCGAAAGATTGAGTTGGAATTGAAACGCATGGAAATGGAACAGAGCAACAAGAGACTTGACGCGGAAGAGGCCAACAAGATACGGGAACATGAATACCGCATGAAAGAGATGGAACTCAAAACCCAAACTAAGAGAGAAATAGATGGCGCGGAAGGCGGATCGTCGTTACATGGTGCAACCAACATGAGTGGATCTAGCTACCATGCAATGAAGTTTCCCTTAGCTGTTTATGAGGAGTCTAAAGAAAAATTTGACAACTTTGCGAACCGCTTTGAAGCAATGGCAGTCGCTATGGGACTGGATAGGAGCAGATGGGCTCTTAAATTATCCCAGGCCTTACGTGGTTCGGGGTACGAGGTTTACACACGCCTCCCACCAGGACCTGAAAATCAGTATGAGGAATTGAAAGCCGCTTTGATGAAGCATTATGAAGTCACAGCACAAACGTATCGGCAGAAGTTTAGAGCGTCTAGACGAGAGCCGGGAGAACTATTCGCCGCCTACAGTCTGAGGCTGAAATCCTATCTCCAGAAATGGATGGACTTGGCAGAATTCAAGAAGGATTATGAAAGTCTGGAAGAAATGATGGTGGTCGATCAAATGCGACAGCAAATGTCGGAACCACTGAAGACATTTTTAGGAGAACAAGGGGCGGAACGGCTGGATGTTGTGAATAAGCTGGCGGAAAGATTCATAGAAGTCCATGGGGAAGCTAAAGAACTAAGTACACAAACCCAAGGTCAGGAGAAACAAGAGAAAAAGAAACCTAAAAACTGGGAAGGAGAAAAAGTGGAACCTTATATAAAGCACACAGAGGAGAGTTCAGAGAAGGTGAAGGAAGGAAACCAGAACACCTCGAATTCTCCAGCGAAACGACAGTGGTCCGAGAAGTGGTGTTCATTCTGCAAGGTGCCATCTCATAACACGAAGGACTGCAGATCGAAACCTAAAAGTTCTTACTTCGCAGCATGCAAAGTGATTCCTACGACGGTGATCACAGACAAGGCTGAGGTCGGCGAAGGAGAAAGGAACAAAAAGGACACACGGAAACCTAGGAAGGGAACATGGTGCACTCACTGCCAGTCGACAACACATAATACTGTGGACTGCAGATGCAAGGCAGAAGACGCAAATTGCATAACCAACCTCGAGGAATCAAAAGAGGAAGGCAAGGAAACGGTCAAGGAGATGGAAGACACTCCGGACCAAGAGAGGCCACCTGTGGTCGAACTGATTGAAGTCAATGGCCAGCAGGTTGTTTGTCTCTACGATACCGGTTTGGATGGGGAAGCTGTGATAGACGCCAGCTTGGTACGCCCAGACCAACTTACAGGGGAGACCATAGAGATACAGCCGGCAATGAGGAGTGCTGTTACCATGACGCTGCCAATCGCCAAGGTGGAGATTAAATCCAGGTACGTCACGGGCATTATTCCAGCTGCTGTATTATCTGACTCCTTATTTCCAATGATCATTGGCACAAAATATGTCTTTTTGGGGATGCCCAAACAGCCAGCCCACAAGGGAACAGTAGTCAGTGGATCTCAAGGGAAGGAAAAAGAGGCAGAGACACTATGCGACAACTCAGGGATAGGAGAATTGCATACTGCCCAGAGGAAGGATACTACGTTGCGTCCTTGCTACAGGAAGCTGCAAAGAAGTGCTGAGCCACCAGAACGGGGACAGTACTTTCTGAAGAATCGACTACTCTATCGGAGAGCTGGGAGGGGAGACAATCTGCACGAGCAGTGGGTGGTTCCAGAGACCCACCGTCCTCACATTCTTCAGAGTGGACACAGCATAGGCGAGAATCGACATATGGGTGGCAGAGAGACCTTGCAGCAAATTTCCGGCCATTATTGCTGGCCAGGAATGACCGGAGATGTACGCCGGTGGTTGAAGTCTTGTTCGGAGTGCCAGAACGCACCACCCAACACGCGGACTAAGAGTAACATAGTTCTTAAAGTGGAAGACAAAGTGGAAGTGTGGAGTCCAGCAGAGACCAATATACTTCAAGTAGGATGGAAAGGACCTTATCCTGTGGAAAAGGTGGTGTCCTAGAACATCTACAAAATACGGATCGGGGAAGAGCAGAAAAATCTCCCTAGACATCTCATTAGGAAATATGAGGAGAGATCCGGGAGCAAAGCTTCGCACTTTATGGTGATGGCAGCCATTGGGACAAAAGTTACCAGTCCAGACGAAGACCACAGATCGCAAGTACAACATAGGAGAGCCTAAGGGACAGTACGTGATAGGTCAGATTTACCCAACGGAGGGAGGAGGGAAATCACACGTCAGGGAAAGGACAAGAGGGAAACTTTCCCCAGTAACCAAGTTCAAAAGGGGTGGGTAACGTCGGAAAAGACGCGGAATACCCAGGAATCTAACCGAAGATTGGCTGACCAGATACAATATCGCCCAAGATGGTCCTGGAAGCAAAAGTCCAGGAGATTTGGGAAAGACGACTCGGTCCAACGAGGACGAGGGGGAACATCCCCAGAGGCAAAGCCGGGGGAAACCGAGAGGACATGGAAGCAGTGTTACAATCAGGATGGGACGATCCGTCTGTATTGTGAGCCATCGCTTACGCCAGTGGAAAGGAGGTCGACTGAACGTACAGGAGCGATGAGCCAACACTAGTTTCAGTCATGAGTAGTATGGTAGGGTGCATATGAGGTCGCCTACTGGATGAGGTGTTGATCCATGTGAGGATCCAATCATATCATCAACACGTGATGTTAATAGCTACTTCGCAGAAGTTCAACGCGCGGTGGATGTGATGGTCGTTGTAACTACAGCCGTACAACTTCACAGTGGAATACATCCCTGGGAAGGAGAATGTAGGAGCGGATTTCTTATCTAGACATCCAACTCCAGAGGAAGAGGAATAAGTTGGGGGATCATAGGAATAAAAACTACAGGGATGAAGAGTCGACGCGGTCAACTCTCTTAAGAGGGGGCATATGTCACGGAAAAAACTGCAGTTTAGTGATTCCTTGATAACTTACATATCAAAATACAAGGAAGGAGAAGGGTTAACAATTGTGTACTTCATTCTGAGAGGAGGAATAAAATTAACGATCATTGACCTACGAATATAAAAATAGGATCCAGGTGTTCGCCGAGTCATTGCTTGACGATCTGACCGGACACGGGAAACGGTACGATCGCGCTGGGGGAAACTTCGACACCGGACAAACACAGCGGGAGACGGTGATCAGAGAATAGATTTCTTTGAAGTATTTCGCGTACGGGGAACGGAGGAACAGCGTAACAACGGAGGAAGCGAACAACAAACCACTACGTGATTTCTCCGCTGTTTGATGGGCAGGATACGGCAAATTTGATTGTAGATCAAACAATCAACGGAGGATTGGACACTTGTTATAAATAAGTAGCAACTGGGGTTGCTAGTTAGTATGTGTTCCAAACTGGGCTGAATGAGATATGCTCCTGAGAGGGGAAAGAAATACACGTCCCTAATGGTTTAAAGAAGAGGGGATATTAGTGTGTTATTCGCTAGTGTATTTCGATTCCATGAGGATAAGTGCATATATAAGGTATTAATACTTTAGAGTAATAGTTTAGCATAGGACCATAGATGTGTAAGCATAGGGTTTATAATTGCTTTCTATTAGTGAATAAGTTAGACTGTGATGAATTCATATGTCTTATGTGGGTGTTTACTTCGGAAGCCTTGTCATTATGGCTGGAGAAGGACACTTGCATAAGTAGTATTAAGTGGCAGACACTTATCACTGGATCTGTTATACTTTTCACAGGTTCAACTCCTATCCGGATATAACAAGAAGATAGACACATACTTCGTGTGTGCTGGAAAAGCTTTGAAGATAAAACTAAAGGCATTTCATTTGTGGGGAGAGCAAATACCTCCATAAACCAAGTAATAAATTAGACAGGATCAAAGAAGAAATAAACTATACTTTTAAAGGAACTTTGAAAAAGAAGAATAGAAGATCCAGATAACCAAAGTAATAATGGAAAAAGAAAGATAAGTTTGCAGAAAGCGAAACAAAATAAAACTACATACGTCTTGTAGGCAAAGACAATAGACAAGTAAAAACATTGCTACTCATAGAGACAATATGATGAACTGTGGTGATGTGGTGTTTTTCAATGTCGGATAAATACTTTCATGAAACAGACTCGGGCGAAGTCATAAACTGACCGGATTATTATTACTGTACAGTGATACAGCGGTGAACAGTTTTGTTTCATTCAATAACGGATTTATCGTCAGACTCAAGCATACGGATCATCCAGGGTGAGATCTTTCCTGTTTGATGTGCTGTCCTGTGGTTTTGCATAATGAATGGGCGAGATGTGACACCGCTGCTAGACATTCAGAGTTCATTCTGGCACTAACAATAGAATACACTATCAACTACGCTTACACAGTCCATACATACACCAGACATAGTTTTTATTTAATAAATCTTTTATTTATCGTTGAAAGGAACTGTTGTCGGAGTATGTGTTGAGGGAATAACCGAGAGAGTGAAAGAAATAGATATATGGAAGGGAAGACAGAAGGGAGGAGTGTAGACAGAAGTCAGTCAATAATCCCAACCGATAATAAGTTTGAAGATGTGCTTGTTGATTCCACATTCTTCCCGGGAAAACAAGTGACAGGGAGTTGCTTATTGTGTTTAACGGGTTTGTTATTGTGGCAATATCAGTTTCTTGTAGAATATATGTGTATATATAATGTCGGATCATGGAACTAGTTTCTGTTTTATTTTATTGGAAGCATTGTTTCAATGGCGTCTGCTACCAAACAAAATAGATCCCCGCTCTATTGTCTGTGATCTTTATTTCTTCTCTATCTTCATTCGAAATAACAGAATAAGGAATACTTATCTAGCATCGGATTTGAGGAAGTTGGTGTAAGGAGAGCAATTACAAGATGTGTTAGACAACGATGTGTATCAAGTTTCATCAGGCGTTATGACCGCACCAACAAGACTGGGATGTCTATTGCTGTTGAGGTCCGCAGCAGACAAGGGATCAGTCGCACAGGTTACAGCAGGCCAACAACAAGGACCCCATTTATTACACGTGTAAATGGTTCGAACACAATACTTCCATGTTCTGCCACCTCGTTCAAACAACAACCATCACTAAAGGTGGTCAAATGCCGGATACTGGCATTGGGTTGTCAAATGTTAGGTTCTATGTATAATAGGCCAAGGGTTGTCAAGCGTTGGTCTTCCAAGTATAATAGGCCGCCGCGAGTTGTCAAGTGGTAGGCTTCCAAGTATAATAGACCATGGGTTGTCAAGTGGTAGGCTTCCAAGTATAATAGACCGCGGGTTGTCAAGTGTTAGGCTTCCAAGTATAATAGGCCGCGAGTTGTCAAGTGGTAGGCTTTCAAGTATAATTGGCCGCGAGTTGTCAAGTGGTAGGCTTCCAAGTATAATTGGCCGCGAGTTGTCAAGTGGTAGGCTTCCAAGTATAATTGGCCGCGAGTTGTCAAGTCGTAGGCTTCCAAGTATAATTGGCCGCGAGTTGTCAAGTGGTAGGCTTCCAAGTATAATTGGCCGCGAGTTGTCAAGTGGTAGGCTTCCAAGTATAATAGGCCGCGACATCATGAGGTGGACTGGCCAATTTCCGTCCATTTTCGCATTTCTTTCCCAGACAATTCAAACAAATTCCGAACATGATCTGCTACCCATCTTATGAAGCTGGGTAAGCATTAGAACCGTACAGGTAGGACAAAGATAAGTCTGGTACTGGTAGGACAAAGATAAGACTGGCACTGGTAGGAAAAAGATAAGCCAGGTACTGGTAAGACAAAGATAAGCCTCGTACTGGTAGGACAAAGATAAGCCGGGTACTGGTAGGACAAAGATAAGCCATCTACTGATAGGACAGCCGGCTCCGTGGCGAAGGCGGTTACTGACGCAGTTCGTAATCCCGCATCCCAGCGTTCGAAACTCAGCTTCATGTGATTTTAAAGCAGACCGCCTCGCGTTGTTTTGTTTTCTGAAGATGGTATGGGTGACGGTCGTTCAGAAAGCAATGGCAAACTACTGAACGCAAACTTGCCAAGAAATCACGAACAGCCAAAAGATTCTGGGGTTGACTGCAACGTCCTGTAAAGGATATGCAACTAATTTTTTTTTAACTGGTAGGACAAGATAACGTACTTGTAAGATAAAAAAAAAGTCGGGTACTGGGAGGATAAGATAAGTAAAGTAACAGTTATGGATTGAACCCGAACTACTGTCACTACAAGTGAGCGCTCTAACCACTATGTCACCATTTCGAAATAATGACACTGGTAAAGACAGTCACACTTAATCATGCATTCCGGTATCAAGCGGGTCGAGCAAAAAATGTGCACCCGTACGTCAGCGAGGTAAATGGGTCACGTATAGAGATGTGGGTTTGAACCCAAACCCTATAATCTACACCTGTTCTATTTTCTAGTATGTCTTCCGTACTTTACTGCTTTCCCTAAACTACTAAGAATACTTATCAATACATACACATTAAATAAATATATTTTCGGGATGCGCCGGATATCCACAGGTTGTCGGGTCAGGGGTCAGTACACCCGTTAGCCAGCAGCCTCCATATGTTGTGGGTGGATGCGTGCCGTGGCGCTGGCTCCAGAAACTACAACAGTTTTCTCAACTAGTCGGGATCAATAACCGCTGACTCACAACTGTTTACTGGGCAAGTATGCAAATAAGCCCACCTGCCCCTGACTCACTTGTGCTGTAAACAATTTAATTTGACGCGTGACATTATTGCTGATGTGCTCATAGATATGCATGTAAATGATACGCAAGATGGTTTGATTTTCTACAGACGTAAATCGCATACAGTACATACATCTAGCCACTATATTAATAGATTGTTTGACTTTCTACCGGTGTCACTTACATACAGTACATATATCTAGTCACTATATTATGCGATGTTTTGACTTTCTACTGGTGTCAGTCACATACAGTACATACCAGGGGGGGGGGGGGGGGGGTTGCGTGGTCTCGAGGTATGGTGTCCGCCTCGAGTGCTGGAGGCCCCAGGTTCAAGCCCCGGTGAGGACCTGGACTTTTTTCACATGGACTTCTAGTAATAAAAATGTCCCCTGGTCTCTGGGTAGTGAGGCCAGATGCCCGTGTGTATTGTTGTGCACGTAAAAAATCCCTTGGCAGTTGGAAAACGAAAAGAGTAGCCTAAAGGCAACGCCCGGGCAAAATTTCGAGTTAAAAATCTACCCAAAGTATTTCAGGATCCTCACCGGTGCTACGGAGTTCGTGCACTGAGCTGAGTTTCTCCAGACTCAGGTTTGAGTTAGGAGGAGAACGGAGCACTTATAGGTTAAACCCGTGTGCCGTGATGTTGATCCATCGACTAAACTAAACTTAACTAAACATACAGTACATACCTCTTGTCACCATGTATTGATGGTTCATTTATCCGTGGACATCATATTCGGGAATTACCAGTGTCCCTCGCCATCAGACTAACCCACTCCGACTTCTGAGATACTTTTAAATTACGCCCCCAAGTTAATGAGACGCAAAAATCAGCACAAAGCACTAGAAGAAGTAGAACGCTTGAGTTCAAGGCGAGCGCGAAAAAAATAAATGGGGTATTTAATCCATGACAATCGTGTCTTCTCTGACTGTAGGGCCTTCTGCGCCACTGAATGTCTTCTTTGGGGCTAACGCCATACAGCCAGTAGGGGTCACGGTTGTTTAAAAGGGTCTGTTACCTTTTGTTTACTTTTTGTTCTAGATGTAAAAGGAAAAGTGACAAAGACACCTGCTCAGCGCCTGAATCCATGTACTAGACAGGCTTCAAGAAGATTAGAAAGATTATATCAACTGCTTTTTCTAGATGTGTTTGTTTCCTATCTTGTGTTGACTCTTGATAGATACGTCATGTCAATCCAGATTGCAGTTGGGGTTTAATGATGTTATTCTCTGTATATCGGTTTGGAACGCTTGGACTGGTTGCTGATCTCAATGATGTTAATCTCAGTAGCTCGGTGTCCAATGCCTGGGCTGGTGGGTGGTCTACTGAACCTTCACTGATCAATGAGAGCCAGCAGATGTTTGGGTATCGTGTTCTGGCGATTGATCTGCTTGTAGAACTTAGTCCTACTGACTGCCCTGGGAAGGGGGGAGAGGGGGGAGGTGGGGGGGGGGGGTTGTATGAAAGTCAATAATTATCCTACAGGTATGTAGGTACGCTGTGGCTTTAGGTGCAGTGACCTAGTTTCATAACTATCTGACACTCCGAGTCGAGGGTTCAAAATTAGCCGCAGACAGCTTGGAAGCAGACCGTCTTGTGTTGATTTCAATGGTGTGAGAGCCGGTCGTTCAGAGCGCAATGGTAAACTACTGAACATAAAACAATGCCTAGTAAACACAAACAGGCCAAACATGCTAGGTTGATTTCGACGTCCTGTAAAGGACATGTAACTCATGTGTATACAGGTAGATAGCGCATTCACCGCCGGCTCGGTGATCATGTGTTTGATCTCCCCGTCGAAGCGGATTGTTTGTGAATTTACTCAAACCCCTATGTCTACGCCGTGTAACACGCATCACTCGTCGAGTGGCGGGTGTGACAGTGATGACAACATCACTCGTCGAGTGGCGGGTGTGACAGTGATGACAACATCACTCGTCGAGTGGCGGGTGTGACAGTGACAACATCACTCGTCGAGTGGCGGGTGGGACAGTGACAACATCACTCGTCGAGTGGCGGGTGTGACAGTGACAACATCACTCGTCGAGTGGCGGGTGTGACAGTGACAACATCACTCGTCGAGTGGCGGGTGTGACAGTGACATCACTCGTCGAGTGGCGGGTGTGACAGTGACACCTTCACTCGTCGAGTGGCGGGTGTGACAGTGACAACATCACTCGTCGAGTGGCGGGTGTGACAGTGACAGCATCACTCGTCGAGTGGCGGGTGTGACAGTGACAGCATCACTCGTCGAGTGGCGGGTGTGACAGTGACAACATCACTCGTCGAGTGGCGGGTGTGACAGTGACATCACTCGTCGAGTGGCGGGTGTGACAGTGACACCTTCACTCGTCGAGTGGCGGGTGTGACAGTGACAACATCACTCGTCGAGTGGCGGGTGTGACAGTGACAGCATCACTCGTCGAGTGGCGGGTGTGACAGTGACAGCATCACTCGTCGAGTGGCGGGTGTGACAGTGACATCATCACTCGTCGAGTGGCGGGTGTTACAGTGACAGCATCACTCGACGAGTGGCGGGTGTTACAGTGATAGCATCACTCGTCGAGTGGCGGGTGTGACAGTGACATCATCACTCGTCGAGTGGCGGGTGTGACAGTGACATCATCACTCTTCGAGTCGCGGGCGGTCCATACAAATATGGGGCTAGCACCAAATACACAATAACCCTCCAGACGGGAAAAATGTCCTGTATAGATCGGGACGGGAACCGCTCCCTTCTAGAACAGTCCGACAAGCACAGAAGGCTATTCCTGTAACCATGGTTACAGTGGCACATTCCAGTATGTTTGAACAGTCTCAGCTACACATATAGGCGGATACTGTTGTGTCGAGATCAAAGCTGGCATCAACTTTTCACTTCAATGTTTAAACACTGTCACATTGAGATAAACAGGCAGACATAAAGACAGACAGACAGGCAGAGTGACTGGTAGGTAGGTAAGTAGACAGGCAGGTAGGTAGGCAGGTAGGTTGGTAGGCAGGTAGGCAGGTGTATGGGTGGAGAGATGGATGGATGAACGAACGAACGAACAACGAACGAACAAACTTTATTTTAAAAGGGTAACAAATTGGGCATGCAGGCCCGTCTTACATTCGGCCCCTTCAATCACTCATCTTTCATTCATCAAATGTGCATGTTACATTAACATAGGGGAAAAAACATTGTCAAATAGATGTTGTAAGCATAAACAATGCATATTACGCATGATACATTCACATGAGAAAACAAAAACAAAAAACATTATCAAATGAAAGTTGTAAACATAAACAGTGCATATTGCAATGTTGTGAGACACATCCCCCATCCACCCTCATATCCCGCAGCCACCAACACATCCCCCACCCACCAAACCTCCCCCACCCACCCACGCATACCTCCACGCACTCACACAGAACCAGGCGAACATACATGCCGCCACACACCCATTGATCCCCCACCCACACACATTTCCCCAAGAAGAAGAAGAAGAAGAAGAAGAAGAAGAAGAAGAAGAAGAAGAAGAAGAAGAAGAAGAAGAAGAAGAAGAAGAAGAAGAAGAAGAAGAAGAAGAAGAAGAAGAAGAAGAAGAAGAAGAAGAAGAAGAAGAAAGAGGAGGAGGAGGAGGAAGAAGAAGAAGAAGAAGAAGAAGAAGAAGAAGAAGAAGAAGAAGAAGAAGAAGAAGAAGAAGAAGAAGAAGAAGAAGAAGAAGAAGAAGAAGAAGAAGAAGAAGAAAGAGGAGGAGGAGGAGGAAGAAGAAGAAGAAGAAGAAGAAGAAGAAGAAGAAGAAGAAGAAGAAGAAGAAGAAGAAGAAGAAGAAGAAGAAGAGGCAGAAGAAGAAGAAACCACACACACATACCCCCGCCAACCCACACATCATGTACCTATCCCCACACATATCCCTCACTCTCACAATTTTTCCCACCCACACACACATCAGCCAACCTACACCCACTCACCCACCCAATATTCGCCACCTCTCAACTACACATCCCCACCTATACACACATCCCCACCCATAAACACATCTCCCCACCTGCCCATACATATCCCCCACCCATAACCCAAAAACACACACCTCCCACCCACACACACCCCGCCACCCACATATACCCCACCCACACACATCCGCCGCTCACACACATCTTCTCACAACTACACACCTCCCCCCACCCATACACTCATCTCTCACACACATCCACCCACTCACGTACTCATCCATCAACCACTCACGTCCACACATCACCCACGCGCCCATCAACACATGCATCTCTCATCTACCTTCCCACCCATACACACCCCAACCACCCAGCTAAACACACATCCCCCATCCTCGCATACATCCTTCAATCACCTGCACATCCCACACCTCCCCCACCTCTCACACATCTCCCCTCCCACACAAAACTCCACCCATAAACACATTCCCCCACACACACATCCCCCACATACATTCCCCATACACATCCCCGCCCACACATCTCCCCACCAACTCACACATCCTCCACCTACAAACATCATCACCACCCACACATACATCCTCCACCCACTCACATTTACCCCATCCACACTCACACACTCCCACCCACACAGACATATCATATATGAGAGAGAGAGAGAGAGAGAGAGAGAGAGGGAGAGAGGAGAGAGAGAGAGAGAGAGAGAGAGAGAGAGAGAGAGATATGAAAACAAGTGCTTTGGAAACTGAAAATGAACGGTTGAACGGTGGTGACTGTGATGGCGAAGGCTATGAATGAAGCAACCTTGGTGAGTGAAATCAATATCAGTCATCTGTAGTGGCACCAAAGTTGAGAAGAAGGTATGACTAATGTATTATAACCACGCGTGAATGGAGCTTTCACACATGCAACGCTTTCACAGCTCCATAAGACATCACATAATCAAGGAATGAACATTTGAGAAAACTGTTAGCATGACACAAAGAAGTCGAACCAAAACTTCGCGGCGTCATGTGCCAACTAGGCAGGCTAGAAATCGTCGTACTTGTTAATACTATTCATAAATACTGGTACTGAAGACAATAAGCGCCAAACACACGCCCGGACTAGCGCAGTCTGGTCTGAGGACAGGACTTCTGCCACCGACTAATCATGGCAATTGTGGAGGCTTGAACTCGGAGAGTGATTAGAATATCGATGTGCCCTTTCATCGGACTTCAATAACCTCCAGGAAAGTGACAGATTTAGAAGGCGGTACTTCAGATTGCCATTAGACTACAAGAACAGGGTGTGGGAGTTGTATTGTGTGTGCCTCATCCATAGCACGCGGGACAAAGTTCCCAACCAAAGATAGAACCAGTTGTAGCGCCCCAGCTGCTAGTGACGGCACAGGTTTTGAGAATAAAACCTCGTCCCAGAGCTAACATTAGACCAGATTATCGTCTCTAGAGATCTGCAGAGAATACTGAAGTTATTCAGCTTGGTTATTTCAACTGTTCTTGTTAATGCAGAGTTAACTATCCCGGGAGGGGAGGGGGGAGTGGAGCCGCCATACTGGTAAACATTAATCGATAATCTCATCATCGACATAAAAGGATACTTTTACACGCTCGGGCCTATTGACTATATAGTCCTAGCCCTATATTTGCATAGATACATGAACACTCAATGGATGATGTGGTCAGTTGCGCCTTCCGCCTTTACCCAGTTGTCGAGATTATTTCTCCTAATATGTGCATAAGAAATCTTGACTGCCTACGACAAATTTACGATTTTCAGTTGTTTCTTGAAGACAAAATCAGGAGAGTAACGGCACCATGAGGTCGGGTGGCCAGCTCTCTTTCTCGTCGCTTATTCCTACCACAGAAATCTGTGATGTTCATTTTAAAGGATATGCAACTAACTTAACATGCAGGCATTCAGACCGGAATGCCTCTCCGGAAAGTCAACTATGCCACAGCAAGTATACCACTTTGGCCAGAATCGAAGGCAACATGAAAGATGAGCCGTCGCTTCCAAGTGATGTATCAATGTCGCAGTCTTTTCTCTACAGAAAGTCTCTTCTGTACAGAACTGCCTCAGTGACCAGTCGGAAACTTGGGGTAATGTAATCGATAACCAGTCTCTAGGCCGTCCACTCTACGACGCTTACAGTGAAAGAAACATACGATAGACGCATAGTTCAGCGGCAACAAGGAAGATAATTTGTAACAGAGATACAATCAGAAGCGACAGTAATACATTCAATGTCAATGAGACACAAAGAGCAAGTTAGCAACCACATACGGGACGAGAGACCACTTAGTTTAGTTGGTTACCGTTATTGTTTGACTGCCAGCACGGCTGTGGGGTGGAAGCTGTATGTGGGTGTCTATCCGGTTGTCCGTGTTTTCTGTTTGTTTGTTTGTTTGTTTGTTTGACTGCCAGCACGGCTGTGGGATGGAAGCTGTATGTGGGTGTCTATCCGGTTGTCCGTGTTTTCTGTTTGTTTGTTTGTTTGTTTGTTTGACTGCCAGCACGGCTGTCGGGTGGAAGCTGTATGTGGGTGTCTATCCGGTTGTCCGTGTTTTCTGATTCTTTGTTTGTTCGGCCGGGTCTGTGGCGAAGGTGTTACGGACGCAATTCGTAATCCCGCATACCGTGTTAGAAACACAGCTGCGGGCGATTTGGCAGCAGACCGTCTAGCGCTGGTTTCATATTGGTATGAGTGCCGGTCGTTCAGAAAGCAATGGCAAACTACTGAACGTAAAATTGTCAAGAAATCACAAACAGGCAAAATATGCTGAGGTTGACCGCCACGTGCTGTAAAGGATGTACAACTAACTTGTTTGTTTGAGTTGTCTCCTCAGTCTCGTCAATCTCTTCAGGCTAACGAGGCTGTTCAAGTCACATGATTCAATTTAGCGAACAATCTAAGCAAGAGACTATAATTAGTGTGGACTTTTGTTTAATCGTGGAATTCTTTGAGAGCTGTAAGTAATACATAAATCAGCTATCACACAACGACGGCATTTGATGAATTCAAGTAAGTAACCCACCTTACGACATGGTAAAGAAATGCACACATTAACCCAAAAGCCATAATCAACGGTTCTCGTAATATGCAGTTAACAGAACCCATTCCATAAAATTATGTGATATTTCAATGCACATCCGGGATACCAGCCCACTGTTGTTTCCCAGGAAATGAAAAGGCAGATAAGCTAGCAAAGATTATAGGAAACCTAGAGTAGCCCTATCATCTCATAGCTTGGCCAAATAAATACACAACTAAAGCCATCTTTGGGTCTTAGGGTAGTAAGTAAGTTTATTCAAATGATGGTTGCTGATTCTCTCATCATATCTTGTATATTGACAGCTGGTTCTCTCCATTGATGGTTGCTGATTCTCTCATCATATCTTGTATATTGAAAGCTGGTTCGCTCCACTGAAGTTTGCTGATTCTGTCATCATATCTTGTATATTGAAAGCTGGTTCGCTCCACTGATGTTTGCTGATTCTCTCATCATATCTTGTATATTGAAAGCTGGTTCGCTCCATTGATGGTTGCTGATTCTCTCATCATATCTTGTATATTGAAAGCTGGTTCGCTCCACTGATGTTTGCTGATTCTGTCATCATATCTTGTATATTGAAAGCTGGTTCGCTCCACTGAAGTTTGCTGATTCTGTCATCATATCTTGTATACTGAAAGCTGGTTCGCTCCACTGATGTTTGCTGATTCTGTCATCATATCTTGTATACTGAAAGCTGGTTCGCTCCACTGATGTTTGCTGATTCTCTCATCATATCTTGTATACTGAAAGCTGGTTCGCTCCACTGATGTTTGCTGATTCTGTCATCATATCTTGTATACTGAAAGCTGGTTCGCTCCACTGATGTTTGCTGATTCTGTCATCATATCTTGTATACTGAAAGCTGGTTCGCTCCACTGATGTTTGCTGATTCTGTCATCATATCTTGTATACTGAAAGCTGGTTCGCTCCACTGATGTTTGCTGATTCTGTCATCATATCTTGTATACTGAAAGCTGGTTCGCTCCACTGATGTTTGCTGATTCTGTCATCATATCTTGTATACTGAAAGCTGGTTCGCTCCACTGATGTTTGCTGATTCTCTCATCATATCTTGTATACTGAAAGCTGGTTCGCTCCACTGATGTTTGCTGATTCTGTCATCATATCTTGTATACTGAAAGCTGGTTCGCTACACTGATGTTTGCTGATTCTGTCATCATATCTTGTATACTGAAAACTGGTTCGCTCCACTGATGTTTGCTGATTCTGTCATCATATCTTGTATACTGAAAGCTGGTTCGCTCCACTGATGTTTGCTGATTCTGTCATCATATCTTGTATACTGAAAGCTGGTTCGCTCCACTGATGTTTGCTGATTCTCTCATCATATCTTGTATACTGAAAGCTGGTTCGCTCCACTGATGTTTGCTGATTCTCTCATCATATCTTTTATGATCATATCTTGTATACTGAAAGCTGGTTCGCTCCACTGATGTTTGCTGATTCTGTCATCATATCTTGTATACTGAAAGCTGGTTCGCTCCACTGATGTTTGCTGATTCTCTCATCATATCTTTTATGATCATATCTTTATATTGACGGCTGGTTCTCTCCACTGATGTTTGCTGATTCTCTCATCATATCTTGTATACTGAAAGCTGGTTCGCTCCACATCCGCATGTTGTTATAGAAAAGATACATGTCCTCAAACCGTGTTCTTTAACATGTTCGCTGGTGTTTTACCACAGTTTCTTAATATTGTGTTATTTAATAATCATGAGTTATATTTATTAAATGTAAAAACAAGCCTGTTTTCCTTGCTATCGTGTCTTGTCACTATAATTTGCTGTTTGTTCTCTTCAAGCCACTGTGGCATATTTGTGATCTCATCCGTGTCTGCAGCTGGGTTTTTGATTCATCAGTGTTATCTTACCCAGTTTAAGACAATAACTGTAGTGACGCTACAGACATCCGAACATTTATATTAGTGCCTGATCCACCAGGATAACTGAGTCAAATCGCCATTCTAGAGTCTAAGTAGGAGTTAGACCTTGAAATTTTACCATTCTTAGATAGAACTTGTGACTTTACCATTTGTTCAGCAATAGTGGGAGATAGAATAGGTGATTTTACCATTCGACTATAGTAGTGGATTCTTGTTTTAACTGAACTGGGTTTCCAAATCGATCCAGGCTAAAATGAATATCAGAAAATGTTCTGGGAAGTCAAGGATGCTGGCGTGACACAAAAGGAAGCGGCCTGTGTGTGGACACTGTTGGGGGGGGGGGGGAATGGGTGTCTTCTAGTGGACATAGTGGAGGGCAGAATAAACAGCAGACTGCAAGAAATAACTGTTTCACACAGACACTCCAGGGCCTTGGTGTGGACACAGTTTGGGTCATGGGTGTCTTCTAGTGAACATAGTGGAGGGCAGAATAAACAGCAGACTGCAAGAAATAACTGTTTCACACATGCACTCCAGGACCTTGGCGTGGACACAGTTTGGAGCATGGGTGTCTTCTAGTGAACATAGTGGAGGGCAGAATAAACAACAGACTGCAAGAAATAACTGTTTCACACATGCACTCCAGTGTCACATAACATCTTGGAATGTCGATCGATGACAAAATGTCGCGCCAAATGTCTACCACAAAGCCGGCAATTCTATAATGTGTTGTTGATCGAGGAAAAACTGTCGCGCCATACGTCGGCTGGCGGCAGCCATCCTTTGAAGTTGTAGACGGATTGTCTGGGTAAAAGTCGGCAGGATCTTTTGTTGTGGGAACAAGAATTCTCTAGATCACAGGCCGGCAAGGCTTTTTGGAAGTGCCGGGACAGGTCCCCAGATGAAAGCGGAATAGACGGCGGGTTGTTTTCACCCAGTCTAAACAGGAGAGAGAAAAATAGATTCTAGACTGTCTAGTGTCTAGACAGTTTTGTGACGTCACTCAGACCCAGTATTAAATCAGTTGAGGTAAACAACTTTGGGGTTAGTCGACCAAAAGTTGTGAAGCGCTACGGAAGTGTGCAATATTCTTAGTTTGTTTCTAGAGAGAGACTATAGTGTCTAATGTTGATTTGCATCGGTGGACATTTAACCATTGTGTTATTCAATAGTCTCAATTTTCAAACCGGAATACATATATGGTAATTAAGTAAATAAACCTACATTAGAATATTCTTAGGAATCGAGTGTAGTAATGTGCGTTGATAGAACGTATTATAAGAGCGTCGGCAACAGTAGCCTATCGCGTAGCTTAAACTAGCTGGTGTGAGATATCATTTAACTCAGTAAGTTAAGGGCAATGTAGTGGGATAATATTTAGGGAGATTGAGGATGGTTGGGGGGGGGGGGGATGAAGGAAATGACAAATGATAGGATCTTCCAGTAGGGCATCTGCTGGGTTTCTGCCCTTTTCCTTTAGTCTTTCCTTGTCTTACCATGACTCAGACCGATGTGATGAGCTCCTCGGCCTTATGACAGAGTTTGGTTCTCTGTTATATTTCTGAGTGCGGCCGGTGGCCTACACTCACATAATAAAGGTTGTAATCGGGTTGCTCTCACCAGGTGTGTTCTCTCTTCAACAGGTTCCACCATACCTACCACCAGCTAGAAGAAAAGTCATGGCTCGAGTATTGAAGGCAGAGTTTACTGAGAGGCTTTTGCACTGGGCCCATAACTCAGAGGGTCTGCAGGAACCTGGCCTCTGCTGAGCAGGAAACGATGATGATATAAGAGTGTTTCCTAGGTGATAGGTTACATAACATTAAAATCAAGACACTGACAATAACACCTGTACCAGAAACATTAGTAGATCTAGATTCCTGGAAACTTAACAGTATGTGTTACAATTGGTGAATTCCAATCATTACCGATTAACTGTGTGTGTTACATTTTGGGAATTCCTATGTGAACAGTAAAATACTAACATTGTTTTTTTTTTTTCCAAAGTGACAGTAACATGAATTTAAGGATTCTTTGATCCCAGAACTTTTATGAAAGAGTATTTACACTGTGTGTGTTAGATTGATGATCAATATTGGACTGTTTCCACTATTGATGACCAAGTATCCGGACTGCTCAAGAGCTATCGGAGGAAGTGGACACTTGGCCTGAGAGACACATCATTTGGGTGAGGTTTTCTGTCCATCATATATGGTGCTGTTGTGTGGCCAGTACAGTGATGAAACTGACTTTGCTCCTGAGTTATTCGGTCTGATTCTACATACACGTTAGATTATACGACAGACATTCTACACATACACTTGGCACACACCTGACACTTTTCTTTATTAAATTGTTTTTGTCAGTTTTTTAAAGCTAGTGTTGTGTGAGTATGTTTTGGAAAAGAATGATAGGGGGCATGGTCTATTGATGAGAGAGAGAGAGAGAGAGAGAGAGAGAGAGAGAGAGAGAGAGAGAGAGAGAGAGAGAGAGAGAGAGAGATCCAGGGACTGACGGGGTGTTGTGGACAGAAAGCTGGGAGATTCTCAGGATAAGGATTTGGGGTTAAAAGGATGTCGGTGTTGGTTCCCCTCACCCCAGGGACGACACTTATATAAAATACGTCATCCAGGACCTTGGCTTGGACACAGTTTGGAGCATGGGTGTCTTCTAGTGAACATAGTGGAGGGCAGAATAAACAGCAGACTGCAAGAAATAATTGTTTCACACAGGCATTCCAGAGCCTTGGCTTGGACACAGTTTGGAGCATGGGTGTCTTCTAGTGAACATAGTGGAGGGCAGAATAAACAGCAGACTGCAAGAAATAATTGTTTCACACATGCACTCCAGGACCTTGGCGTGGACACAGTGTGGGGCATGACGGTCTTCTAGTGAACATAGTAGAGGACAGAATAAACAGTGGGCTGCCAGAGGAAACTGTTTTACACTAGCACTCCAGGACCTGGGGAACTAGACCAATCCACAGCTGAGAAAAACTACTGAGAATATGGGTCAGTGGGTGGCATGTTCAGCTGACCTCATCACCAACCTCTGAACTTTAGAACCTGAGGCTGTTGCTGACTCTGAGGAAGAAGGGATCCTCTATGTATTTCTCGTGCGACCAAATAGTTACTTACCATGCATGGTGTATGGGTAGATGGAAGGAGCCGTGTTAGTGTCCAGGCTGGTGGACACGCCTGCCAGCCCGGTGGTCCACTGTCCAAGCTCTAGAGATGTCAGGCGGACAACGTGAGACTGACCAGGTCCAACGTCGGGAGCTATTTTGTCCAGACAATAATCGCCCGGTTCTCGTATTCCCATTAGACCTGTCTATGTTTACTTTATTGATTACGAAAACGTCTTGGCCTGCAGCCATGGAGCACCGTTTTGGAACAAATCGAAATCGTGCCTATTGTCAGAAAGATTTATAACGTGTGCAAAACCCAAATGGCGAATATAGCACTCACAGAACAGAAAACAATCATAATTCGGGTGATGCAATGATTTATTATCACCAGGATTATTTAAGGCATGTTCGGAGGAGATTGTGGTCCACGCGAATTGTATAAATCACGCGATCATTTAAAAAGATGGAGAGAGAACATGCGCCATTAACTTTGCACAACTGTATTATTGAGCGTGCAGGTGACTTAGCATGCAGATGACTGAGAATACAGATGGCTGAGAATACAGATGACCGAGAATACAGATGGCTGAGAGTACAGAGGACTGGGAATACAGATGGCTGAGAATACAAATGGCTGAGCATACAGATCACTGAGCATACAGATAATTGAGTACACATATATTTCTGCATACATATAATTCAACATACAGATTATTTTGCATACAGATAATTGTGCTTAAAGATAATTCAGCATACAGATAACTGTGCAAACAGATGACTGAGAATACAGACAATTGCTAGGAAGACAGATATGATGGTAATTGTCGAACACACTCAGAACATAGCTATTAAAATCCAAGTGTCCCTCTCTGTGCCACATAATTACACAATATGATATAGGTAAACATGAAGTCAGATGAAGTAGCCAAAAGAACAGGTGATTCGAGAGAAACAAACATTCTAAACGTTAACACCGTTCCCATGTTAATGGGAGGGCCGGTGAAATATAATAAATAATCATTGGTAAATATTCAATGTTAACTGTCGAGACCGATTCCATCCTTTTATTTTGATCAAAGACGAGTAACTACTTACGCCGAGCTATGTGTGTGCGGACGCCATGCCCTCTGTTTGACAATCAACCGACAAGTTCTGATGCAGTATACTTTCCTCACTTTCTCTGCGTTAAACCTTCATCTTCCGATCGTTCTTCGTAATGCAGACTGTGCCTTGTTTCCTTATCTTCCTGGAGTATTAGATGGCATGTAGGCTGCGTCTTTCTGCTGGATATTTGCGTTCATATTTCAGTGTTGTTATTTATCCGACCGGCTCCATGATCATCCCAAAACCTAACTAATTTTAGTGACGTAGTACGCTGTTACGTCATCTAGCAACTTGCGTATTAGGTCGCTTTTTGGTTAACTCTTCTTGTTCTGTTTGCCACAATTTCCGTATCTTATTCTAATCACTGTCCTTTGCCTCCGACGCTACATGGCAATGGCCATGTCTTCGAATTCCCATCCACATACAAACAGGAGTTGAGGGGATTTGACCTGAGCTATGTCAAACGTGGAGGTCTGTTACTTGATATAGTGTGGACAAATCCAGGACAAGAGAAGGGGAACAAAAAAGAAGTCCGAGGGAAAATTAGATCGTACACCATGCAAGGCGGATATCTGGGTACAGAAGTAAGTGGATCATTGCTGCTCACAATGGGAGACATATCAGACGTCTTCAACGCGTGGATGGACTGACGAACCTATTGGATGAACTATTTAATATGCCACAGGGACGTGGGTGCTTAACCTGTGTGTACACAGACGTTACAATCTTGTGTGTACACAGAGGTTACAATCTTTTGCGAACACAGACGTTAAAATCGTGTGTGTACACAGACGTTACAATCAATCATCTGACGCCAGTAACACGAGTTACCTTAACAAATTCAAACATCACACAATGAAAGTTGGGGACATCAACGCGGACTGACCAGGGAAAGGTGGGATTGTTTGAAGACAACTCTCTAACATCTTCATTCTCCGACATAGCAGACAATCATTCACAAACGTGTGCAGAGTAAAGTCTTTCACACGTACCGGTGTTTCATACACAACTGATGCCATTTGTTCTGGCTGGGCGCCCCGCTGTGGGAATGAACTATCAATGGTTATACAGTTAAACGCGGAAAATAAATATGGTGAGGATAAATGACTATAGCAGTCTGTGTGCACATATATTCCTCTGCAACACTGTCAGCTGTTTCGTCACTACGTTAGAAAGCACTGCACGCCTGTAGCTCTGTGGGACGGCTATGACTGAGTTCACATCGACGAGACAACTCACGCACCAGGAGCGGCGCTGCTGTCTGTGAGTGTTAGTATGTGTCTGTGGGTGGGTGTTTGGGTGGGTGGTGTGTGAGACCATAAATGAGGCACACATTATCCCCCACCCCCGCAACAATATCAAGAAGTGAATCGACAAACCAGGACGCTGAGTAATCGTTCTGTGAATGGCGCCAGAAATCGATTGCTTTTTGAGTTCCTCGGCCGATGAATAATACAGGAACGCACCGCCCCCTTTTTTATGTTGTTCATAAAATACTATGCTGATCTTGCACCATATCAATGTGACCGCATGTAGATTGACCTGATACACCGCCATGCTGTGTAGCCCCATTATCGACGCAGACGATGGTTGTGTTGATGAATCCGCCTCACTGCCTGGCTGGTAGTGACCAATGTGTTTCAAGCAATGATGCTACTTCTCTGTCCCCAGCTGTACACATATGACACGTTAGTACACATCATCTCTGTCCCCAGTTGTACACACGTGTTGTGTTAGTACACACCATCACTGTTCCCAGATGTACACACATGTTAGGTTAGTACACACCATCTCTGTCCCCAGCTGTACACATATGTTATGTTAGTACACACCATCTCTGTCCCCAGCTGTACACACAAGTTACGTTAGTACACACCATCTCTGTCCCCAGCTGTACACACATCGTACGTAAGTACACACCATCTTTGTCCCCAGCTGCACACACATGTTATGTTAGTACACACCATCTCTGTCCCCAGCTATACACATTATTATGTTAGTACACACCATCTTTGTCTCCAGCTGTACACACACCGTATGTTAGTACACACCATCTCTGTCCCCAGCTGTACACACATCGTATGTTAGTACACACCATCTCTGTCCCCAGCTGCACACACATGTTATGTTAGTACACACCATCTCTGTCCCCAGCTGTAGACAATGCTATGTTAGTACACACCATCTCTGTCCCCATCTGTACACACATCGTATGTTAGTACACACCATCTCTGTCCCCAGCTGTACACACATGTTATGTTAGTACACACCATTTATGTCCCCAGCTGCACACACATGTAGAAGAATACGGAATTTACAAGGTCACCAGACTGCTGAGCACCATATATGATATGGAGATATACCTCCTGAATTATGTAATTTTATATTTATTGCGATCCGGAATAAATCAGGAGTCTTGGAATTTGATCAACATCGTACAATTATCATAATGAGCTACATCGCGAAGATATTGCTACGAATCATCATGTACAGTTAGGAACAAGATACAACCCGAAATAGGGGAAGAATAATATGGATTAGTAGAAAGCTGTGTATTTGCTGAGAACATTAATTGAGCGTTCAATAGAAGTAAACAAAGACCTGAATCATTGCTTCATTGGCTACAGAAAGACTTTCGACATGTCAACATGAAGTAGATGCTTGCAGATTTACAAATAGATGGGAAAGTCCCTAGTCATGTAAAATTTAAAAAAAAACACAAATATTTGAAATAACAAGGTGCGATAAAGATTGATAATGAAGTATGTCAATATTAGCCTCTTAGATAGAAGAGGTGTGCGACAAGGATGTGTAATGTCTACAACCTCCCCCCCCCCCCCCCCCCCCCCCACCTTTACCCCCATAAAACAGTGACAATATTTTTTTAGAAATTTAGAAGATATTAGAGCAGTGATTTTCAACCGATAGGAAAAATAAAGTTTATTTCAAGATCGCGTTAATACACGAACCGATTACAGCTAGTCGTCGACTTATGACCTATGCAACTTACGACCATTCGACTTTACGACCACAATCACTAGCCATATTATTAACTCGAGTCTCGTGCTTCCACATTGACGTGGATAGGCCTTAGATTCATACCAGAGTGCGATCAGCGTTGCCAGTAGTGTGTTGTGCTCAATATTTAAAGATTTATTTCTGCCTCAATTATCAGTCTGCAAAGATCAGGTTGTGTGACGGTTTATTCCATGCTCAGTCTTCGTAGACTTAGATGGATAACCTGATTTTTGCAGATGATGCTGCAGTTACGACCCACTCTGAGGAAGAATTACAATGTCTACTATCTGCATTCTCCAATGCTTATTCAGAATTTGGTTTAACAATTAGCAAAAAGAAGACAGATTATGTCACAAGGTGCATATGGGGTACCATAAATCTTTATTGACGACGCCGAACTAGAGATGGTAGAACATGTAATAATAATGTTTCCTATAGTATTTTCCACACCTGTATTGTGTATGTTTTGCAAATATTAAACCAGTTGTACATGTATAGTTAATGCAGTGTTTTTCTTAAACCTGACGATGTAAAAATAAAAAACAAAATGGTGTAGAGATGATACAAATGGCACAAAATGAACATCGAAAATTATGATTTATAACAATAATAAAAGAAATTTATGATATAATTTAACTTAAATATTTTTATAACATCACTTCACATTACTGTACACATAGCGTACTCAACTTATGACCAAATCGTGTTACGACCGGTCTGTCGGAACCGATCGTGGTCGTAAGTCGACGACTACCTGTACTTGATATTGTTTTTCACTCCATACTTTACGTTTCTGTACTTCTCGCTCTTCTGAAATTCATTTTATAACGTAAGTAGACCCTCAAATCACGTTTTATGTAGAAGTCTCGACTTGTTCTAGTATGTTATTAAATTTAGCTTCCATTCTTACGTATACTGTGTAGGGGGTTGGGGGGGGGGGTGATTTATAGGATGGAAATACGAAAGGAGGGGGCGGAGATGACGTTCTAAACATATTATGAAGGGGTGCACGGGCCAAAATAGATTGAGAACCACTGTATTAGAGGAATCACCATCAGGGAACATGACATCAATAACATTAGATATGAGGATGATACAATATTAACTGCAGACATGAAATGCAACATTTAGTAGATGCGATTGATGTACACGGTGAACAACAAATGTTAGAATTAAATTGTAAGAAGACAGATTATGGTCGACACTAAGAAGAAAAGAATACCACAATGTAATATACGGATAAATGGGAACATTCTTAAATAAGTGAACCGGTACAACCATTTCGGAACAGTCATAACATATAATGAGAGAAGCCTTGAAGGTATTAAAACAAGAATCGCAACAGCAAAGGTAGGCTTTTGCAAGATGGAAAACATACTGACCAATAAAAATATGACAACAGCAACTGGAAAAAAAAAGAGTGTTGAAGTGCTACATACACCCTGTACGTGTGTATGTATGCGAGATCTTGAAAATGAGCAGGCAAGCTGAAAAACATCTAATGGCAGTGGAAATGTGATGTCTGAGGAAACTGCAAAGAATACCAAAGACATACAGAAAAACCAATGGGTAAGTCCTACAAGCAGCAAATGAAAACGTAAACTGATTAGAGAAATTAGACGCAGACAGTCACAAGTGTTTGGGCACATTATGAGGAGAAATAAAACTAGAGAACTTGGTGCCAGCTGGAAAGATTGAGGGGAAAAGATCAAAGGAGAAGCGTAAAAGTAAATATGGTATGGTCGAGACAAGAACACAGAACTAATCCACGACTCTGGTGATCGTGTGAGCCCACGCTTATCGGGACATGAATAGTAGTAGTAGTAGTAGTAGTAGTAGTAGTAGTAGTAGTAGTAGTAGTAGTAGTAGTAGTAGTAGTCGTTAGTAGTAGTAGTAGTAGTAGTAGTAGTAGTAGTAGTAGTAGTAGTAGTAGTAGTAGTAGTAGTAGTAGTAGTAGTAGTAGTAGTAGTAGTAGTAGTAGAAACAGTAGCTGTAGTTGTAGCAGCAACAGAAGAACAAGGACGAGGAGAATGAAAAACGAATAAAAGAGAAGCGGAGGAAGAGAAGGCGGTGGAGGAGAATGAGAAGTTGTCGGAGTTTGAGGAGAAGCAGTAGAAGAAGGATGAGCAACAACAAAAGCAGCAAGAGTAGTAATAGTACTATAAGCAAAATAGTAGTGGTACTGGTGGTAGAGGTGGTGGTAGTGGGGGTACAAGAAGAAGAAGAACAAGAGAACGAGGATGTAGAGAAAGAATTACTAATGAACGAACAAAATAATAAAAGAAAGAAAGAAAGAAAGAAAGAAAGAAAGAAAGAAAGAAAGAAAGAAAGAAAGAAAGAAAGAAAGAAAGAAAGAAAGACAAACAGGGGAGGAGGATGATGAGAGGGAAGAAGATGTAGTGATGGTAGAGGAAGAAGAAGAAGAAGAAGAAGAAGAAGAAGAAGAAGAAGAAGAAGAAGAAGAAGAAGAAGAAGAAGAAGAAGAAGAAGAAGGAGGAGGAGGAGGAGGAGGTGGAGGAGAAGTAGTAGAAGAAAGAAGAAGAAGAAGAAGAAGAAGAAGAAGAAGAAGAAGAAGAAGAAGAAGAAGAAGAAGGAGGAGGAGGAGGAGGAGGAGGAGGAGAAGAAGAAGAAGAAGAAGAAGAAGAAGAAGAAGAAGAAGAAGAAGAAGAAGGAGGAGGAGGAGGAGGAGGAGGAGGAGGAGGAGGAGGAGGAGGAGAAGGAGAAGAAGAAGAAGAAGAAGAAGAAGAAGAAGAAGAAGAAGAAGAAGAAGAAGAAGAAGAAGGAGGAGGAGGAGGAGGAGGAGGAGGAGGAAGGGAAGAAGAAGAAGAAGAAGAAGAAGAAGAAGAAGAAGAATAAGAAGAAGAAGAAGAAGAAGAAGAAGAAGAAGAACAACAACAACAACAACAACAACAACAACAACAAGCTGAGAAGAGTTAAAATACCCGATTTACACAGTAAATAAAGCAATCATTACATAACGTTGAGAACATAAAATATTTCAGTGTTTACACTAAACAATTTAGACAGCGCTTACCTTGCTCTGTCCTTAGAATGTAAGCACAGAAAAACAGGCACAAGAGACAACCTTAAGGTTGAGCCGTCATTAGGTCTGTTTGATCTTATGCTTAGTCACTTGCGAGATTCACAATATATGTTTAAAATTACACATTATGAAAAGTAGTATCGATTCTCACCTGCAGGTATGAATGGAACGAATCAAGTGAGCAAATAGCACGAGTCTAGTGCAGATAGTGAATGAGGGGTCGTGAGATTGTGACTCCCTCATGTGAAGTAGCCAGAACCTACACGCGTCCTAGACTGCGATCGAACATTTGCCCGCGCATAGACTAGACAGTTTCACAGACGCGTGAGGTTCCGCCCGCCTTCGTTTCCAAATAACGATATTGAAAAAAAAAACGCACGATAAAATTCCAGATTTATGTGTTTTCTAACAACCGCCAATTGTCGCAGGCATGTCGAGATATTGACAACCTTGTCTTAGACGTGTCTCCCGTAAGCTTTGTCTCCTGGAAACTAATATTTTTAGACTCAGTCCGCTACTATCATCACGTGCCCTACCATCTGGCATTGGCGTTCACGTATCTTCACAGATCTAGGTCCTCGGTGTCCTGGGTCAGTTATATTGATGTGTTTCCTTTAACAGGCCGTCCTACGCGATCCAGCATCTTTTTTATAGACCTACCTCTGCTTCTTTTCCTCCTGATCTTTCCAGTTGTCACGATATGTTCTAACGCTTCTCTTCTAATTATCTCAGTAAAGATAAAGAACAAAGTTTGTCTCTTTCTTAAAGTTGTATATAATGTTATACTCCCATTAGCCTTTTACAGGCAGTTGTAGTTACTCTGGCGGCCTAAAGTATGACAATATTCCTCTCATAAAATACCTCGCCATTACCCCCAAGCTCTGCTTAATTTGTTCATTCATATTCCAGTACTCACTGCTAAACAGATGAACAGGTTGAATGTCATATTCCAGTACTCACTGCTAAACAGATGAACAGGTTGAATGTCATATTCCAGTACTCACTGCTAAACAGATGAACAGGTTGAATGTCATATTTCAGTACTCACTGCTAAACAGATGAACAGGTTGAATGTCATATTCCAGTACTCACTGCTAAACAGATGAACAGGTTGAATGTCATATTCCAGTACTCACTGCTAAACAGATGAACAGGTTGAATGTCATATTTCAGTACTCACTGCTAAACAGATGAACAGGTTGAATGTCATATTCCAGTACTCACTGCTAAACAGATGAACAGGTTGAATGTCATATTCCAGTACTCACTGCTAAACAGATGAACAGGTTGAATGTCATATTTCAGTACTCACTGCTAAACAGATGAACAGGTTGAATGTCATATTCCAGTACTCACTGCTAAACAGATGAACAGGTTGAACGTCATATTCCAGTTTTTTTTTTTTTTTTTTTTTTTTTTTTTTTTTTTTTGCGTATCCTTTTACAGGACTTAGCTGTCAACAGCAGCATCTTTCAGCTGTCTGTTGATCTCTTGGCAAGATTACGCTCAGTAGTTTGCCATTGCTTTCTGAGCGGCCGGCTCAGTATCCGCAAGTCACGAGCGGGGGTCGAACCACCTCAGTTCTCGCTCCGCTGCGAGACTCTGCGTGATAAACGGGATTACAGAGAGAAAGTGTTGTAACCCCACAGCCAGAGAGACCGGCCATATTCCAGTACTCACTGCTAAACAGATGAACAGGTTGAATGTCATATTCCAGTGCTCTCTTCCTGACAATTAACGAGAGTGGCGTCTCACACAGATCATTTTCATCTTCTGAAATGCAGCTTTCACTTGGCTTATTATGCTGTGAATCTCTGTCAGGAATCTTCAATCTGATGTTATGATTTCCCCCAGGTATTTGAATTTATTGATTTGATTCAGCATTTTCCATTATATTTTAATATTACATTTCGATGTTAGCTTTCTCTTCGATATAAAAAATTTTTTCTGTTTCCATGATATTCAACCTAAGCATTTTTTTCTGTTAGTACAATGTCCAACCGCTATGTTAGACTTGTTGCGTGTTGATCCATCAGGACTGTGTCCTTTACACAACAGTCAAGGAGCCTTTTACACTTCTTAAGGCGCATTGGGTATGTGGTGCCTTGTCGTGGAATACTGAGAGTTAATGATTCCCAGATAGACGACTTTATACACCGACTAACCAGGTAGGAGAAGGGTTAACAAACAAAACAGTAAGGATAACCAATAACGGTGTGACCGGAGTCAATGACCCTAATGTTAACGGGTTGAAGTGGTAACGTAGAAATAACAGCGGCACAGGTCAACGAGAGTGTAGGATGACGAGGTTAATTCACTGGTCAAATACATCACGAAATGTCGGGTTGAGTGACCAGGCGCATGTGTTTATAGGTCAAGACACGGAAGTGCCCACCGACAGTACAGGTAACCTGTCGCGTGGACAAATAGGTTTGCGACAAAGGCAGACAGCACTGTTGGACAGGATCGTGGTCAGGTGATAAAGACAGGATTGAAAAACCCAGATAGTGTCAGGTGTGTGTGGAGAGAGAGTTGGGGCTGATAAGGTGGGGGAGAGATGGGTTACTGAGGAAAATTTCCACAGATATTGCGGGCTAGAGGACTCAGAGGGAAGGAACAAAACAATGAGGGTTTTATAAAATAACGGAAAAGTTTCAGATCAGTAATTTTCCACTAACGGTGATAATGAAGTATTGACTGGAGGTGTCAAGCAAGGTCAAGGACTATGCGGCAAAAATGACCTATAAAGAGTGGAAACTTCTTTGTGGAAGTTGAGTGTGATTCTTGATTTCCATGAGACAAGGGAGTATGAAAAGGGTGGTACGGCGTTCGGATGAACGTTTGTGTATCTATTGTGCATTAGTACCCCCAATTCAGACAAGGATAATTATAAGGTATTAATATATTAGAGTATAGTTTTAGCATAGGAATATAGATGTGTGTGAATAGCATTTACCATTGCTTTCTATTAGTGGATAGTTTAGACTTTGGTGAATTCATATGTCTTATACGGGTGTTTGCTTCGGAAGCCTTGTAACTATGGCTGGAGAAGGACACTTGCATAGGTAGTAGTAAGGGGCGGACTCTTATCACTGGATCTGTTATACTTCTCCACAGGTTCCAATCTCCTAGTGAAGTCAGAGAAGAGATGAAGAGTACTACACTGGAGTAAATAAAGTACTTACTTAGAACCAAAAAGAACATAGACATGTTTTAAGATGAAGACTTGATAAAGTAAAGTCAAATACAGAACACTGTATGCTCAAACGAATATACCACTAAAACACTTAAAAGGAAAAGATGTTAACCTGGGGCAAGCAGGGATACTTACAACTACATACGTCTTGTATGCATAGGGAAGAAAGAATAGACAAGTAAAAACATTGCTAATAATAAAAGACAATAGGAAGAACTGTGACGATGTGGTGTTTTTCGATGTGGATACTTACCGTCATGAAACAGACTCGGGCGCAAGTCATAAACTTACGGGACTTTTATTACGGTACAGTGAATCAATGGTGAACAGTTTTGTTTCATTCAATAACGGATTTATCATCAGACTCAAGCATCCGGATCATCCAGGGTGAGCTCTGTCCTGTTTGATGTGTTGTCCTGTGATCTTGAAGAATGAAAGGGCGAGAAGCAACACCGCTGATAGACATTCAGAGTTCATTCTGGCACCAACAATAGAATACACTACCAACTACGCTTACAAAGTCCATACATACACCAGACATAGTTTTTTTTTTATTAATAAATCTTTTGTTTATCGTTGAAAAGAACTGTTGTCGGAGTATGTGTTGAGGGAATAACAGAGAGAGTGAAAGAAATAGATATATGGAAGGGAAGACCGAAGAGAGGAGTGTAGACCAAAGTCAGTCAATAATCCCAACAGATAATAAGGTTGAAGATGTGCTTGTTGATTCCAACTTCCTCTCGGGAAAACAAGTGACATAATTGGTGGAGCAGCGGGGTACACACATGATACCCATATGACCTGAAGGCATAACAGGCATATGCATAGAGGGGTACCTGCATATTGGCACAGGCATAGCGGAGTACCTGCATGTTGGGACATACTGATTGGAATAAATATAAGTATACATTGATGACTTTTAATGGAAGGACGTCCATTGGATATATGGTGCCATTACATTTATGGTAGAAACATTTCATTAATGCTGGTGACTTTACAGTGAGAAAGTTCCAGACAGAGTGAATGTAGATAGGTGGTAAGACACATTACATACCTAGTCACACGGTCACACGTCTACATAAGTCTTTATCCTATATCTCCTCTTGTGGATGAGAGAGTGGTTGTGATGTACTGTGTGGTGTTGTAGACTAATAATATTTAATAGACATAGATAATTGAGATAGGTTATAATAGATTATTTGGTTATAGTGAGTACTTCTTTACGGCCTTGAGGTGTCTTTACTCAACTTGCTGACCTACCTGCTTTAACTATGGCCACTCCCAAAATAACTACCGCTGAACTGAGGGCAAACGGAGAGGCAATTGGTTTAGCTGGGTCGGAACTAACTGATTACATACAGGAACGAGAGAGGGAAATTCGTCAAGCGGAAAGAGAAGAGCGAAAGGCCGAGTTGGAAGTGAGAAGAATAGAGGTGGAGACCAAGCGACTGGAAATGGAACAAGAGGCCAAGAAACTGGAACAGGAGACCAAGCGACTGGAAATGGAACAAGAGGCCAAGAAACTGGAACAGGAGACCAAGCGACTGGAAATGGAACAAGAGGCCAAGAAACTGGACCAGGAGACCAAGAAACTGGAAATGGAACAGAATGCCAGGAGACAAGAAATGGAACATGAATACCGCTTGAAAGAGTTAGAACTCAAGACACAAACTAAGGGGGAAATAGATGCAGCAGAAGGAAGTTCATCTTCACCTGGGGCAACCCACATGATTAGGCAGGGTTACCATGCCATGAAGTTTCCCTTGGCGGTCGTTGATGAAAGTAAAGAGAAGATATACCAGTTTTTGGATCGGTTCGAGGCCATGGCAGTCGCTATGGGACTAGATAGGACCCGATGGGTTCTTAAATTATCCCAGGCCTTACGTGGTTCAGGGTACGAGGTCTACACACGCCTACCACCAGGACATGAAAATCAGTACGAGGAATTGAAAGCTGCTTTGATGAAACATTATGAAGTCACAGCACAAACGTATAGGAAGAAGTTTAGATCGTCTAGACGAGAGCCGGGAGAGCTATTCGCCGCCTACAGTCTAAGGCTGAAATCCTATCTCCAGAAATGGATGGACTTGGCAGAATTCAAGAGGGATTATGAGAGTCTCGAAGAGATGATGGTGGTCGACCAGATGCGAAAGCAAATGTCGAAACCTCTCAGAACCTTCTTGGGAGAACAAGGGGCGGAACGGATTGATGTTGTGAATAAGCTGGCGGAACGATTCGTAGAGGTACATGGGGAGGCTGCGGAACTCAGTATTCAAACCAAAGGTCAGGAGAAACAAGAGAAAAAGAAACCTAAAAACTGGGAAGGAGAAAAAGTGGAACCTTATATAAAGCACACCGAGGAGAGTTCAGAGAAGGTGAAGGTAGGAAACCAGAGCACCTCGAATTCTCCAGCGAAACGACAGTGGTCTGAGAGGTGGTGTTCATTCTGCAAGGTACCATCTCATAACACGAAGGACTGCAGATCGAAACCTAAAAGTTCTTACTTCGCAGCATGCAAAGTGATTCCTACATCGGTGATCACAGACAAGGCTGAGGTCGGCGAAGGAGAAAGGAACAAAAAGGACACACGGAAACCTAGGAAGGGAACAGGGTGCACACACTGCCAGTCGATAACACATAATACTGTGGACTGCAGATGCAAGGCAATAGACGCCAATTGCATAACCAACCTCGAGGAATTAAAAGAGGAAGGCAAGGAAACGGTCAAGGAGATGAAAGGCACTCAGGACCAAGAGAGACCACCTGTGGTTGAACTGATTGAAGTAAATGGCCAACAGGTTGCTTGTCTCTACGATACCTGTTTGGATGGGGAAGCGGTGGTGGACGCCAGCTTGGTAAGCCCAGACCAACTTACAGGGGAGACCATAGAGATATAGCCGGCAATGAGGAGTGCTGTTACCATGACGCTGCCAATCGCCAAGGTGGAGATTAAATCCAGGTACGTCACGGGCATTATTCCAGCTGCTGTATTATCTGACTCCTTATTTCCCATGATCATTGGCACGAAATATGTCTTTTTGGGGATGCCCAAACAGCCAGCCCAAAAGGGAACAGTAGTCAGTGGATCTCAAGGGAAGGAAAAAGAGGCAGAGACATTATGCGACAACTCAGGGATAGGAGAATTGCATACTGCCCAGAGGAAGGATACTACGTTGCATCCTTGCTACCGGAAGCTGCAAAGAAGTGCTGAGCCACCAGAACGGGGACAGTACTTTCTGAAGAATCGACTACTCTATCGGAGAGCTGGGAGGGGAGATAACCTGCACGAGCAGTGGGTGGTTCCAGAGACCCACCGTCCTCACATTCTTCAGAGTGGACACATCATAGGCGAGAATCGACATATGGGTGTCAGAGAGACCTTGCAGAAAATTTCCGGCCATTATTGCTGGCCAGGAATGACCGGCGATGTACGCCGGTGGTTGAAGTCTTGTTCGGAGTGCCAGAAAGCACCACCCAACAAGCGAATTAAGAGGAAACTAGCTCTTAAAGTGGAAGACAAAGTGGAAGTGTGGAGTCCAGCAGAGACCAATATACTCCAAGTAGGATGGAAAGGACCTTATCCTGTGGAAAAGGTGGTGTCCAAGAACATCTACAAAATACGGATCGGGGAAGAGAAAAAAAATCTCCCTAGACATCTCATTAGGAAATATGAAGAGAGATCCGGGAGCAAAGCTTCGCACTTTATGGTGATGGCAGCCATTGGGACAAAGGTTACCAGTCCAGGTGAAGACCAGAGATCGCCAGTACAACATAGGAGGGCCTATGGGACAGTACGTGATAGGTCAGATTTACCCAACGACAGGAGGAGGGAAATCACAAGTCGGGGAAAGGACAAGAGTGAAAGTTTCACCGGTAACCAAGTTCAGAAGGGGTGGGTAACGTCGGGAAAAGCGAGAATTACCCAGGACTCCAACCGAAGATTGGCTGACCAGATACCATATCGCCCAAGATGGTCCTGGAAGCAAAAGTCCAGGAGATTTGGGAAAGAAGACTCGGTCCAACGAGGACGAGGGGGAACATCCCCAGAGGCAAAGCCGGGGGAAACCAAGAGGACATGGAAACAGTGTTACAATCAGGATGGGACAATCTGTCTGTATTGTGAGCCGTCGCTGACGCAAGTCGAAAGTAGGTCGACCGGACGTACAGGAGCGAGGAGCCAACACTAGTTTCAGTCATGAGTAGTATAGTAGGGTGTCAATTAGAGCGCCTACTGGATAATGAGGTGAGCCATGTGAGGATCCAATCATATCATCAACACGTGATGTTAATAGCTACTTCGCAGAAGCCCAACGCACGGTGGATGTGATGGACGTTGTTGCTGCAACGGGACTTCACAGTGGAATACATCCTTGGTAAGGAGAATGTAGGAGCAGATTTCTTATCCAGACATCCAGCTCCGGAGGAAGAAGACTAGGGTTGTGGATCATGGGAATCAAACCTACAGTGAGAAAGATTCGACGCGGTCTAATCTCTTAAGAGGGGGCCTATGTCGTGGAATACTGAGAGTTAATGATTCCCAGATAGACGACTTTATACACCGACTAACCAGGTAGGAGAAGGGTTAACAAACAAAACAGTAAGGATAACCAACAACGGTGTGACCGGAGTCAATGACCCTAATGTTAACGGGTTGAAGTGGTAACGTAGAAATAACAGCGGCACAGGTCAACGAGAGTGTAGGATGACGAGGTTAATTCACTGGTCAAATACATCACGAAATGTCGGGTTGAGTGACCAGGCGCATGTGTTTATAGGTCAAGACACGGAAGTGCCCACCGACAGTACAGGTAACCTGTCGCGTGGACAAATAGGTTTGCGACAAAGGCAGACAGCACTGTTGGACAGGATCGTGGTCAGGTGATAAAGACAGGATTGAAAAACCCAGATAGTGTCAGGTGTGTGTGGAGAGAGAGTTGGGGCTGATAAGGTGGGGGAGATATGGGTTACTGAGGAAAATTTCCACAGATATTGCGGGCTAGAGGACTCAGAGGGAAGGAACAAAACAATGAGGATTTTATAAAATAACGGAAAAGTTTCAGATCAGTAATTTTCCACTAACGGTGATAATGAAGTATTGACTGGAGGTGTCAAGCAAGGTCAAGGACTATGCGGCAAAAATGACCTATAAAGAGTGGAAACTTCTTTGTGGAAGTTGAGTGTGATTCTTGATTTCCATGAGACAAGGGAGTATGAAAAGGGTGGTACGGCGTTCGGATGAACGTTTGTGTATCTATTGTGCATTAATACCCCCAATTCAGACAAGGATAATTATAAGGTATTAATATATTAGAGTATAGTTTTAGCACAGGAATATAGATGTGTGTGAATAGCATTTACCATTGCTTTCTATTAGTGGATAGTTTAGACTTTGGTGAATTCATATATCTTATGCGGGTGTTTGCTTCGGAAGCCTTGTCATTATGGCTGGAGAAGGACACTTGCATAGGTAGTAGTAAGGGGCGGACTCTTATCACTGGATCTGTTATACTTCTCCACAGGTTCCAATCTCCTAGTGAAGTCAGAGAAGAGATGAAGAGTACTACACTGGAGTAAATAAAGTACTTACTTAGAACCAAAAAGAACATAGACATGTTTTAAGATGAAGACTTGATAAAGTAAAGTCAAATACAGAACACTGTATGCTCAAACGAATATACCACTAAAACACTTAAAAGGAAAAGATGTTAACCTGGGGCAAGCAGGGATACTTACAACTACATACGTCTTGTATGCATAGGGAAGAAAGAATAGACAAGTAAAAACATTGCTAATAATAAAAGACAATAGGAAGAACTGTGACGATGTGGTGTTTTTCGATGTGGATACTTACCGTCATGAAACAGACTCGGGCGCAAGTCATAAACTTACGGGACTTTTATTACGGTACAGTGAATCAATGGTGAACAGTTTTGTTTCATTCAATAACGGATTTATCATCAGACTCAAGCATCCGGATCATCCAGGGTGAGCTTTGTCCTGTTTGATGTGTTGTCCTGTGATCTTGAAGAATGAAAGGGCGAGAAGCAACACCGCTGATAGACATTCAGAGTTCATTCTGGCACCAACAATAGAATACACTACCAACTACGCTTACAAAGTCCATACATACACCAGACATAGTTTTTTTTTTTTTTATTAATAAATCTTTTGTTTATCGTTGAAAGGAACTGTTGTCGGAGTATGTGTTGAGGGAATAACAGAGAGAGTGAAAGAAATAGATATATGGAAGGGAAGACCGAAGAGAGGAGTGTAGACCAAAGTCAGTCAATAATCCCAACAGATAATAAGGTTGAAGATGTGCTTGTTGATTCCAACTTCCTCTCGGGAAAACAAGTGACATGCCTGACTCTTATTATGATCGAACGATAGGCGTTCAGTCAGTGATGTGGTCAATATCACACCGGCTGCATTATTTCCCAAGATATTTCTTGGTACCTATTTTAGGCTGGATCGACCTGGCAGCCTCCTATTTTCAAAATCCCCCTTGATGAGAGTTCGAACCCATGGCTACCAGGCTGGCAGGCGAGCGTCTAACCACTTCGCTACCGCGGCTGCCACTGTGTCATCTTCATGACGTCAATTGTTCCAGGGTGAGCTCCATCTTGTATTCCTGGTCTATCTTTATTCTTTCTTAAGATTATTTCGAGAGAGAAAAGATCTTGTGACAAAACGTATCCTTACTTTTCTTGCTCTATCTGTTCATGTATGCGTACTTTAATTCCCATTTTCATTGATGCTATTGGATCCGGCAAATATGTGTTATTATACTGAGAATTATTCCTTCTATGTTACTATTCTCTAACATTTTAATCAGTTCACAATGTTTCACTTTATCAGATGCTTGGTGCAATCCATGAAGCAAAGAATAGATTCTCTTGTGTCTCAGTGCTGTTTCGCTGTTAGCGCCCGGAATGGATATATGACATTGTTTATTGCTTTCCGCTACACAAATCCATACTTTGTTTCACTGATTTCTATCATTAGGGTTCTTTTTGCTATTTTCATTATAAATCTGAGCAGAAGTTGGAAGGTATGGTTTATGAGGGTGATTGTATGAAATTCTTCACATTTAATTGCTTCTGATTTCTTGGCTATAGATACAGATTTCTGTACATCACACGGTGTATATCTATTGCTGTAAACATAGTGCAAAAGTTTAGCTCATAGTTGTCTCAGCACATTGCTGTAAACATAGTGCAACAGTTTAGCTCATAGTTGTCTCAGCACATTGTTGTAAACATAGTGCAAAAGTTTAGTTAATAGTTGTCTCAGCACATTGCTGTAAACATAGTGCAACAGTTTGGCTAATAGTTTCTCCGTGGCGAAGTGCTCAAGCCGTCTGACTCGGGTTCCGAAGGTTGTGGGTTTGATTCCGTGCCGCATTCTTCGGTTTACGAGTGCATTTTTTCGAAGACTCCTGAGGGTCGTCGCCTGAGCTACGGAGTTCCTGCTTTGTGCGACGCTTTCCGAGCTGCGGAAAGAGACTGGGCCATATGGGATAAAAACCCGGTGCAATTAAGTCGACCCTGTCGACTTTTAAGCGATTTTTTAAAGGCTAGTAGTTATCTCATCACATTGTTGTAAATAAAGGGCAACAGTTTAGGTAATAGTTGTGTCAAAGACTGAAGGAGGAGGCAGGAAGCCTGCCTCATGATAGAACACCACCGGGACGTGGGGTCAACCTCAGATTGAGTAGAGGGAACAGAGTGCCCGGGATCAGGGCAGGATAGATGATAGAAAAGGGGGACTATTAACTAGTCCTCACACGAAGGCGTTGACCAGATAGTTAGCACTACTGGTCACGACAGAATCACGCCTGCGTGATAGCAACGATTAGCACTCAAACCAAAGCCAGCTAATAGAAGCGTGCTAACTGACCTAGCACGCAAAGAGCCGAAGGGCGTATGAAGGTTCTTCCGCGTGGCGTGTAGCGACGCGAGTGAAGCAAGTCAGACTGGGGACTGACTCTGTAGTGTTCACATCGTATAGAATAGATATGTGTTTTCATATAGCCTAGTAGATAGAGATTAGCTATAGGGTAGGAAAACTAGTGATAGAGAATATTGTGACTTTATGTGTGATTAGATAGCGACTGTTTTTTGCAATTGTAAAGAGCCAACGGCAATAAAATGTACCATTTCATTCCTCGCACACGACTTGCAAGTTTCTTGTAGGGTGTGGGAGAAGTAATCCGATGATGCCTGAAACATGAGTTGTTGACAGGCAATAGGATTAAATGTGGTGTCAGAAGTGCTGCTTGAACCTGAGTTCAAGCTATAACACTTACCCACGGCTCTAGACTAGGGTTACAGATAGAATATTACAAAGATTAAATGTTTAATTTGTGTCAGTGACGATGACGTGTGCAGACTAGATCGAGTTGCCAGCAGAATTGTGCCTATCGTGATGAAATAATGTTTATTTGTGCTTATTAGAATGTAATATATTTAAATAATGTGCTTTTCAAAGTTGTAAGTATTCATATTATGTTCTTCTTTCATTTATTTATGTAATTATTTATTTGTTTTTGAATAATTGTCACAAATGATTCATGGCGGAGCAATACAAAGGTCAGCGACAGTATTGATTTTTGCAAGCTAAAAATAGCGCTGCGCCTGTGACGTGGCACGATTGACAAACAGTTGGGCCTCGCCATTTGCAATCAGCATTTCAGTGTTTACATACTGGCAAGCTGCTGCCTGCCTGAATCTTTACGATATATTAACTATTATTTGTTTATTTAAGTTAGAGAATGAATATATTTATTTATTTACACATTATTAGTATATTTATATTTATTTAAAAGCAGTTATTGATTTTTTTCGTACTTTTCTATTTGTTTACCGTCACGAAGGCACTACTTTCGGCTATGCAAATTAGATTTTGTCTGCACGATACTTCCATAGATTAAACTAGGTTAGTAACGAAAGACATATTACTGTAGAACGAAGACAGGACATTGACATTAAATATTAATTAATCGATGTTCTGTTTGTTCGTGGGCATGTCAGTGTCATTGTTCCAATTTGTCAAAAATCTATTTTCGTTTACGAGTTGTTAATTGTTGCTGCTCTGTAAAACAGGGCGAACAACAGCTGAGTGATAACGTGAGTGTGTGCCGATGTGCCAAACGAGGTGACCTGAGTAGAAAACTCGTGTGTATTCCGGGGTGCCAAACAACGGGACCGGTGTTGCTGACGTGTTGTTCCTTGTTCTAGGGAACATTAAGTTGAGTAAAACCTACGTTTTTGGCATGCATTGTGATTAATAGTGCATCTCTTTTTCAGCGTGTATTGTACGAACAGATTTTGTGCTCTTATTTTGGGAGAATACGATTTTCCAGATTGTAAACAAAGAGTACAATTTGTGGTGCTCAGATATTAAATAACATAGCATATCAAAGAATAATAACTAATTGAAGCAGTCAGTTAAAGTCAACGCGAGCCAATCCCCCAACAACATGGCTACTCTAGCTGACTTAATTAAAGCAGGCAAAGAATTGCAATACACAGGTAAAGAGCTAGAAGACTATGCTGATAAGAAATTTAAAGAAGCAAAGGATGCAGAAAGAGATGAACGCGCACTAGAAAGACAACATCAATTAGAATTAAAACAGAAGCAATTAGAACATGATAAGGAAATTAAGCAACAACAGTTACAACAAGATAAGGAAATTAAACAGAAGACATTAGATCAGGAGAGAGAATTAAAGCAAAAAGAAATAGATGAAATGGCAAGAGTTAAGGAAAAACAAATACAAGTAGAATCAGAGACACAGTTAAAGATGAAAGAGATGGATGTAGACTCACACGCAGAGATCTCTGCCACTAAACTTAAAAGTCAACAAGAAGAAAATAAGTTCAACAAATACAAAAATATTATCAAAGCATATTGTAAAGAGGATTCAATATCTGCCTGGACAGAAAATGTCGAGTATCAGTTTAAATATCACTAAGTTCCTTTAGAGATGTGGGCTATGATTTACATGAAGAACCTGAGTGGTGAGCCCCTTAAAGTAATAGAATCTATACCAACCGATCTTAGATCTGACTACCAATACATCCGTGATAGGATTATGCAACACTTTTTACTTGATGCCCCTGGGTATCAGATTCAGTTCTCAAATTTAAAACCTAAACCTACTGAGACTTTCATTGACTACGTCTCAAATGTTCAAAGTGTACTAAATAGGTGGCTTAAAGCAGCTAACATAGGAAAAGACTTTGATAAATTAAAAAACTTAATAACTATGGATAAAGTAATATCCACGATACCATCCTCTTTTGCTAAATTTTTGCAGCAGTCAGACATTGAAACCATAGAACAGTTTGAAAAGAAAGGGTCAGCATATTTTTCTTCAAACAGAAATATTTTTAAAACTTCAAATGACTCTGAAATAGTTTCCTTTGTAAAAGATCAATCTAAAAACTATCAGAGCAATAGAAAACCATTTAATAAATTTGACAAGAAAGATAGAAAAGTTTCAAAATGTATCCACTGTCAACTTTTACATGACACTTATTCAATGTGTGACAAATCGCCGAGTTATCCGGCACATCTTGAAAATGTTATTAAGAAGCAACAGAACAAAAGATCTGTATACCGGCGTGCCATTAAATGTTTTTTTTTTGTTCCAGCTACGGCCATTATTCAAATAAGTGCCTAGGCCGCCAACGTATGAAAGCCAACAATGCTATTTTACTTGATACATCTTCTGATAGTGGTAGTGAGACTGAGTGTGATGTTGAAAATGAGTTACCTGTTAACCAAACGGAAGAGGTGTGTTGTGTAAACGATATGTTGAGTTTTGACAGTTGTGAGCGATGTCACCAGTTTCATGCTGACGGAAAATTAGAATGTGGACATACAGTTCCATTCTCATCTGAGAGTGTGAATGCAGCCTTAGCCTCCAGAGGCAATTTAGAGTTCCACAATGCAATGGTCAATGATAGACCATGCCAATGTTTGCTGGACAGCGGGAGTACCCTTATTGGTCTCAGAAAGGAACTGGTGAGTCAAGAGGATTATACAGGTGACTCTGTCAAATGCCGAACCTTTTCGGGTAACATTGAAATTTACCCTTTGGCCAAAGCCCGTATTGACACTCCTTTCCTTTCGGGTACATTTACTTGTGCTATACTTGACAACCCTTGTACTGATTTAATTCTGGGTTGTTTACCTCAACTAAAACAATGTACTAGCGATGAAATAACTGCATGGAACCAACTGAATGCAGTTAATGCAACAACCAGAGCAGACACTATAAAACATCAAGACACGCTTCAAGATGAGAGACTACTGGTGCTTTCTCCATCTAGCACTGATGATACCAACAGACAAAAATTCATAGAACAGCAGAAAGCTGATCCTAGTTTATCTCCTTATTTAAAATTATTGAAAGAACGAGCCAAAATTACAAAGAACGCATCATGGTTCTTCAGATTAAATAATGGCATTCTTACTAGATATTATACTACTGGTAACCATGAGATTCAGCAAACGGTGTTACCTGTACAACATCGCATAACTGTGCTAAAGATTGCACATGAGTCACCGTTTGCTGGCCATCTTGCAAATGACAAAACCAGGGCCAGAATTCAGGCTCATTTTTATTGGCCAGGTTTTTGCAATGATATTAAATTATTTTGTCGTTCGTGTAATGTCTGTCAACAGTTAGTACGAAAGGGTAAACATGCTACAGCTGAAGTACAACCTTCTACACTGGCTTCTAGGCCATTTGAGAGTGTGGCGGTAGATATTGTTGGACCCCTGAATCAGGTGTCCAGCAAAGGAAATCGCTTCATATTGACGATGGTCGACCTCTGTACAAGGTGGGTTGAGGCAGTAGCTTTGAAGTACATCACCTCCAAAGATGTTGCCAATGTATTTCTACACCTGTTCTCACGATTCGGATTTCCACGGACCATTTTATCCGATCGTGGAACACAATTCATATCGGCTGCAACGCAAGCCCTTACAAAAATGTTAGGGATTAAACAACATTTCACGACAGCGTACCATCCAGCCAGCAATGGGATAGTAGAAAAAATTAATGGAGATCTTAAGCATATGCTGGCTAAGGTAACAGCAGAAAACCCAGCTGACTGGGATACACTGTTACCAACAGTGCTGTTCGCCTATCGGGAGATTCCCCATTCAAGCACGGGTTTCTCACCGTTTGAATTAGTGTACGGGGCTAACCCACGTGGACCCCTAACCATTTATCATCAGGCAATAACAAATTCTATTCAAATTCCCGAACCAAAAACACCTTATGAAATGGTGACTGAAACACGAGATAAAATCATGAAATCGTGTATTATAGCTAAGGCAGCTTTGGAGAGGAAGGGTCAAATCTACCGCCAATATGCCAACAAAGGGGCGAGAACAATTGAACTTGAACCAGATCAAGACATACTTCTCTTGCTTCCTGACAAACGAAATTTATTATTGACTTCATGGCAAGGGCCATTCAAGGTGGTACGTAAAATTTCAGATGTTGACTATGAAATATCAATAAACGGAAACTTAAAGATATTCCATGTCAACATGTTGAAACCTTACTATTCACGACAAGAGACAGAAGTAGAGACAGACGAACACAGTGCACCCACACCAAGTGATCAGACGACAGACATACACAACACAACTACACTAGTTAGCGAGACTGGCATATCCGACGAGCATACACTTAGCGAGAATACAGAATACACACTTAGCACCACCACCGTACTGAATCAGGTAGACGACGACGGAATGGAACTACCAGTTCCTATTGTAGACAAGACTGCTACATTAGATAGCATACATATAGAACAGGGACTAACAGACAGTCAACGACGACAATTAGTACAATTAGTGACGGAATACAAAGACATATTCTCTGACATTCCAGGTAGGACGGACAGAATCGAACACTCCATTCTTCTTACGGACTCTAAGCCTATTAAATGCAGGCCGTACTCAATCCCACTAAGCTATAGGAAAAATCTAAATAAGGAAATTCTGAATTTAGAGGCTAGTGGGATCATCCAAAATCCACCTCGGAGTACTCTTTTCCAATTGTTCTAGTTAAGAAGAAAGATTCGACAATTCGTCTGTGCGTGGACTATCGAAAGCTCAACAACGTCACCAAGATCGACGCAGAGCCAATTCCTTCCTGCGAAGATCTTATTCTTGACATGTCCACCTCCAAAATCTTTTCTAAATTAGATCTCACTAAGGGATATTGGCAAGTCCCTATGCAGTCTCAATCCATCCATCTTACTGCTTTCTCAACACCTTTAGGACTATACGAGTGGCGTTTTCTTCCTTTCGGACTTCGAAACGCTCCTGCCACTTTCGTACGCTTAACTAGAGATCTACTTCATGGAGTGACGAATACAGTGACCTATATAGATGATATATGTGTCCATACTGATGACTGGACAACACACCTACTGAAACTGAGACATGTCTTTAATAGGTTGCGACTCTTCGGGCTCACTGTCAAACCGAGCAAAGTCGAATTGGGCCTAAAAGAAATTGAGTTTTTGGGTCATGTCATTTCTCAAGGTCAACTAAAGACTGACCAGAAAATTATTACCAAAATTATGAATCTGACCATGCCTACCACCAAGAAACAGGTCAGAAGCCTTTTGGGGTTAGTGAATTACTATAGTAAATTTATTCCAAATTTAGCGGAGATTACAAGTGTATTTTCCAATGTGTTAAAAGCTTCTGTAAAATTGGATGTTAAAGATGCATTATTAATTTCTGCATTGTCAAAATTGAAAATTTTGTTTAGTAATGTTCCAATCCTCCGCTTGCCTAATCCGAGGCTCGTTTATTATCTTAGGACAGATGCCAGCAGGATCTCCATCGCTGCAGTACTAGGCCAATTTTATGAGGGCATCTTCCATCCGATTTGCTACGTGAGCCGTAAGATCACACCCACCGAGTCCAGATATTCCATATCCGAGTTGGAAGCCTTAAGCGTCATCTATGCGGTGAGAAAGCTGCATCGATTTCTGTCGGGTGTGCACTTCATTGTCCAGACTGACAACTCCCCAATAACGGTCATACAGAGTGGTGTACATCGAAATGACCGAATATACAGGTGGTCGCTAATACTGCAAAATTACACCTTTAGTATAGAACATATTAAGGGGAAAGATACCATCTTGGCTGATACCCTTAGTCGACCATCTGATGTAGCAATACCAGAAATTTCCACATAAAATTGTATTGTAATATATGTTAATTTAGTACAGTCAAATATTCTATGTTAAATATGTTAGAAATACATGAATATTATGTGCTGAACTAGGTGCCAAAAACATTGACCTACTATGTGTCCATAGACATCAAAAGTAAGAACTTTACTCTGGGAACAAATATATCACTTTGTGAACTAGGACAGCTTATTACTTGCTAAGCTCCAAATATGTTCCAGTGAAGTACTTGGGTTAAACAGAGAACAACAGTGTCAGATGATTATATACATACAGACACGAGAACAGTGGTCTACAAACGAACTCTACAGGTGCAATATCCATAAAGCAAATATGACTGTGTAATGGATTTCAAATACCCAGAACAATTGTGTAGATATTATGCCAATGAAAGCATGTTTCTGAACATTAATGGCAACGACTAACCTGAGGTATTTAAAAACCATGTATATAAAACTTAATGTGATATGTATCATAATGTTTTAATATAGTGATAAAATATAGATAGATTATGTCATTTTAATTTAGAGTTAGATTCAGATAATATAATACTTTTTCATGTTAGTTTAGATAGATTATTAATTTACATATTTATGTAGCTTTAAAAGTAGAATAGGATAGTAATTTAAACATGACAACTAATTAGAAGAAGTTTAAACAGGAATAGTATCATTCAGTTTATTATTTCACTTTGTTTCATTTCATTTGATGTCATTCCATCTTAACCAATACATTTAACAAACGTTATCATTTAGTAACATGATTAGGTTACCATAATAGAATAGAAATATATACACTGAAAGATACATCATTTACACCATATAGAATAAGAATATCAATCATATAGTGTGTTTAATTTAAAAACATTAGTTAGAATATGTTATATTTCACATCACCCATTTTAGAAAGGGACGTAACTTATTACATTTCACATTACCCATTTCACCAAGGGACATAATTCATCTCACATCAATGTCATTTCACATAGGTAAATTACACCCCTTAAATTAGATAAATATTAGGAGTAATGTAAGCTTATTTTAGGATTAATATGACAGATAGATTAAAATAGGCAACGCATTAAATGTATATTTATAGAACTAGTATTAGTATGTCATTATTTAGAATAATATTTCAGTAGAATAGAGTGGTTAATAATACCAGGGTACAAACCATCAACCCGTTTTTTCTTACATGTAAATATGTTGTAAATACTTGACGTGTGCAACGGTTGATGCACAGTCATTAGGCTCAACTCTGTCAAACTGAGCCAAACTTGTACAGTGTCACTCCAAGGTTTTTAAATAACTATGAGGGTAAAAGATGCGTGACAAAAATGAGAGTGAAAGTTATGTGACAGAAATGAGGGTAACAGATGTGTGCCAATAGTGAGGGTAAAAGAAGTGTGACAGAAATGAGGATGAAAGTTATGTGACATAAATGAAGGGAAAAGATGTGTGACAAAGGTGAGGGTGAAAGATGTGTGACAAAAATGAGGGTAAAAGAAGTGTGACAGAAATTAGGATGAAAGATGTGTGACAGAAATGAGGGTAAAAGATGTGTGCCAATAGTGAGGGTAAAAGAAGTGTGACATAAGGGAAGGTTAAAGATGTGTGACAGAAGTGTGAAAGTGAGAGCAAATGTAAAATATACAGGAAAGAGTGAGAACAGTCAGCGGATTTTTTTTTTGCCGCTCAACAAAACTTTTTATTTTTATTGCCGTCAAATGTTGGTTTCAATGTTGAAAATGTGTTGTAATGAATGTATTTTGTGTAGTTTAGTTAGAATCTTAGTGAAAGTATTTTGAGTCTCATAAGACAGAAATGTAGTCACAGATTTGTATTATACACATGTTTGTGACCACAGTTAAATGAATTATGGCACTTGAAAAACTAACTTACATACACATGATAGTTAGATACACATGTTAGAGGGTAGATTATACGTTTAATTACATCCAAACACACAAACAACCAGAAAAAAAAAACAACATATAAATTGCATACACTTTTATTAGATCAAAGGGAGATAACTCCGGGTCAGGGGACATAATAGACAACGAAACACTAACTTAACAGTGAAATATGACTTTACACGCGGAAGCGAGATAGGTAAAGCCTGTCGCTCACAGCTTGTGTAATGGTTGTTTAATATTATATGGGGGACATGAAGCAATTCATGTGTTGACCTTCAGAAAGTCAACTTTGTATGGGTAGTGAGTTAATTTACTATTTGAGGGCAGGTCTTATAAGACAACGGTCCGGTTCAGACATACCTCTAATTAATATAATATTGCGATTGAGAAGAGGGCTCACGCCAACCAGACAAGTTTGTGGCGATTGCCAGTAGCCAAGTAAAGTGATGCTACATTGTGACATTAGTCAGTAGGTCTATTGAGTAGCCCAAAGCCAGGTTATCTACAGTCTTTGACAAAAATTAGACACACTAATTTTTTAGAAACCTCTTGCGTCACAACCAATGAGTCAAAGTTGATGACGCAACACAGGAGGGGAGGGTGTGTGTCAAAGACTGAAGGAGGAGGCAGGAAGCCTGCCTCATGATAGAACACCACCGGGACGTGGGGTCAACCTCAGATTGAGTAGAGGGAACAGAGTGCCCGGGATCAGGGCAGGATAGATGATAGAAAAGGGGGACTATTAACTAGTCCTCACACGAAGGCGTTGACCAGATAGTTAGCACTACTGGTCACGACAGAATCACGCCTGCGTGATAGCAACGATTAGCACTCAAACCAAAGCCAGCTAATAGAAGCGTGCTAACTGACCTAGCACGCAAAGAGCCGAAGGGCGTATGAAGGTTCTTCCGCGTGGCGTGTAGCGACGCGAGTGAAGCAAGTCAGACTGGGGACTGACTCTGTAGTGTTCACATCGTATAGAATAGATATGTGTTTTCATATAGCCTAGTAGATAGAGATTAGCTATAGGGTAGGAAAACTAGTGATAGAGAATATTGTGACTTTATGTGTGATTAGATAGCGACTGTTTTTTGCAATTGTAAAGAGCCAACGGCAATAAAATGTACCATTTCATTCCTCGCACACGACTTGCAAGTTTCTTGTAGGGTGTGGGAGAAGTAATCCGATGATGCCTGAAACATGAGTTGTTGACAGTTGTCTCACCACATTGTCGTAAACAGTGCAACAGTTTAGCTATAGTCTGTTTACTTTTGTCTGCCCCAATATAAAATTCCATATCTCAGTAACCAACTGAGGAAAAATTATTAGATTTAGCATATAACCATATCATTATGTCCACCCAACAAAAAAAAAATTTGTTCTGGAGATTGCACAGCAGATTTAAATGTTTGTTTATATGCGGTATATAATTTACGGGTCAAAGATTAAGTCCATAATTTTAAATGTATTACACCTTCACCCAGACATATCCGCGCTTTAAAAAAAAATTATCTCGTGGTTCACGTTATGGCACCAACGGCGTGCAGTTAAATGGGTTCAGAGGTGTCGTCAATGTGTGTTCTTTCAAGAAACGTGATTATATCAATAAATATATAAATAAATCTTACCATTAATATAATATTAATAGCTAATATTTGAATGTGTGAATATTGTTCAATGGGATTGAATTGAAATTTTCCCGCAGAAGTCGGATGTGTCGGCCTAACCGCGCAAGAACGCAGCTCTGCTGTAAACAGGCACAACGCAATCATGTCCGGATGAACAAAGAAGAAGAAGAAGAAGAAGAAGAAGAAGAAGAAGAAGAAGAAGAAGAAGAAGAAGAAGAAGAAGAAGAAGAAGAAGAAGAAGAAGAAGAAGAAGAAGAATTGAAATTTTGTACACTTCAAAGCATCGCTATGAAGTTGTACACATATTTTTGTCAAGAAGCCAATCATACTGTTACAAATTCCGAAAAAAGAACAGTGCATGCATTGGGTTTGAGTAAACGGTCATTTCGTCGATGGGTGCAAGAATCTGGAATGACACCAACACGCGATAAGCAAACGGTAAGTAGAAAGGCAATTGTAGACAGCTTTGACAAGGATGTCATAAGGCGAGTTATTATAAAAATGCTGGATGCCAGAGAAACAGTGACTGTAAGAAAACTTAGGGTTTGGTTGTGAAAGAACAATAACATAGAGCTATCCAAAACAACTTTGTGGAAAATTATAAGGTCATTAGGCTTCACTTTTAGAAATTTCAAGGGAGTTAGAAATATCAATTGAGAGCAACCGCATTTAGAAGCCATGATAAGCAGATACCTACGTGAAATAATGGAAATGCGCAAAGAAAATTATGACATAGTGTATTTGGATGAGACGTGGATCAATGCGCACCACACAAGTGAAAAGGAATGGTAATCAGTGGATGGAAAGATAAAGCGATATGTGCCCAGTAATAAAGGACAGCGTTTGGTCATAGCCTATCCTGGTAGTACTCCTAATGGCTTACTACATAATGCTGGACTTGTGTTCTTATCAAAGCATACAGGCAATAGGGATTATCATAATGAGATGAATGGTAATGTATTTAGAGATTGGCTCGAGAATACAGTACTTCCATCCCTTGATAGACTGTTGTGTCTAATCATGGACAATGCATCATATCACAATGTTGTTGCCCAAGAAGACAAAATACCTATGGCATCGAGCACAAAGGAAGCAATAAAGATATGGCTCCGGAGGGAAAATATACCATTTCCAGAAACATATTTCAAGCTACAGTCGTTGTCCCTTGTAAAACAGGCGCAAAAAAGCAAGAAATATCAAATCGACAAGTTGATAGAAGAGCATGGCCATAGGTGCTTGAGACTTTCGCTGTATCATTCTCTTTTAAACCCAATAGAACTTGTGTGGACTAAAACAGGTGGCAGCTGACAATACTACATTCAAATTGTCTGACGTCAAGATACTAACCCAGACCGCGCTATTAAATATTGATAAAAGTTACTGGGAAAAAATGTGAGGACCATGTGTTGAAAGAGGAAGAGGACTATTGGAGAAAGGATGGATATAATTGTATGCAATCGAGAGCAGTCTTCAACCTACTGGAATCGTCCGACACAGATTAAGGTCTGGGCAGATCGCAGACCTTAATCCACATGCACACTTACTGGGATGTTTTGCTCCAAAAATTCAGACGAATTGCAGGCCCTAAATATTTGTAGCATGATGGAACAGAATTCCCCATTCCCAGTCCGACACATTTCATAAAGATACTTTAAGTCTTAACGGGGACCATCCCAAATAGAAGGGCTATTATTAGATCGTATGTTTTAGAACGAGTTGGGGGAGGGCAGAGGTATGCGCTTGTTTTTCATTGGTTAATAATTAATGAGCCCACGCTATTCCTGGGCCATATTTTAAAATCTAATTAGTAGGAGCGGGAATTTCACCGAGAGCGGTCGCTAGTGTGATGTGATGACCCAACAATGCCCTTAAAGATTCAATAATATATTGTTCTCTGGACAGCAGGTACCACTTTAAAACATACTTTAATGTTGTGGCTAGACCTAGTGAACGAAAGAGAAGAATATAAGAGTATTTTATGAATAAAATGTGAAAGTGGAAAACCTAACTTCTGTGTGCCAGAATTCTGAACACTGCATCTTCAACCTTGACACGTCTTTCACGCTGTATACTCCAAATGCATATCAATCCCTTGATGTGACTGGTTGCGAATGCTTGATGAATGTATGGCACACTCATGCAGATTCGCAAACCCAAACCCCTTGTGCATTCTTCATGCCTAGGATGACTCATTCTTAACTCAACTGTACCTTTGCTCTCGCGAGTTAACAGATGGCAGTCTGGATTGGAATGAGTGATGAAACATGTACACGTTCCTTTGTAAAACGCTGAGAATTATGGAGTGAGTGAGTTGGTGATTTAATAAGTAGCCTCTCACATCAGTAGAAAGAAAGATGCTTCAAATATCCATATGTAAACAGGACGGTGATGGCACGCCAGAATTGCTAAGTTAATGTGATACCTAGTGGCTATAAGCTCAAGAGAATTAATATAATTTCTCTCTGAAGTATTACACTGGTACCTTTACTGTTGGTTGGTTCATATAAGCTAGTTCCTAAGAGAACCATAGGTGTGTGAACCTGTGTCTTAGTTGGCTGAATATAATGTATGGCTCATGCAAATTTACAAGGACTAAACATGTTTTTCCCATATGTGCTTGGTGCATATATGAACCATTGCTATGCAATTGAGCTTCTGTTACCTACTGTAGTAGACATGAAAATTACTCAGTGGGGAAAGAGCACATGATGATGATAAAGATGATGTACCTGTGAGTCAGGTCTGTCTGAGAGAGGGGGTGAGGTCTGGCATTGCTGAGTGAGTGTATATGGAATAGGACATTCATGCACCAACATGACAACCATAGGAATGGATGTCTGGTCTGCTAATTGGGTAAATGCCATTAGTTAATACATATTGCATATTGCAGTTGTAAATGCCTATTTTCCATTTCCCTTCACAATGCCTGTCCCATGTTGCTATGTCACAATGATTGCTGTACTGTGTCTGGTCCTCCTTGTGCCCAGGTCTACTGTGGTTCAAACATGGTGGAACTTAGACCACATAAATGCTTGTAATTGTGTTAAGCTACCATGTCTCAGCATATGGTCTTGTGATTACCACAGTACATCAGAGTGAAATACACTGCATCATCAAACCAGGAGAGGTGTCTTTGGTCAACATCCTCCCTGAACATCCCCATCCCCAATCTGTATCTGTTGGTGTATAATAACATTATCTTTTAACATATGTAAAGAGATGTTGTGCCATTTTGTATATCAACAGAGAACAGGAGGATGGAGGAGAGGCATCCATATATCATCTGGGACCTCTAACCAGAAGTCCTAGATCCAGAAGTGACTCCCTATCAAAATGTGGGAATATCAAGAAGAGTTTTCTCTCAGCTCTTTAACAGCTGAATGCATAAATGGGAGAATAACACAATCTGAAGCACTACCAATGTGGTGAACTGGACAGTGATCTTGAGTCAGTCAGGGATCAACTGAGACTAACATCAAATCTTGTTCTATGAACTACATTCATGGAGAACTGTGGGGTAACTTGGAGTGTTTGTTTATCTAAGACTAAACTTAGAAAATATCCAGCCGGATGCTCACACAGTGATTCTTGAAGAATGTGATTGAACAGTAGGGAAGTTGATCTGGCTAAGTGAGTAGCTGCAATGTATGGGACATTCTGTATGTCATTATTGAAGTACCCAGTGACAGCCTTCACTAACAGCCTGATCAACCGTGAGATGCAGTACCATATCATCATACCAAATCTTGTCTTCAAGAGGAATGAATCTGCCATGAAGCTTATTCTGTGGAAGCTGCTAACTGGAGCTAGTCCAACATCCATGCTGATGATAAAAGGATTCAACAGACCCAGAACAGTAGTTTCTTCCTTGAGTTGCCCATGGATAGGATTTCCTAAATTCCCAAGAGACAGGAAATGATGCTAGTTACCGATACTGTAACGGGATGGTGTAGTTAGATATTGGAGAGGAGGAAGAGAAGAATTTATTATTTGGTGGTGGAGTAATGGGGAGGTGGTGTATCATGTTTATCTTCATGCATGTGGGACATATTTTATGCATTTTCAATATATGTATTGAGGTGTTGACATGCCAGCAGATGGACAATGGTCATCACTATACTCACCATCAGCTCAATAAATTGTGTATTTGATGAACCAGTGTTTTAAGTACATGTCCCCAGTGAATTTCTTGTACAGTGCTGTCAAGTTTTGTCTCTGGTGACTGTCCTAAGTGCTGTGGTTGGTTATACATATTGTGAAAAGTCTTGTATAGATGTTGTCAAGTATCTCTTATGATGTAAGTCTTGTACAATGGCTGGTGTACACAATTCCTTGTGAATGTATGTCCCACTTTTGTCAAGAAACTGTCATGTAGATGTCTTGTCCAACAGATGTAATGTACAGTTATTGTTGAGTTTGCCTACAAATAATTGAGTTCTGCAATCCCAAAGAAATGGGACAACCTGATATAGGTCACACTGACAAAATAAATAAGGTAGATCTAAATGTGACGGACGAATAGCACACTGGCAACATTATAATGAGAGAGATGGATCCTCAGTTGTACAGAGGCGAAGAGTCCAGATCTCCCTTGGGTCTTAGGGGAAACCTTTTTCTTCTTATATAAATTCCTGTGTAGATACATAGTAGTCTCACAGTGGGGGTTTGAGCCAAAAGAAAAGTGGTTCTCCAAAAAGGCTATTGCGGGAATGATTAGCTCATTTGAGTGACCTCTAGACAAAACGGGCAAAATCATAGCCTTTATCTTGTTATTTATTATTCAAGATATATCTCCAGAGAACACTACTAACTAGGTCCTCTGGCAACTCAATCAAACATGTCACAATATTACAGCATCAGCACAATGTCAATGGCACCAGTTTGTATTCCATAGTGATGAATTTTCAATTCCGCAAGCCCTCAGCGGTGACAAACAACTGGTACTGAAAAAAAAAAACAGAAAAAAATAAAAATAAACGCATTGAATACCAACAGAAGAGTAATATTGCGGAGGAAACTGACATATTGTGGCATAACAAGAAACGTGAGAGCAAACACGTTGTCAAATTAGGGGACAACACACGTGCATACGAATCAATCTATAAACTTCAATGAAAAGACGACCAACATCTTGGTCGTTAAGAAGAAAGCCCACTACTGAGACACTGACAACTATTTTCATAGTGCAAAACAGGTAATCATGTTCCGTCTCTGAACAGTAAACAGCAGAATAGACAATCTTTCACGAAGACTCAAAGCGGGAATGTCGCCCATATGTACGTGTGAACAAACTACACCGACAGCTGAAAAGATCCTTAAAAGTGGACACATGATGACTAAATTGCGGTATCATTTCTGGTCACTCCATACGCACATTAACGCAAAGCTATTTTGAATCTTTCACGAACTCAATATAAAAAGCTAAATGCATCCTAGTAACATGACTCCTTGTGTACACATTATTAACCAGCAGCTGAAGAAACAAGAAGGAAATGAAAAATAAAGTAAGAAATATATTCCTTCTATTTTCCTGTCAATTTACTCATTATTTACCCCATGCCTCTGTAAATTCTCTGTCTTTATTAATATTACACAATGCACCCCTCTCTGTAGTCTCCATGGTGAAGTGGTCAAGCCGTCTGACTTGGGCTCTGAAGGTTGTATGTTCGATTCCGGGCCGCGTCCTTCATTTCACGAGTATATTTTTTTCGGAGACTCCCGAGGGTCGTCGCTGGAGCTACGGAGTTCGTGCTCTGTGCGACGCTTTCCGCGCTGCGGAAAGAGACTGAGCCATATGGGATAAAAACCCGGTGCAATGCAGTCGACCCTGTCGACTTTTAAGCGCCTTTTTTTTTATTGCATCCACTCCAAAACGGATCTGGCTAAGCCTTGTGCTTGTGTCGTTACCCGAAATGACGTGCTTTACTGTAAGACTAGTTTGTTAGCGTGAATTCACTACATTTTCGCCAAAACATCAAAGAAATGTCGCCGCTTTCGATGATTTAAATTGCCTTTGGACCTATCAAAGACATATTCCTTATGGCGGGGGGGGGGGGGGAATAAATATAAGACGGCAGGAAAACTTTCATAATGATGCAAAAGACAGTTTTCATAAAAATTGATCGTGAATAAGGGCGTTCATTTCTGAACAAACTATAATAGTCTCACCACATCATCCCACCACTTCTAGATTCTCTGCCGTGATTACGCCTGGCCAAACTGTTTTTTTCTGTTTTGTTTTTCTTTTCTTCAAATGATTGACATAATCAGCAACTTCTTCGTTTTGTATAGGTGCGCAGTATTAGTTACGTTCACCTGTTAATTCTGCCGTTTCTCCATCATACTGTTCACTTGTGCATTCATTCCATCACTTTAATTAGCATTTCCTGTTTTTCCCCTTCTGTTCCCGTCTTCCGACGTCGGGAAGAATACACTTAAAGGAAGCTGCAGTCAACTTCAGTCTGTTGACATTTCCGGAGTTTTATTTCAAAATAATGTGTTTAATATGCTAATTCTCGCCTCCGAATCACTTATTTGTCTCTGCATATTTCTAGTATCTTTGACATAATTTAATTCAGTTTTGTTGCAGTTTCGTTAACCAGTTTTCTTTTGTCTTAAGCATTTATCTCTTTTTTTGTTTTGGTTTTATATTATTCTTCTTTGTCATTTTTACTATGTTCTTTTTTTTTCTCCGTCAACTTTAAGATTTCGTCAGTCACCCATTTCCTCTTAGCATTGTGTCTTCTTTGTAGTAATAACTCTTTGCTTGTTTGATGAATGTACTTTAGCATGTAACATTGTTCATTCATATTCTGACATGATTAGCGCCCTTGAAGACCTCATGCATCAACTAAAATACATTCCTTAGTCACCCCGTGAACACATCTTGACTATCTGATGCATCAACTAAAGTAAATACTCTAGTCACCCCGTGAACACATCTTGACCATCTGATGCATCAATAAAAGTAAAACTTCTAGTCGTCCCATGTACACATCTTGACCATCTGATGTATCAACTAAAGTAAAACCCCTAGAATACCATGTACACATCTTGACCATCTAATGTATCAACTAAAGTAAAACCCCTAGTCACCCCGTGAACACATCTTGACCATCTGATAGATCAACTAAAATAAAGCCCCTAGACATCCCATGTACACATCTTGACCATCTTATGTATCAACTACAGCAAAACCCTTAGACGTCCCATGTACACATTTGACCATCTGGTGTATCAACTCAAGCCCAAACATCCCATGATGTTCCACTAGCACCACCTTCTGAACGTACGAGCATATTTTTCTGACTGCAGGTATATCCAGTAAACAAAACCTGGCCGCCACGGTATCACGTGGCTAGCACGCTTGTCTGCCAGTCCGGTGATCATGTGTTCGAACCTCCCTCGATGTACCGTTTAAAAAGATGTAACCGTGCTCTCAGGTCTGCCCAGACTAAAAGGGCACCAGAAAATATTCTGGGGAGTAAAGGCAGACGGCGCGTTGTTGGTATATGCTTGGACACATCCCACTTAATATTCGTGGCTGCCATAGAGAGAGAGACTATATTTATTTTTATAGGAGTTTCTGTTGTTGGTGTATGCGTGGACACACCTCACTTAATATTCATGGCTGCTACAGCGAGAAAAGAAGTGTCTGTTGTAGATGCATACTGGGACACAACTCTCTCAATATTGGAGGCTGCCACAGAGAGACGAGGATTGTCTGTTGCTGGTGCATGCTGGGACACAACTCTCCCAATATTGGAGGCTGTCATAGCGAGAGGAGTGTCTGTTGTTGATGCATGCTGGGACACAACTCTTCCAATATTGGAGGCTGTCATAGCGAGACGAGAAGTGTCTGTTGTTGATGCATGCTGGGACACAACTCTTCCAATATTGGAGGCTGTCATAGCGAGACGAGAAGTGTCTGTTGTTGATACATGCTGGGACACAACTCTTCCAATATTGGAGGCTGTCATAGCGAGAGGAGTGTCTGTTGTTGATGCATGCTGGGACACAATTTTCTCAATTTGAATAACGAAGACACAAACAATAGATTGCACGATTTATTGCCTGGCATATTTCGCTGCATCTCGTCAGGCACATACTGCAGAAATCACACAACTTACGTGAATTAATTAGATAAATCCTTCAAACTGAAATATACACATGTTCGCACAGTAATGTCGATTGTCTACCACGGTAATTTTAAACTGACTAACATGTCTTTCTGCTTACACAAGGACGGCTTACGAAGGTTAATTAGTATAGCTTCAGCAAACTTTAACAATCGACTACTTTGTGTGTTGAACAACACACGGAAGGCACTGTCTCTTTCAACCACGTGACCACTCACGAGCACATGTCTCCCGACCGATGAAGCCAGACTTTTCCAGTGTGTCGGCCTGCCTAGGCTACCATCTTCTGTGTGTAGTATCTTGTCTAACCAATTCGGAATATGTTCCGCAACCCTGCAATGTAACTGTCGCTCAGTTCTGCCTATGTAGATGGCCTCGCATCTGCATGTAAATTGGTAAATACAATTTGATTTGGCGTACAAAGCTACAGGTTCTTTTACTGCTGGGACTGGGATCGGTGTGTTTCTGTACATGATGACTAGAGCTGCAGCACAGAATGTTCGCTCGACTGCTGTGGTGAGCCGGTCCCGCAGACGTTGCATTACGTCATCTCCTCGGAAGGTTAGCTGGATGAATACTTTGAGTTTAGGGACTGTAGTTACTTCTGATTTCGGTTTGGGCTGTTGGCAGTGGCGCTTTATAAATCCTGTGGAGTACCCATTCAGGTTTAAGGCATTCTTCAGAGTTTTAAATTCCTGTGATTTATCTAATTAATTCACGTAAGTTGTGTGATTTCTGCAGTATGTACCTGACGAGATGCAGCGAAATATGCCAGGCAATAAATCGTGCAATCTATTGTTTGTGTCTTCGTTATTCAAATTCATCACGGGAAAACATTGTTTTGAATTTTCTCAATATTGGCGGTTGCCACAGCGAGACGAGGTGTGTCTGTTGTTGGTGCATGCTGAGACACAATTTTCTCAATATTGGCGGTTGCCATAGCGAGGTGAGGAGTGTCGGTTGTTCTACTTGAAGAAGAGTAGTTGAGTGTGGATTGTCAGGTTTGTTTAAGATAACTAGACTTATTTATGATAACGCCTGCTACTCCTATTCTATCTGCGTCTAAGCCTGCACACCTTCGGCTTGGAGATGGCTGTTAAAGTCGCCCACAACCGTCCATTTTTGGGATTTAGATTTACACTGTTCAGACTGATGTAGGTGTGCGAAACCAGGTTTTCCGGGACAGTCCCGGGTTTTTAATACAGTGAGTCACTGTCCCGAAATATTCTATAGAAGCCTGTCCAATCGAACTTTCTGTTTTCCTCTGGTAAAACCCTTAATCTTGTGACTGATATTATGAGGAGAATTTGTCAACCAAATGTTGCATTTCGGAAAAAAAAAAGAAAAAAAATAATTGAAAAACATCTAATGCAGTATCAATAAGTCACTATCTGTTTATGTCAGACAAAGAGCACTGACATGTTATATACAACCTGTATTGCCGTATGGCAGTGAATCATGGAATGTGAATCAACAGATTGGAAAAGCGTGGAAGCAACGGAGATGTGTTCATGAGACGAATGTTGTGAATACCTTGGACTGCAAGAGTAACTAACAACGATTGACTGAAAGAGGCTAATGAAAGTAGATTGTAATCTAGAATTATAAGAAAGAAACACATGTTACTTTGGTCACATAATGAGGAAAGAGGCATTGCAAAACTTGACGACTGGAAAGATCACTGGCAGAAGAGGTAAATGGAGAGAAATGATGCTGGATGGACTAGGACGGTGGCTCACAGGAATATCAACAGAGTGGATTCAGAACACCAAGAACAGTGATCTGAGGCCAGGCATTGACGCCTATGCCAGTTGGCAGGGCACATGCTCATGATTTTTATGAGTGACAATATTAGTTTGCATAATATCTTTTATTCTAAACAAAACGTCCTGCTTTCGCTGTCACAAGAACCTGCAACCCTACATGGATATCATTATTTATTTGAATTAATATCGATAAGTCTATCTTGGAGATTCTGAAAACGAATAGTTTAATTATGATTGCTTAGTTTTCCAGGCCAAAGACGTGTTCATGATGGCAGTCATTTCTCTGTTCCCCCAAGAGACAATCTGTGCGAGCTGGCGAGATGTGTTTCTTGTATGCAGTACACACCAATATCTTCAACTGTTATGGGCTTCTATAGATGTACATGTCCTACTCGTCCCTTGTGGATATCAGTGCATTATTTTAAAAATGTCCGGTTGTATTTCTGTGGTCTTTACTGGTCACCACAGGAGAGTCAGTGTTTGTGGTTCCAGTATTGTTGGGTAGAGCTCTCCGGGGCAAGGTGTCGGGTGTCACTTCTTTCTGGTCAACTTCAATAATAACAGAACGATATCGATCTAGTGTTTGTTGAACAGCATTCATGGGTGAGATGGTCCACACCATGCTGTCTTTACAACCCATGGCCTTTCTTGGTATGCATTTTAGGCTGGCTCTATTAGGGAACCCAGGTCAATGTTTATGTTTCCATCTGCCCAATGGGGGGTCGAGCCAGGACCACCAGACTGGCAGGCCAGATATTGCGGCTCAGCCACAGATAATAACTCACATGTTGCATGTCCTTGCCGGGATGGTGCCATCAACTCCAACCCAAGCTTGACTTTCTAGGCAAGTTGACGTTCAGTAGGTTGCCAATGCTTTTGGAACCAGAAGTCAACATTGAAGACCAACTGACTAGCTTTGGGAACGATCCACCTGCCCGCCATCAGGGCACCAGAAGTTCAAGTGCAAGTGCTTAAGTTCATCGGCCACGCAGACTCCCCCATCTATAACAGTCATATACAGTCCAAGTGTAGAGGTCACACTGTTGGAGAGGTTTCATGCTCTCACACAGACTTCCCCCTTTCTATAACAGTCACATACAGTCCAAGTGTAGAGGTCACACTGTTGGAGGTTTCATGCTCTCACGCAGACTTCCCCCTTTCTATAACAGTCATATATAGTCCACGGTGTAGAGGTCACACTGTTGGAGAGGTTTCATGTTCTCACGCAGACTCCCCCATCTATAACAGTCATATATAGTCCAGGGTGTAGAGGTCACACTGTTGTAGAGGTCACACTGTTGGAGAGGTTTCATGCTCTCACGCAGACTCCCCCATCTATAACAGTCCAGGGTGTAGAGGTCACACTGTTGTAGAGGTCACACTGTTGTAGAGGTCACACTGTTGGAGAGGTTTCATGCTCTCACGCAGACTCCCCCATCTATAACAGTCCAGGGTGTAGAGGTCACACTGTTGGAGAGGTCACACTGTTGTAGAGGTCACACTGTTGGAGAGGTTTCATGCTCTCAAGCAGACTTCCCCCTTTCTATAACAGTCACATACAGTCCAAGTGTAGAGGTCACACTGTTGGAGGTTTCATGTTCTCACGCAGACTCCCCCATCTATAACAGTCCAGATGTAGAGGTCACACTGTTGGAGGTTTCATGCTCTCAAGCAGACTTCCCCCTTTCTATAACAGTCATATATAGTCCAGGGTGTAGAGGTCACACTGTTGTAGAGGTCACACTGTTGGAGAGGTTTCATGCTCTCAAGCAGACTTCCCCCTTTCTATAACAGTCATATATAGTCCAGGGTGTAAAGGTCACACTGTTGTAGAGGTCACACTGTTGTAGAGGTCACACTGTTGGAGAGGTTTCATGTTCTCACGCAGACTCCCCCATCTATAACAGTCCAGGTGTAGAGGTCACACTGTTGTAGAGGTCACACTGTTGTAGAGGTCACACTGTTGGAGAGGTTTCATGTTCTCACGCAGACTCCCCCATCTATAACAGTCCAGGTGTAGAGGTCACACTGTTGTAGAGGTCACACTGTTGGAGAGGTTTCATGTTCTCACGCAGACTCCCCCATCTATAATAGTCACATATAGTCCAGGTATAGAGGTCACACTGTTGTAGAGGTCACACTGTTGGAGAGGTCACACTGTTGTAGAGGTTTCATGCTCTCACGCTAAACTGCCTGTGTGCTGACAGCGGAGTAGTGAGTTCATTCCACACACCAATCAACTGGACGTGAACACTGACTTCTCGTTCAGAAAGCAATGGCAAACTCCATCCATCCATCATGTGTCATGCCGGTAAGTGTGGGCGGTCATGTTCTGCCATCTCACTCGATCACCAGAGTCGTGGATCAGCTCCGTGTTTCTGTCTCGACTATGCCACAAGGCCAAGCCATCCAGGTACTTGCTTCTAGGTCTCCCCTTGGTCTGTTCCGCTCGATCTTACCAGTTGTCACCAAGTTCTCCAAATCATTTCTTCTCATAACATGCCCAAAAAATTGTGTCTGTCTACGTCTAATGTCTCTAATCAGTTTACGATCTTCATTTGTTTCTTGAAGGACTTGTTCATTGGTCTTTCTGGCTGTCCATAGTATTCTTTGCATTTTCCTCAGAAACCCCATTTCTACAGCCATCAGATGTTTTTCAGCCTGACTGCTCATTGTCCAAGCTTCTCATCCATATAAAAGTACAGGTTCTATGTAGCATCTCAACACTCTTTTTTTCGTTTCAATTGACATCTTTTTATTGGTCAGTATGTTTTTCATCTTGCTAAAGGCTACTTTTGCCATGGCGATTCTTGTTCTAATCTCTTCAAGGCATCTTCCATCAGATGTTATTACTGTTCCGAGATAATTGTACCTATTCACTTGTTGAAGAATATTCCCATTTACTTGTATATTACATTGTGGTATTTCGTTCTTCCTAGTGACGACCATAATCTGTCTTTTTACAATTTAATTCTAACCCTAGTTGTTCACTGTGTGTAACAACCGCATCTACTAAATGCAGGTCCTATTCATTGTCTGCAATCAAGACTGTATCATCTGCATATCTAATGTTATTGATGCATCGTTCCCCAATGTTGATTCCTTCAATATCTTCAATATTTCCGAAAATACTTTCACTATACAGGGAAAACAGATCTGGAGACATTACACATCCCTGTCTCACACCTCTCTTAATAAGCTGATATTGGCTTGCTTCATTATCAACTCTTATGGCAGCTTGTTGTTTCCAATATATGTTTTTTACAAGTCTAAGGTCTTTTCCATCAATTTGTAGATCTTCAAGCATCCTTATCATGTCGACATGTCTCACTTTATCAAAAGCCTTTGTGTAGTCAATAAAGCAGAGGTGTAGATCTTTGTTTACTTCTATAGAACGTTCGATTACGGATCTCAGTATGTACACAGCATTTACTGTACCCTTGCCTTCTACAAACCCACATTGTTCTTCTCCTATTTTAGGTTGTATTTTCCTCCTAACTCTTTGCATGATAATTCTTAGCAAAATCTTCGTGATGCGACTCATTATACTAATTGTTCGATGTTGATCACATTCCAAGGCTCCTGATTTCTTTGGGATTGCAATAAATACAGAATTACATAACTCCTGAGGTATATTTCCAGTATCATATATTGTATTAAGCAGACTGGTAACTTTATCTATTCCATATTCTTCTAAAGCATTAATCATTTCTGTTGTGACGCTGTCTGAACCTGGGGTCGTGCCAGATTTCATATGGTTAAGAGCATTCTTAACCTCTATCTTCAAAATTGCTGGTCCTAATTATTATTTTGAACATCATACTGTTCATCTCTGTTATCATCATAAAGGTTTTTTGCGTAATCTGACCATACATGTAAGATCTGATCTTTTTCTATTATGACTCTTCCATAAACAAACTACTACGTGTGAAACTGCCTAGACAATCAACCTGGGGTTAACTGCTACATCCTGCACAGGACCAGCAACATTTAAAAAAAATACATGATAAGACATGCAGTTGTAATCTTGTATGTGACAGACATTCTACCAGTGACAGTGCACCCCTACATGGAGTGTGTGTTCTTCATGCCAGAATGCACAACTTGGAAGTTGTATCTGTATCTTTCCTACATAATACACAGGCCTTTGTTCTATAGCAACTTGTCCATTAGAACTCAGTTGTAAACAGTCATATGTAGTCCAGGTGTAGGGGACTGTAACACCTACAACAGGCAAATTCTTCAGCAAAAGTCAACACTGAAATTATACAAGAATAATCAATATATTTTCTGATGATAAATCTTCACAATGCAACAGTGCACATGTATTGTATATTTTAAGCAGGTCCACTACAACAAATGTAACTTGAAAATTGCCTGGATGTGTTTGGTCCATCCAAAATACATTTAACCTGGGGACTGTCTGAATGTTTGGCCCATGTACAACATATTTAACTTGGATATTGTCTGGATGTTTGGTCCATCTACAACACATTTAACTTGGACACTTTGTCTGGATTCTTGATCCATCTACAACACATTTAACTTGAACGCTGTCTGAATGTTTGCTCCATCCACAACATATTTAACTTGGACACTGCGTGAATGTGTTTGGTCTATATATGCCAGATTCTCCATCCCGAGCTCTCAAACTGATCCTTTTTCTAGCACCCAGAGAAGATATTAAAATATGCAAAGCGGATACATCATCCATTTCCACACGTGTTCTTACCTGCAATTCAACACAACAATATCTACATGTGCCTTACGGGGCATATAAAGGCACATACATCATCAAGGCATTAGAAACTACATTTACTCAGTGTTGGTGAAAGCCTCTCCAGGTATGCATACTGGATGGTACGACATGTGTCACGTCTGTATATAGAGAATGGTTGGAACACCAGCAGCATCTTAGTACAGAATCTTTCTACAACCCACAAAGCTGCCCTTATAATCATTAACAAGATAAACATAAAAACATACGCAACTGACTTCAACAAACAATGCTGGCCTTATCATCTGTAACAATAACAATCATGCAGATTCTATCATCTGTTTTATATATAAATAATGCTGACTCTATCATCTGTTTTATATATAAATAATGATGACTCTATCATCTGTAATAATATATATATAATGCTGGCTCTATCATCTGTAACAATATAAATAATGCTGACTCTATCATCAGTAACAATATAAATAATGCTGATACAATATACATAATGCTGACTCTATCATCTGTAACAATATACATAATGCTGACTCTATCATCTGTAACAATATACATAATGCTGACTTTATCATCTGTAACAATATACATAATGCTGACTCTATCATCTGTAACAATATACATAATGCTGACTCTATCATCTGTAGCAATATACATAATGCTGACTCTATCATCTGTAACAATATACATAATGCTGACTCTATCATCTGTAGCAATATACATAATTCTGACTCTATCATTTGTAGCAATATAAATCATGCTGATTCTATCATCTGTAACAATATACATAATGCTGACTCTATCATCTGTAACAATATACATAATGCTGACTCTATCATCTGTAGCAATATACATAATGCCGGCTCTATCATTTGTAACAATATAAATCATGCAGACTCTATCATCTGTAACAATATACATAATGCTGACTCTATCATCTGTAGCAATATACATAATGCTGACTCTATCATTTGTAGCAATATAAATCATGCTGATTCTATCATCTGTAACAATATACATAATGCTGACTCTATCATCTGTAACAATATACATAATGCTGACTCTATCATCTGTAGCAATATACATAATGCCGGCTCTATCATTTGTAACAATATAAATCATGCAGACTCTATCATCTGTAACAATATACATAATGCTGACTTTATCATCTGTAACAATTTACATAATGCTGACTCTATCATCTGTAACAATATACATAATGCTGACTCTATCATCTGTAGCAATATACATAATGCTGACTCTATCATCTGTAGCAATATACATAATGCTGACTCTATCATTTGTAGCAATATAAATCATGCTGATTCTATCATCTGTAACAATATACATAATGCTGACTCTATCATCTGTAACAATATAAATCATGCTGACTCTATCATCTGTAACAATATACATAATGCTGACTCTATCATTTGTGACAATATACTGTGCAGGTTAGGATTTTCTTTTTGCCCCCGATAGAAAAAAATCTGACACCTTACCGAGGGATCGAACCCGGGCCTCCCGAATGAGAGTCCGGCGTTCTAGCCTCTCGGCCAGCCGCTCCTCAAAAAAAAAAAAAGCTGACTATAATCTTTAAATATAAACATAATATGATACACAAAACTGACTCTATAATCTTTAATATTACAAAACCAGCTGACTATATTCTTTAACAATATCAATAGAACTGAATTTGAAAAACAATGTAAAAATGACAAGATACAAAATGCTGATTCAATATTTTAAACAATGTAGTTTTGATAAGATACACAATGCACTCTGTCATCTACAGCCTTGGATATCCAAAGTAATGCACATTTGTGAATGTGCACATGGAATGTCTGATCCCTTGTTTGCTATTCTCAGTGTAATATATAAACAATGATAATATAATGTCAATGAGAATAAACTGCATCTGTTTGCTGTAAAACAGCCACACAATAAACCCCAGGCAAAATACAATTACTACATCATCTCAGGGTCTGTGATGTCTTCTTCTGCAGCTGCCATTTATCTCCCTCAACCAACTGATGCCAAGCAATCCTATTTTTTTGTTGTCTCCTGCAGTTCTCTTGATGTCCTCCCCATGTAATTCATCTCCATAGGTCTCCACCTATTCTGATTGCCTTGTGCATTCCAGAAAGACTTTCTAGTTATACTGTTATCAGCTTTTGCAAAATATACGATAGAAACAAAAGTATTATGCACGATTATAAATTAAACAAGAGGAAATAGGTTACAGTTATAAACATCGAAAATATGACCCATTTCTGAAATTATCAGAATTTATCTTCAGCTAACATTCTGTGTCTTGCTGAATTTGTCAGAATTTATATTCAGATAACAATCTGTGGTTTGTAAAATTCTCAGAATTTATCTTCAGCTAACAATCTGTGATTTTCTGAGATTGTCAAAGTGAAACATGACTCAACTGAAAGTCATTAGCCAAAAACACTGGGTTCTGACCTTGTCAACAAATTATGCCAGGATAACATTGGAACATCAACAGTATACAAATGTTCTTATCTACATAAACGTGGAACAAATATGAAAGCAATTTAAACTGCTAGTTGCAAGGACAGCAGTGAAACAGAAGGCACTAGAAACTTTCTGCAACATTGGAAATGCATTAGATTTAACAGACTGCATAGAGAATAATTTGTAAAACAACTTTCAATCATACTAATTCAGTTTAAAGATATTGCACAATTAAAATTAGTTTCTATTAATAACTGTTCAATGGCTGTCCCATTTGAATTACTTAATTCGCATAAACTACTATTTAACTAAACTGATTAGAAGAAATGATTGTGAAGATAATATAAAGAGACAAGATCAGAAATGATGACATCTGGTTGTAAGCAAGCAAAATATGTCAGGAACGGAATCAACCAAAAAAGACAGGGAGTTGGATGCTGTTATCATATAACACAACTACAATTACTCCATAACATCAGGGTACATAACAACGAGGTTTAGAATTAAATTGTAAAAAGACAGATTATGGTCGTCACTAGGAAGAACGAAATACCACAATGTAATATACAAGTAAATGGGAATATTCTTCAACAAGTGAATAGGTACAATTATCTCGGAACAGTAATAACATCTGATGGGAGATGCCTTGAAGAGATTAGAACAAGAATCGCCATGGCAAAAGTAGCCTTTAGCAAGATGAAAAACATACTGACCAATAAAAAGATGTCAATTGAAACGAGAAAAAGAGTGTTGAGGTGCTACATAGAACCTGTTCTTTTATATGGATGTGAAGCTTGGACAATGAGCAGTCAGGCTGAAAAACATCTGATGGCTGTAGAAATGTGGTTTCTGAGGAAAATGCAAAGAATACCATGGACAGCCAGAAAGACCAATGAACAAGTCCTTCAAGAAACAAATGAAGATCGTAAATTGATTAGAGATATTAGACGCAGACAGTCAAAATAAATTTTTTGGGCATGTTATGAGAAGAAATTAATTGGAGAACTTGGTGACAACTGGTAAGATCGAAGGGAACAGACCAAGAGGAAGACCTAGAAGCAAATACCTGGATGGCTTGGCCTCGTGGCATGGTCGAGACAGAAACACTGAGCTGATCCACGACTCTGGTGATCGAGTGAGATGGCAAAACATGACCGCCCACGCTTACCGGCATGGCACATGATGGATGGATGGATGGATGGATGTACCTGTGGGGAAGCAAGTGGAAACCCATGGTAGTGAGTAGCTAAGTGTTTGAGCTGCCGTTAACGCAGGTATTCTTTATTTCACTGACCAGGCTCGCAGGTGGACTCAGCTCAAGGTGGGCAACAGGAAGTTGTTGGAGAAGTGAAGTCGACTGGTGAGCTACTGACCACATCAAGTGCTGACTGGTCTCAAGGTATGGGGCCAGCACCATATATCCAACACATCTCATGGCATGAAAGAGCTGCTTTACTTCCACTACTGGACGCTTGCCAGCTATTGCCCTGGCTTTGACCTTCAGGTCACTCATTTTCATTTCCATATGCTTTTATTATTTTCTTTAATCATTTCTGGGATGGCTATTCTATTTTTCCTGTTATGTCCTGCTCATACTGTCCTATTTCTCCTTTTATGTCCTCCTCATACTGTCCTATTTCTCCTGTTATGTCCTGCTCATACTGTCCTATTTCTCCGGTTGCTCATACTGTCCTATTTCTCCGGTTATGTCCTGTCCATACTGTCCTATTTCAATGGATATTCCCTGCTCATACTGTCCTATTTCTAATGCTATGTCCTGCTCATACTGTCCTATTTCTCCTATTATGTCCTGCACATACTGTCCTATTTCTAATGTTATGTCCTACTCATACTTTCCTATTTCTCCTGTTATGTCCTGCTCATACTGTCCTATGTCTGTTATCTCCTCCTCATACTGTCTTATTTCTCCTGTTATGTCCTGCTCATACAGTCCTATTTCTCTGGTTATGTCCTGTCCATACTGTCCTATTTCAACGGATATTCCCTGCTCATACTGTCCTATTTCTAATGCTATGTCCCGCTCATACTGTCCTATTTCTCCAATTACGTCCTGCTCATACTGTCCTATTTCTAATGTTATGTCCTACTCATACTTTCCTATGTCTAATGTTATGTCCTGCTCATACTGTCCTATTTCTCCTGTTATGTCCTGCTCATAATGTGCTATTTCTTCTATTATGTCCTGCTCATACTATCCTATTTCTCTGGTTATTTCCTGTCCATACAGTCCTATTTTTAATGTTATGTCCTGCTCATACTGTCCTATTTCTGCTGTTAAGTTCTGCCCATACTGTCCTATTTCTCCTGTTATGTCCTGCTCATACTGTCCTATTTCTCCGGTTATGTCCTGTCCATACTGTCCTATTTCTCCAGTTATTTCCTGCTCATACTGTCCTATTTCTCCTGTTATTCCCTGCTCATACTGTTCTGTTTCTCCTGTTATGTCCTTATCATCTGCAGATGTTACTGTACAAGTTCATTCACCAACAACTCCCTACAGGCATTCTTCAATTGCTTTTGTCATCATCATCATTAAAGTCCTTGGGTTAGCAAACATCCATGATACACCCTCTATCTAATTGGTGTTGGTTCTGTTTCACTCTTTCATTGATCCAACTGCTTCTGGTTTACTCTGCACATTGTAGGTCACTCAAGGGGTTGGCTTTACTAGCATTTGTTCTATGATCTTTAAAAGTGTGTCTTCCAGGATATCCCATCAAGGCTCGCTCATAGTCAATGAAGCTATGAATAGGGTTCTTTCCCGTGCAACCATTCCTTCTCCTAACAATCTTAATGAACAAACTGCATCAATGGTTTCTCTTCGCCTTTGAAACCAAACTAATGTTCATTTAGTACTTTCTCAAATGTTGTTTTCTCTTTGTTGGCATAAATAGGGATTGATACAGTATAATTGTTTGGTTCTATTCAACTTTGGTATGCACCATAATAATTCTACTTGAATGTTAGACTATAAGTAATCCCAAAACCATACAAGGTTTTATAATGGATCCTAGGACAATGTAAGACTTCTCTATGGAGAAAACAAGAGTGAATCATTCCTGGATACAACCAAGCTCAACCCTATATATGAAATGACAGGTGTGCGGGTGCTGGCAGCATCCTGACTCTACTCCTCCTTCGGGTTCCGTGCCTGGAGCAGACACGGACTATCACGACTCTCAAATCCTCTCCACCATGTGAAACTTGCATGAAGTTGGCGGTGCTTACATGACTATTTGCGACTCAACTGTTAAAGCTTTCCACACACATCTTTCTCAGTCTTCCTCTGCCACTCTTAATGACTGTTTCTCCCATTAGTCTCATTTCTCTATTTCACCTGTTCTGTTGATATGTCTCATACATTTAATTTTTATCTTTATAGTCTTGATGATTAATCTTGTAACCCAGGTATTGTCAGTATCACTGCATCTGATTTCCTGTGTCCCAAATGTTCTCAACAATCTCCTTGACAACCACAACTCCACTGTCTCCAGTTTCTTCACCATGTCATTACTCATGGTACAGTGTTCGCATGCATACAGGACAGGCCACACAACTTTTATTTAAGTGGATTTTTGTGTTTCACGTAAAACATAATGATTAACAGTCAGATTTAGTGTGTATCAACCATTAATTTTGTTCCTCCAAGCTTCAGTTACAGCCCAGATGTGATGCTGGTAACCATCTTGTGAATTTTAAAATATACACATCACCCAACAAGTAATTATTTGGAAAAAAATATTATACAACAAACTTTCATATTCCCAAAGAGACATGTGAGTATTTCAAATACTGCAATGATCCAGCTACAGCCAAAGAAGAGTTTCACAGTTCTGAATTAGAGCACCCATAAAAGGGTCTGTCTGTTGGTCACAAAGTGAGAGCAAAAATAACAGTCAATACATACTGACTACAGAACTTATCACAAGGAGAGAGCACATATGACATTCAATATATACTGACTACAGAACTGATCATGATATGAGAGCCAAAAATAACAGTCAATACATACTGACTACAGAACTGATCACGAAGTGAGAGCAAAAATAACAGTCAATATATACTGACTACAGAACTGATCACGAAGTGAGAGCAAAAATAACAGTCAATACATACTGATTACAGAACTGATCACAAGGAGAGAGCACATATGACAGTCAATACATACTGACTACAGAACTGATCACAAGGAGAGAGCACATATGACATTAAATATATACTGATTACAGAACTGATCACAAAGTGAGAGCAAATATGACAATCAATACATACTGACTACAGAACTAATCACGAAGTGAGAGCACATATGACAGTCAATACATACTGACTACAGAAATAATATTCTATCAACTGGGACTGTCCCTCTCCAGCACATTATCATGTAAAAATGTATCAGGAAAGTAAATGTACAAATTGTTCTCAGGCTCCACATACATGAGTTGTGTCAAATTAGAAGTTTATTCTGCAATTGTAAAAATTAATTAACACATAAATTTGTAATTAATATCAACCATAAAAGTAAAGTAGTTGTAAAATAAAACAGGAAAATAAAAGCTGCAAGGCAAACAAGAAGTGAACACAATTGTAAAATACAATGAGAATTATCACAGTTGAAAACATCAGGGAATCTTGGTGTGAAATGAAACAACATGCAAAGAAACTGTCCCTGGAATACTTGGAGAAAAAAAATCAGACTCGGGTTTGCTAGGTATGAGGACACCTTTATTATATCTGGCGTATGCACATTTACTCCACAGACAAGCTACTTGTGTAAACACTGGTTGCCATGGTGACATGCTGAAGTCAATGACAAATAACCACACTTCTGGTTATATTCATCTTATAACTCTAACATTATGTTATTCTGTGGTTACTGTTTTGAAACCAAACAACAGCTTATCATTTTGTGATTACATTAATTGTTAACCAAATAATAAAGTCATCCTTATGTGCTTATAATGTTTACCAACCTAAAGCAAACACAGTGATCTCGTGTGCTTACAGTTTGTAAACCAAGGCAGTTATGGGAGGAAACAAGAGATATCTGTTCTATCTTGGGACACGAAACATTACAAATCACACGTTAATCTATAAAATAAAAAACTGGAGCTGCCTTTGCCATCAGTACATACTACACAGCTCATTCATTACTCTAGATCTGAACAGTGTGTAGAAACATTTTACACAATTATTTGGTGCTAACTTAAAAACAAACATGAAATATTGCTTATTTCAGTATTCATTCTTTAACACTCAATACCAAACAATTGCCATGAAATATATTTCTTTATTTTCTATGTTCAAAAAATGTGGTGGTTGGAAATACCTTAATGCTAAATACTTTAACTTTTATTAAACTCATTCCAGCCAGCTGTAAACTGTGTATTAATCTTTTTTATTAATCTGTGTTCAAACTTGTACACTAAAAATGTACACACTATCAGCACATGTACACTTTTTCAGAGCTTCACACCTGTCCAGTACAAATGAGGCTTAGTACAGACCCTGTTTGACCGTGCTAGGAAGATATGCACCCAGGACACACTGACAGAGGAATTTGAAACTCTGAAGAATGTCTTAAACCTGAATGGGTACCCCACAGGACTTATAAAGTGCCACTGCCAACAGCCCAAACCAAAACCAGACAAAACTATAGTCCTTAAACTCAAGGTATTCATCCAGCTAACCTTTCAAGGGGATGACATAATGCAACGTCTACAGGACCAGCTCATTACAGCAGTCAGCCGAACATTCTGTGCTGCAACTCCAGAACCACACTTATTCCCACCCCAGCAGTAAAAGAACCTGTTCCTCTGTACACCACATCCAATTGCATTTACCAATTCACATACAGGTGCCAATCTACCTACATTGGCAAAACAGAGCGGCAGTTGAACAACAGAGTTGCTGAACACATACCTAATTGGATTGACAAGATACTAACACAGGTGATGGGAGCCTAGGGAGGCCGACACACTGGAAACTTCCCACTTCATCAATTGCTAGGCATGTGTTGGAAAGCGGCCATTTGACTGATAGAGACAGTGCCTTTCACATGTTGTTTAACACACAAAACAGTTGCTTGTTAAAGTTTGCAGAAGCCATAATGATTAATCTACAAAGGCAAGTTTTGTGCAAACAGAAAGACATGTTAGTTTAAAATTACCTGGTAGACAATTGACATTACTGTGCGAACATGTGTATATTTCAGCTTGAAGGATTTATCTACTTATTTTACTTTATGTTGTGTGAATTCTGCAGTATGTACCTGACGAGATGCAGTGAAATATGTCAGGCAATAAATGGTGTAATCTATTGTTTGTGACTTCGTTATACAAATTCACTATGGGAAAACATTGTTTTTAAAATGAATAAGAGGTTGAGACAGAACAACAAGACACATCATAGTCTATTTTATATGAGAATGAGAGAAAAGGAAAGAATGTTTAAAAATATTGCATGAGAATTTGTGAAGAAGTAACCACTTAAAAGAAAGTGATATAAGGAAAAGATTAAGAAATGTCTAATGATATAAAATTATAAAACTACTTGACACACCCTGTGTCTACTGGTCACAGATAAGCTTAGGCAAAAAATATGTCCCATGCAGTCACACTGAAATTAACTAAATACTGAAAACATTCTATTGTGACTCAATTTTCCAGAATGTCTCCTATAAACATATAATGGAAAACATATAATGGAATAGTCATAGAACTTTTAACTCACAATCAACTGCTTATAAATGCATTCAGCTGTTTTCACACATGCTTACTGAAGTTGACATTCAGACTATTAATTTCACAGAACCATGCCAAACACTCACAAAGTGATACTGGACACTGAACATTTCACATTTCACCCACAATGAGATAACCCTCTGGCTTTGCTGTAACTGGTCCATCTTGGTCACTTGAATGCTGGCAGATGAAGGTCTCCCAAAGAGTTGATATGACCACATTTACAGGTTTCACCACAAGTTCCATGAGCTGCTGCAATCTTAGCTTTCCTCATTTCCAAGACAACCTCATCACCATCACGGCTGAACTTCATGTCCAGGCTTCGCATGTTCTGCACCCCAGGTTTCATATTGCTCGAGTTGTTCATATTAAAAAATCGTTTAGCACTACTGCCAAGAGACTTTTCTTCTACATTCACGACATTGTTTTGTTTGCTTAAATGGCTGAGCTTGTCTCCACAACAAGTGTCATTTCTACAATATTCTCCAACTCCATCACACAGCAACACACAGGGTTTATGTTCAGCATGCCGATCATCATACTGGAAGTTATATATATATATATATATATTATCAATGAGGTACAATTATTAAAATTTATAACTAATTATATAAAATATCAATATTAATGTTGTATAATTGAATGTTCCTGTACTACTGGTATTATATTTACCACATCATGCATCAATTGTCCATTGATCTAATAACATGAGGCTGGCACATATACTGAACACACCCTGGACATCCTTTACCTTGACTTTTCTTGACAATAATATTAATGTCTTAGAGATAAGACGGACAGTTTGATGTCATGGCATGGAGGGACATTGAGACATGATTGGCACTACATGAAACAGAAGGTTATGGACAAGCATAATCACTTCCAACTGCAAGTGAAGTCCCACTTTGAATAACTACAGTAATACAACTTGCAGCTCTAAACACTACACTAGTTGCAAATACAAGAGTGACTGAATATGGTTCACCAGTTGAAATGTCTGTGTTCGTTACTGATGACTATTTTAGCCATACTAGAGCTAGCAGTGTCACTGTTGCCCTCTATCTTGAGAAGTTCATCCACACTGGTTCTCGTCTGACATTCTACTCTCAATATGTAGCTACCAGCAGCTGCTAGCATGTGGCTGTGGCAAAACCTAGGGCCAGTGTCTTGACATGGGCAGCAAACCAAAGTGAGGGTAGCGTCTAAAATGCTGTGAGAGTTTGTCTACCCAGCAATGTAGTCTGTATTCAGCAGACTGCACAGAGGAACCAGTGCCAGATTTATCCTTTACAGGGCAGACGCTTGTCCGTTTTTTAGCCCTGAACGGGCAAGATTTTTTCAGGTTCAGTAAAATTTCGGGTCGCGTTAGTAAAATCATCACAAATAAGGTGTTAGTCAACCGATTTTAGTTAAATAAACAACACAATGAAGGGAAAAGCATGCAGAATATGTTACTCACGTGATTGTTGTCAGTAATCCATATATGAACACAAATATTTACTAAATACAGCATGTCGTTTGTGATTTTCCGTCATCTATATGGCAATTTACAAACACATTTTCAGAATCATAATCACTTTCTTTAAAGTCCAACTCAGACTGCTAATGCAAAGTAACGCTTTGCACTGATATCTAGCTCCGATTAATAGTCAACTTCGTGCCCTTTAATGTCACTTAAATTTAACCTAGCGAAATCTCGGCTATCACTTGAAGAAACTCCTAAATCCGTTTTGAAAAACAGCGTAAAAACCCCGAAAACTATCAAAAAAAGTCCGTAAAAGTCCGTTCAAATTCATAGTAAGTGTTTACAAATGGCGGCCACGTTGTCAAGCTATCGGCGAAAGCAGCCGTCGGAAGTGTCGGAAAGCCAAGAGATCGCGTTTTTACAATGCATAATAGTATCGGACGTTTTCAGGCGATCCGCCCGTTTAAGGTATCGGATGTAAATGGCCGTTCTGCCATGTAAAGGCCATATGTGATATGCCGTGGAACATACAGAGGAACCAGTGCCAGATTAACAGACATAAAGATGACTACCAGCAATACGCCGGGGAACATACAGAGGAACCAGTGCCAGATTAACATACATAAAGGTGACTACCAGAAATATGACATGGAACATACAGAGGAACCAGTGCCAGATTAACATACATAAAGGTGACTACCAGAAATTTGACATGGAACATACAGAGGAACCAATGCCAGATTAACATACATAAAGGTGACTACCAGAAATGTGACATGGAACATACAGAGGAACCAGTGCCAGATTAATATACATAAAGGTGACTACCAGAAATGTGACATGGAACATACAGAGGAACCAGTGCCAGATTAACATAAATAACGGTGACTACCAGAAATGTGACATGGAACATACAGAGGAACCAGTGCCAGATTAACATACATAAAGGTGACTACCAGAAATGTGACATGGAACATACAGAGGAACCAGTGCCAGATTAACATACATAAAGGTGACTACCAGAAATTTGACATGGAACATACATAGGAACCAATGCCAGATTAACATACATAAAGGTGACTACCAGAAATGTGACATGGAACATACAGAGGAACCAGTGCCAGATTAACATACATAAAGGTGACTACCAGAAATGTGACATGGAACATACAGAGGAACCAGTGCCAGATTAACATACATAAAGGTGACTACCAGAAATGTGACATGGAACATACAGAGGAACCAGTGCCAGATTAACATACATAAAGGTGACTACCAGAAATGTGACATGGAACATACAGAGGAACCAGTGCCAGATTAACATACATAAAGGTGACTACTAGAAATGTGACATGGAACATACAGAGGAACCAGTGCCAGATTAACATAAATAAAGGTGACTACCAGAAATGTGACATGGAACATACAGAGGAACCAGTGCCAGATTAACATACATAAAGGTGACTACCAGAAATGTGACATGGAACATACAGAGGAACCAGTGCCAGATTAACATACATAAAGGTGACTACCAGAAATGTGACATGGAACATACAGAGCAAGGCAAGATCCCCTTGGTCACCCACTGCATTTTGGTTCTAATCCAGTTTCCTAGATAATATCTAGTAACTAGATCAAATGGAATCTGGACAAGAGGGGGAGGAGTATACTGCACAACTCTCCTTCACGTAAATTAATTCACATCTCATCTCATCATGTTCCTCTTGTACCTTGCGGTGTCAAGGTGAAGTATAAACATCATGAGAGTGCCCGATTATGGGCTTCATGTATCGATGTTCCCATGGACTCTTGTTATTCCCTGCGTCCATCGTTTACGTGGTTGGCCTCTTCCTCTGCTTCCCTCTGGTCTGTACATCATTGCTTGTTGTGGTATACTGGTAGTTGGTAACCTACTTGCATGGCCAAACCCTTTGACTTGCTGCCTTCTAATAAAATCTAGCGCTGCTATAACTCCCAATTTAGTCCTGATTTCTTCATTTATGATCTTATCTCTTCTTGATACATTGAGTATTCTTCTCAGGAATCTCATTTTTGTTGTTGTGATTTTTTGTTTACCCTTTTCTGTCATTGTCCAGGTTTGGTATTGGTAGCATAGAGTTGGTAGGAAGATTGTGTTGTAAAGTGCTTTCTTAGTAGTTATTGATACATGTTTGTTCTGTGGTATTGGTGCCATTTATCCAATGAGCTGGTTTGCCTTCTTCTTCTTCTTCTTCAGCATTCCGAGCCTTTGAGATTCTTTGCTGCAGATACAAGCCGTTTCCATTCATCTCTCTGGTGGACCTTCTCTTGCCAGTCGTTGATTTCAAGTGCTTGTAGGTCTGTATATATATTATCTCTCCACCGCCTTCTTGGTCTACCTCGGGGTCTACGGTCATTTATTTCCTGAGTGTAAGCGAGTTTTGTTTCCCTATTATCTTCCATTCTTTCTATATGCCCCAGCCATTGCAGCCTATTAGCCTTCATGATACCAGTGATTAGCGGGGACTTAAAACAGATCATAAATGTCTTTGTTGCTTCTTCTTTTCCACTCTCCACTTTGTGTATCCCTAATGGGCCCAAAGATGCGTCTTAAGACTTTGTTCTCAAAGGTTTGTAACTAGGCTTCGTCTCCTTTAGTAGTAGTCTAGGTTTCAGAGCCATACAGCACAACTGGTCTGATCAGTGTTTTGTAAATTGTGATCTTGGTGTTACGAGATAGCACATTTGATTTTAGCAGGTGTTGTAGTGCATAGTATATCTTAATTCCAGAGTTGATTCTAGCTTGTATTTCTTCCCTTATTATGTTGGAGCAGTTGACGATTGCACCCAGGTATTTGTATGTTTCCATGTGTATGTGGCCAGAGTTTGTTGCCGTTCCTTCTCTTGAAATTACCATATATTCTGTCTTATCTTGCTTGATAACCAGCCCCATTTGTTGAGGTTTTCCCTTTAAGTGAGCCAATATTTCCACTGTCTTTTGTTCATTTTCTCCTATAATATCTATGTCATCTGCATAACCAAGCAGTCTGGATGTTCCTCCAATAGCACATTCCTCCTTTACCTGCCTTACAACTTTCTCTAGAGCCAGATTGAAAAGGAGCGGCGATAGTGCATCACCCTGTTTCAAGCCAGATGTTATTTGGAAAGGGTCTGATTTCCTGCTTTTATATGTTACTATATTATAAGTATCTTCCATGCATAGTCTGGTCATGTTGATTAACTTCCTTGGTATTCCAAATTCCTGCATAGCATTCCATAGACTATTCCTATGGACACTATCATAAGCCTTTTTAAAATCCACAAAAATATTATGGAGATCTCTTTTATATTACCAATTTTTCTCGGCTATTTGTCGTAAGATAAATATCTGATCTATTGTTGATCTGTTTTGTCTAAAACCCGCCTGGTAGTCACCTAATATGTCTTCTGAATATGGTTTTAGTCTATTTAGTAATACCGCGGATAGTATCTTATAGCTTGTGGATAGGAGTGATATTCCTCTATAATTTTCACATTGGTTTGCCTTAATGCATCTATTTTCAATCTTGTCTTCTTATTTGCCATTTGCGACTTCCCAGGTACTTGAAACTCTTTACTTGTTTCAAGGGATGTTCATTTAGGTGAATTGTTGTTGTTTTTTCTTAATTAGTTATAGTCATTACCTCTGTTTTAGTTGTGTTAATTTTCATGTTATGTTCCCTACACATTTCGTTTAGACTATTCATGTGGTCTTGTAATTCAGCTTCTGATTTTGCTATTAGTGCTTGGTTGTCCGCATTGGTCGTCTCTAATGGTGTAATTTGCAGATGGTTCTTCTTCTGTGTTCTTGTCATGCGGTGTTCTTGCGGTCTCTGTTTGGATGATTTCTTTACATATGTTGTCTATATAGGTTATGAATAAGAGACGGGACAGGACACAACATTGTTGTCCTCCGGATCTTATGGTGAATGTTTCTGAGTTCCTCCAGTTGCTCTCACTATGCATTCACTGTTATTGTATAAGCTTCTACATAAGTTTGTTAGATGTGTACTCACTCCATATTGTTTAAGGATTTTCCACAGCTTGTTTCTATCTACTCTATCAAATGCCTGTTTTTGGTCGACAAAGGCTAAGTATGGTGTTTCATTGAATTTGATAGTCAATTCACAGTCATATTGTTGAAAATCACAAGTGGAGTGACCTCTATCTGATCTACACTCAACATTATGATTGTAGCATAAACACAGGTAGGACACACTTCCGTCAAGATTTCATAATCACTGGCAGTGTGCAGAAATGGAAATTCAGAATATGACTTTCATCAATATCAATATAGTAATGGCAGACAATTACTGTCAGCTATAGTATTTACTGTCAGCTATAGTGTTTACTGTCTATAATAGTGTTTACTGTAATCTATGGAAGTGAGGTTGTTGTAATGACCCTTCTCCAGATGGGTACTAAAGTACCATTCCTAGGGGTACTACGTTGCAGAGCTCCCCATCCCCTCTCCTACACAGAGTCCAGCATTGAACAGCCATATTTGAAGAGAGGCATATTAGTATGTAACCAGGTCATAATTCAGGAGAGCACACATGGACTGGCTAGCTACAGGAGGTTGGGGATGCTCCTCTGTGGGGTTCCAGGTGATACACCAGACTCCAGCCCAGTGACCAGACAGAACTGGTTTAATGTTAAACATGGGGGAGACTACCCTGAGTTGTTGCTATACAGTCAAATGTGCTAGCCATTGGGATGGCAGTCAAGTGTGCTAGCCTAGCCATTGGGCTGGCAGTCAAGTGTGCTAGCCATTGGGCTGGCAGTCAAGTGTGCTAGCCTAGCCATTGGGCTGGCAGTCAAGTGTGCTAGCCTAGCCATTGGGCTGACAGTCAAGTGTGCTAGCCTAGCCATTGGGCTGGCAGTCAAGTGTGCTAGCCATTAGGCTGGCAGTCAAGTGTGCTAGCCTAGCAATTGGGCTGGCAGTCAAGTGTGCTAGTCTAGCCATTGGGCTTGCAGTCAAGTGTGCTAGCCTAGCCATTGGGCTGGCAGTCAAGTGTGCTAACCTAGCCATTGGGCTGGCAGTCAAGTGTGCTAGCCATTGGGCTGGCAGTCAAGTGTGCTAGCCTATCTATTGGGCTGGCAGTCAAGTGTGTTAGCCTAGCCATTGGGCTGGCAGTCAAGTGTACTAGCCTAGTCATTGGGCTGACAGTCAAGTGTGCTATCCTAGCCATTGGGCTGGCAGTCGTGTGCTAGCCATTGGGCTGGCAGTCAAGTGTGCTACCTAGCAATTGGGCTGGCAGTCAAGTGTGCTAGCCTAGCCATTGGGGTGGCAGTCAAGTGTGCTAGCCTATCCATTGGGCTGGCAGTCAAGTGTGCTAGCCTAGCCATTGGGCTGGCAGTCAAGTGTGCTAGCCATTGGGCTGGCAGTCAAGTGTGCTAGCCTATCTATTGGGCTGGCAGTCAAGTGTGTTAGCCTAGCCATTGGGCTGGCAGTCAAGTGTACTAGCCTAGTCATTGGGCTGACAGTCAAGTGTGCTATCCTAGCCATTGGGCTGGCAGTCAAGTGTGCTAGCCATTGGGCTGGCAGTCAAGTGTGCTACCTAGCAATTGGGCTGGCAGTCAAGTGTGCTAGCCTAGCCATTGGGGTGGCAGTCAAGTGTGCTAGCCTATCCATTGGGCTGGCAGTCAAGTGTGCTAGCCTAGCTATTGGGCTGGCAGTCAAGTGTGCTAGCCATTGGGCTGGCACAGCTCTCCAGGCACTTATAGCACGGGCAATCAAAATAGGTGAAAGAGCATAACCAAATAATCAGCTTTTGACCTCAGAAATTTATAATTAAACACTGGCCATCACTTACATCGATAAACTGACACAGAAGTAAGATCACCACTTACATCTATAAATTGACACAGCAGTAACTTAACATCTCTTACATCAATAAACTGACAGAAGTAACTGACCATCATTTACATAGATAAACTGACACAGTAGTAACTGATGATCACTTACATCAATAAATTCTGGCTGAATGGTGGTGGAATGTATACCAGCTTTGTGAAACAGTTTTTTAATATTTGCAGCCAGGGTCATGTATTCCTCAATGCCATGACAGCGAATGTGTGCGGATGCTATAATTCTGTTTCCAGCCAGCTGCCAAATGTGACACTCATGAACTCCATATATACCCTCCATCTGAAGTGACAAAATAACATCATATTAGACAAATATAGTATAATAACCTAGTGGTTATGCCATTATGTCAGATGGTTCAGTCATATAACAAAGTTGCTGGCAGACAGTGCCCCGTAAAGAGCTCTAGCATTTAGAGACAATACAAACAGAGCAAGAGGTGGCCCCTAAAAATGGTGTATTGAGAGAACACCAGTTCCATTACTTTACTGCACTAGCATGGCCTATTAGTAAAAACAACAACTAGAAGCAGTCTCTCCGAGCAGCTTATTCTCTGACATTCCAACAGTTGCAGTTATGAAGAACAGAAACTGCTGGTGCACTGCATAATGTATAGAAGAATAGAAGACATCTGCTAAAGCTAATAAGGCTTGGTTTGGTTACAAAGGCAATCCTGCTGAACTAAGCTAACCTCAATCACTACAAATAACAAGACAAATATAAATACAAATGAAATAAATATTTATAAAGGAAAATACTGAAGAAATAAAAACCACATTACTTCAGTAATTCCTGATTCACAACCTCATTTTTTTTACATTTGTTAGAAAGCTAGCTAGCTCTCTCTCTCTCTCTCTCTCTCTCTCTCTCTCTCTCTCTCTCTCTCTCTCTCTCTCTCTCTCTCTCTCTCTCTCTCTCTCTCTCGCTAATTTTGCCATTGAACAGTTGCTCACTCACCTCCTCAAGCTCTTTGATAATATTATCCACATTCACATGGGAAGGAACCGTTTGCAGTAAGATGAAAGCGGACTCTTTCACTGAAATCAACATAACACAGAATAGTTTGTCAATATTTTCTCTCTGAAAACAGTACAGGCTATCTAATATCTTTCTCCTTAAGGACAATGATTTTTGTTTGGTCCACATCTGCCATGTATACAAGGAGGCGGGTAGGCCTGTACTTGTGCAGTACACTCTTGATAGATCTATCTGTCTGTTTCTTGGTCCTATTCTAGCTCTATACACCAGAATTCTTTAGTTGCAGGCATAAAGTGGTAGCTAATCAGATTTCATTTTCACAACATATTACAACTACATTACTTTATGTCTTTCTAAACATCCATCCATCCATCATGTGCCATGCCAATAAGCGTGGGCGGTCATGTTTTGCCATCTCACTCGATCACCAGAGACGTGGATCAGCTCCATGTTCCTGTCTCGACCATGCCACATGGCCAAGCTATCCAGGTATTTACTTCTCAGTCTTCCCCTTGGTCTTTTCTCTACAATCTTGCCAGTTGTCACCAAGTTCTCCAAGTCATTTCTTCTCATAACATGCCCAAACAATTTTTGCAATTTTTACTGTCTACGTCTAATCACTCTAATCAGTTTGCGATCTTCATTTGTTTCTTGAAGGACTTGTTCATTGGTTTTTCTGTCTGTCCATGGTATTCTTTGCATTTTTTCAGAAACCACATTTCCACAGCCATCAGATGTTTTTCAGCTTGACTGCTCATTGTCCACGCTTCACATCCATACAAAAGTACAGGTTCTATGTAGCACTTTAACACCATTTTTCTCGTTTCAACTATCTTTTTATTGGTCAGAATGTTTTTCATCATGCAAAAGGCTACCTTCGCAATGTCAATTCTTGTTCTAATCTCTTCAAGGCATCTCGCATCAGATGTTATGACTGTTCCGAGATAACTTTACCAATTAACTTGCTTAAGAAAATGCCCATTTACTCGTATATCACATTGTGGTATTTCCTTCTTCCCAGTCACGACCATAATCTGTGTCTTATAAACATGGAAGGTGAAATATGGCAAGCAAATCTGACAAAATGACTTTTATTGTGTATGATGATAGTAAAGACAATTGGAAATGATATCAAATATTTCTCTTATTTTACCCAAACAATGCACATACACATGCAGCAATTATCAACTGTCACATACAAGACATCAAGCTAGATGGATATGCCACACAATGACACCTGTATAAACACCGACAGCCAATCATCAACTGTCACATACAAGACATCAAGCTAGATGGATATGCCACACAATGACACCTGTATAAACTCCGACAGCCAATTATCAACTGTCACATACAAGACATCAAGCTAGATGGATATGCCACACAATGACACCTGTATAAACACCGACAGCCAATCATCAACTGTCACATACAAGACATCAAGCTAGATGGATATGCCACACAATGACACCTGTATAAACTCCGACAGCCAATTATCAACTGTGTTATATCACTTGTGACTGATTGACTGACTTACCCTCATAATTAGAGGAGAACGGCACATTCAAGGGAAATTATCCTTTGGAGTAATACGCATATACTATACATTCCTGGAGAGAATTGCATCATCATCATCATCATGTGGTCTGGCTTTTGAAATGCTGATTATACAAGTGATCAGTTATCACAGGGTGCTGTGTACTTATCTATTATTAACTGTTTGCTTAGAATATTATATATTTATGCATGGAGTAGAATGTGTTTATTGCTCTTGGTCATTCCAAGAGCTCAGGGATAGTTCTGATAACCCGGGAGCAACTTTGTTCTTAATGTAATCTCTAAAGCCAATTGCCCTTCAGCATCAATCCTTGGCAACTTGGCAGTTTCAGTTGACCTTATCTGTGGCTAGGATGAACTTGGCAGGCTGTGTAGCTGAGAGACTATCAGTTCAAAGAAGGTGTACATCCTATGGAATCTATTGAATGAATTCTTGTAACAATCACTTACTGGTGAATGTATCTATTTAAAGCCCCAATTAGTTAGTTAGTTAGTCGACAGATCATCCTCATTGCACATCGAACCATTCAGTCCATAAGTGCTTGGATCCCCTCCTCAGCAAATCCTGCAGCGTGTAGCGGCTAACGACGCCAGTTCTGTGTTGGTTTATCAATCTTCTTTGGCTTCCTGCATAGTGTTCTTGTTTGGCCACCCCTCTTTTAATTTGCTGTTCTCGCAGTCTGGCCATGGTTGTAGATTCACAGTCATCACTTGGTTCACACAAGAGTCTTACTTCTTGTAGAGCATTCAGAATGTTAAAAATGATGTTAAATGATGTTAAAGCCCCAATTGTATCATCCTAGTGGTGACAGAAACTATCAAGAACTATAAGCTAACCATGAAGAAATATGAACAGTAATCAGAGTCCAGATTCATGAGTGAATCAATAGTTTCAACAATCACTTAATGATGAAGAGCTTGACGATTCACCATATTCTGGAATAGTGAACGAAACAGAAGTCTAAGTCAATGAACAATTGCCTGTACTGCTACCAAAGTATTTCAGGATCCTCGCAGGTGCTATGGAGTTCGTGCACTGAGCTGAGTTTCTCCAGACTCAGGTTTGAGTTAGGAGGAAAAGGAGCACTTATGGGTTGTACCCGTGTGCCGTAATGTTGATCCGTCGACTAAACTAAACTAAACTAAACAATTGCCTGTATCATTGAACATCGATTCCATGATTACAGCTGCAAGAATGGACGAAGATCAGTGCTGAATGACATGGTACAAGAATGGATGAAGACCAATGTTGAATGACATGGTACAAGAATGGATGAAGACCAATGTTGAATGACATGGTACAAGAATGGATGAAGACCAATGTTGAATGACATGGTACAAGAATGGATGAAGACCAATGTTGAATGACATGGTACAAGAATGGATGAAGACCAATGTTGAATGACATGGCATAAGAATGGATGAAGACCAATGTTGAATGACATGGTACAAGAATGGATGAAGATCAATGTTGAATGACATGGTACAAGAATGGATGAAGACCAGTGTTGAATGACATGGTACAAGAATGGATGAAGATCAATGTTGGATGACATGGTACAAGAATGGATGAAGACCAGTGTTGAATGACATGGTACAAGAATGGATGAAGACCAATGTTGAATGGCATGGTACAAGAATGGATGAAGACCAATGTTGAATGACATGGTACAAGAATGGACAAAGACGAATGTTGAATGACATGGTGCAAGAATGGATGAAGATTAATGTTGAATGACATGGTACAAGAATGGATGAAGATCAATCTTGAATGACATGGTACAAGAATGGATGAAGACCAATGTTGAATGACATGGTACAAGAATGGATGAAGACCAGTGTTGAATGACATGGTACAAGAATGGATGAAGACCAGTGTTGAATGACATGGTACAAGAATGGATGAAGACCAATGTTGAATGACATGGTACAAGAATGGATGAAGACCAATGTTGAATGACATGGTACAAGAATGGATGAAGACCAATGTTGAATGACATGGTACAATAATGGATGAAGACCAATGTTGAATGACATGGTACAAGAATGGATGAAGATCAATGTTGAATGCCATGGTACAAGAATGGATGAAGACCAATGTTGAATGACATGGTACAAGAATGGATGAAGACCAATGTTGAATACCATGGTTCAAGAATGGATGAAGATCAATGTTGAATGACATGGTACAAGAATGGATGAAGATCAATGTTGAATGACATGGTACAAGAATGGGTGAAGATCAATGTTGAATGACATGGTACAAGAATGGATGAAGACCAATGTTGAATGACATGGTACCAGAATGGATGAAGATCAATGTTGAATGACATGGTACAAGAATGGATGAAGATCAATGTTGAATGACATGGTACAAGAATGGATGAAGACCAATGTTGAATGACATGGTACAAGAATGGATGAAGATCAATGTTGAATGACATGGTACAAGAATGGATGAAGATCAATGTTGAATGCCATGGTACAAGAATGGATGAAGACCAATGTTGAATGACATGGTACAAGAATGGATGAAGACCAATGTTGAATACCATGGTTCAAGAATGGATGAAGATCAATGTTGAATGACATGGTACAAGAATGGATGAAGATCAATGTTGAATGACATGGTACAAGAATGGATGAAGATCAATGTTGAATGACATGGTACAAGAATGGATGAAGACCAATGTTGAATGACATGGTACCAGAATGGATGAAGATCAATGTTGAATGACATGGTACAAGAATGGATGAAGATCAATGTTGAATGACATGGTACAAGAATGGATGAAGACCAATGTTGAATGACATGGTACAAGAATGGATGAAGATCAATGTTGAATGACATGGTACAAGAATGGATGAAGATCAATGTTGAATGACATGGTACAAGAATGGATGAAGATCAATGTTGAATGACATGGTACAAGAATGGATGAAGACCACTGTTGAATGACATGGTACCAGAATGGATGAAGGCCAATGTTGAATTACATGGTACAAGAATGGATGAAGACCAATGTTGAATGACATGGTACAAGAATGGATGAAGACCAATGTTGAATGACATGGTACAAGAATGGATGAAGACCAATGTTGAATGACATGTATTTCCAATCATCAAAGTTGATGCTGACCACCATGAAGTGATTGGGCTTGATGTCTGTAAGGACTGTGCGCAATGAGGCTGTGAGGATGAAACATTCCAAACAATGATGTTTTTGGATGCTTGCCATTCTATCATGACAGTTTAATATCTGATTCCTTTTGGGAGTTTATGAGAAAGGCACTTGATATGTTTATTATTTTGAACAATTATGTCACCATTCTTTACTCAGTAATTTTCTTTACTTGTGCTATGAGAGTGCACTCTCTGTATTACTATGATTGACTGATTTAAGAACCGACATCACAGCATTCGGGGCATTCCCATAATCACTCCATCCCCATCCTCAGCAGCCAGCGAAGAGTGTCAACACCAACAGTGCCAGTAGCAATCTGATTATATGTCAGTCTCATCTTTCCTCTATCTCTGTATTACTGTTTACAAGGGCAACTGTAGATTACTTCTGGTTGAGGTGTTTCACAGTGGAATGTATAGACCCTTGTTTTTTCTTAATACTATATTCTCAAAATAGGAACTTATGTTCCTGTCCTCCACCTCACAACTCATTGTTCCAGTCTCCATCTTCTATGGACCATGCTCAAGATTTGTCTTTTCTGCCAAGATTAGCTACGTGCTACCAAATTGGCTAAGTTGTATTCAACCTCTGGTTCATATTCTCACAATCTTAAAATAGTGACACTAGTGTTTCTTTCTCTGTGATGTCTTCTTCTTCTCTGCCTTTTATCTTCCTAAATAGCATAGGTCCTCAACCAATTCATGGCCAGCTCTTTGTAGACTTGTTTATGACTGACCTGATTTTGAGCTAGCTAAGGTTTTCTGATGGGATGAGGTAGGTAGTGTCGTGCCAACCCTACTATGTTATTTTCTATGACATGCATGGTGAGGTACAGTGCTACTACTGTTCTTTGCTTCTGAATGTGGGCCCAGGTAATGGACAGATATTTCTGAGATTACCAGATTCTAATCGACCAGACCTACAACACACATGATATATTTTTGTACACAACACCTTGACATGCGTCTTTGTTCTTGGTTATGGAGTGTGTGTTTACATACCTGTGACATGGTGGAAATGAGAAACATTATGAGTGCACAAAATTAAAGAACAGAAAGAAGGAAATTCCAAATGCCAGGGTCATTCTGCAGAACTGTCATCGGCTAATGATGAGGGACAGACCTAACAGCTGGATTGAGACAAACAAGGTCTCTGATGAGACCTCTGCTACAAGGAGGAAGAGGAAAAAGTTGAAGTAGATAGGGATTTCAATTTTATCTGTTCTAATTCTTTCTGCTATTCCTGCTATACCTTTCAGCACCAGGTTAGGAAGTGCTGTTTTGACAAGCCCTGCTTGTCTATCATTTGTGTCCACTGTATCAGCATGTTAGCCTCCTGGATTGGACAACCGTTCAGGGAAATACTAATTTGTGTTGTTGGTTTTTTAATATATTTGTTGTTTCGTTCTTGTGGTTCCATTGATGAAGACTTTGGTGGAAATGTTTACCTGTATCTGTGTGTGTGTTTTTCTATCCACGAGCTTCTCAGTTATATTTTGTGTGTTTTTCTATCCACCAAGCTTCTCAGTTATATTTTGTGTGTTTTTCTATCTATCGAGCTTCTCAGTTATATTTTGTGTGTTTCTATCTATCCAGCTTCTCAGTTATATTTTGTGTGTTTCTATCCACTGAGCTTCTCAGTTATATTTTGTGTGTTTTTCTATCCACCAAGCTTCTCAGTTATATTTTGTGTGTTTCTATCTATCCAGCTTCTCAGTTATATTTTGTGTGTTTCTATCCACTGAGCTTCTCAGTTATATTTTGTGTGTTTCTATTCACCGAGCTTCTCAGTTATAATTTGTGTGTTTCTATCCACCGAGCTTCTCAGTTATATTTTGTGTGTTTCTATTCACAGAGCTTCTCAGTTATATTTTGTGTGTTTCTATTCACCGAGCTTCTCAGTTATATTTTGTATGTTTCTATTCACTAAGCTTCTCTGTTATATTTTGTGTGTTTTTCTATCTATCGAGCTTCTCAGTTATATTTTGTGTGTTTCTATTCACAGAGCTTCTCAGTCATATTTTGTGTGATTCTATTCACCGAGCTTCTCAGTTATATTTTGTGTGTTTCTATTCACCGAGCTTCTCAGTTATATTTTGTGTGTTTCGATCCACCGAGCTTCTCAGTTATATTTTGTGTTTGCCTTGCTACATCACTAAACCACCTAACTCGATGTCTCTCAGCAATATTCATTTCTGACACTTCACCCACTTGCTGCTTGTATGATAATGTCTGCAAACACAGACTAACATTTATGGCTGCATTTAATTTGGGACAAAATATTTAAGTAGTCTGTTCATCTTAAAATATAATACAATCATTGCAAAAGCAAATACTCAGTGTTCGAATGGCTGTGAATACTTGGGCATGTAGCCTCTGTCATTTAGTCTGTAAAATCCTCCTGTTGGACACCAGCAATGGTGAATTATACCATAATAATAAAGTGAAGTTTGATAAATGCAACTAGATTAAATAAAAAAAAAAAACACTTTTCATGTATACTGCAATAATGATAAAAGGGTGGAGACTAACAAAAGTTCTTTTTTTTTTTCTCAACACAATTTTGCCACTAATACGTGCCATGTCCGCTAAGTATTTAATATTCAAAAACAGACACCTTGAAGGAAAATAGTACTCACATAATGGAATAGTTGAGCCCAATATAATTATCACCAAGATGATGCTGAAAAAAATCAACAGCTTAAGGATAATTTACAGCAAATTATTATCCAGCATGCCATCATTAGTACTAATAAAAATGGGAAAGTGTGGGACCAAGAAGCACATTTTCAAGTTATTGTTAAAATGTTAAAATAAAACTAAATTATACATCTGATGTTTTCATAAATGATAACCCAATCTGTTGGTGTGGTCTCACTTCAAGATATAGAATCAAATAGCTATTTAGGCAGCAATACACACAAATGTGGGATAACGGACAGATATTACAATACACACAAATGTGGGATAACGGACAGATATTACAATACACACAAATGTGGGATAACGGACAGATATTACAATACACACAAATGTGGGATAACGGACAGATATTACAATACACACAAATGTGGGATAACGGACAGATATTACAATACACACAAATGTGGGATAACGGACAGATATTACAATACACACAAATGTGGCATAATGGACAGATATTATAATACACACAAATGTGGCATAACGGACAGATATTACAATACACACAAATGTGGCATAACAGACAGATACTACAATATGAATATAAAAAGCAAGAGCAGCTTTCTAAGCACTCGGAAATTTGTGGAAGCAAAATTAAAGCTAGTAGTAAACCTAGAATATTTAGTGTTACATGAGTTCTGCTGTAGGGATCAGAAACATGGAGCACGACTAAAACAACGACTCATGAACTACAAACATTCATCAACATGTGCTGTGTGGAATAGGACTAAAGTGGTGTGACACAATCACTCATGCACAGCTTATGGAGATAACTGGACAAGTTCCAGCGAATCAAGAGGTCAGGACAAGATGTGGTGCTGGATATAGGCCACACTTTGAGAACACCTGATACAAGTATCACTAAACAGATTGCAGTGAATCAAGAGGTCATTACAAGATGTGGTGTTGGACAGGCCACACTCTGAGAACACCTGATACAAGTATCACAAGACATTCCTACCGCTGGAACCCACTGGGCAAACAAATTAGTTTTTTAAAGTTAGTTGCATATCCTTTACAGGACGTTGCAGTCAACCCCAGTATTTTTTGGCTGTTTGTGATTTCTTGGCAAGTTTACGTTCAGTAGTTTGCCATTGCTTTCTGAGCACCTAGCACTCATACCATTGCATGAGAAACCAACGCAAGGCGGTCTGCTTCCAAATTGGTCACAGCTGCGATTCAAACACGGTATGTGGGAATGCAAAGTGCATTGGTAACCCCTTCGCCACAGAGCTGGCTTTTAGAGGGAGATCTAAAGTCACACAGAGAAGAGAATTAGAGACAGAGGTGTATACAATGGGGAGGACAAGGAAGGAGCTGCAGGAAATGGCAAGAGATAGAACGACATGTTGTGTATCGGGTGAGGGTCTATGCCCCACCAGGGGATCATGAGCACAAGCAGCAGAAATGAACATCTGATGTTTACATGGATGTTACTTTCTGTCAATGATATCAAAATATGAAAAAAAATCATTAGCGAAGGAAGAGCCTGTGAAGAACCAAACACTGAAGTACAATAATTTAACTAGTTATTTTAATAACATTTTCAAGATTCTTACAGTAATTATGAAATCTGTATAGATGGGTAGATCATAAAAACTATAAATTAAACCCAATCTAATTCAAATATATGGAACTCATTTCTTTAAAACGGACGTTTTAAAGACTAGTTAAATCAGTATAATATCCAGGATAATATGGAAGTCCCCGGACAGTATTACCAAAATCAGATAGATTATATTTTAATACAAAGACGATGGAGATCAAGCATAACATCTGCAAAAACCCTACAAAGTGCAGACCGTGATACAGATCATCAGTTATTAGAAGCAGATCTGAAACTAAAACTCAAAAAGCTTATCCGAGGACCAAGGCCACTTCGTTTTAATCTCACAAAAATACCAGATGCATGCAACGTAGAAGTGAGGACTCGTTTTGGGGTCTTGATGCCTGTACAAGAGGAAATGACACCTGATGAACTGGCAGTACAAGCTAGAGATATCTTGATAATGCAGCCAAAGATTTAATTCCGATCAGGACTAAGCAAAATAAACCATGGATTACACCATGCACGTTAGAATTAATAAAACAATGAAGGGAACTGAAAAAGAAAGGAGAAACCGATAAGAGTAGGATGAAGTATAAATCTTTAACATGAGAAATAAGAAAGAACACAAGAAAGGAAAAAAACCAATATATACAAGATTGCTGTATTAAAATAGAGCAATATCATAAAAATGGAAGCGATTATGAAATGTTCAAAGAAATGAAGTTATTGACACGAAATGTTCAACCTCAATTAAATGTTATCTGTGATAAGTTGGGAAATACCTTAACAAAATCTAGACAAATTCTAGAAAGATGGCAGGAATACTGCAGTGGAATGTATGCTATAAATGACTGTGAGGATATGAATGATATTCATGAACCAATAACAGCAGGCGATCTCCCTGGCCTAGGAGTTAAACGACTTTCTCCGTAATCCCGTTTATCCATGTAGGGTAACGCAGCGCGCGAGAATTGGAAGCGGTTCTCTGCGCGTTGGTAACTTACGGGATAAGTGAGTCGCCCGCTCAGAAAGCAATGGCAAACTACTGAGTGTAATCTTGCCAAAAAATCAACGACATCGGTAAAATGCTGGTGTTGAGAGCGATGTCCTGTAAAGGATATGCAGCACACACACACAAAAAAGTGACAGCAGAGACAGAACCTGAACCCTCATTAGATGAAATTGCATGGGCAATAAAGAACTATAGCACCAACTATAGAACTGTTGCCCTGTTGCATTTAGTCGATTCCTGTCTGTTTCGGCGGAACCCCGGGTTTGAATCCTCGGTAAGGTTCGAATCCTCAGTAAGGTGTGGGATTATTTTCTGTCGGAGGCTAAAAGAAAATCCTAAACTGCATAGTTCGCAGTGACTGCACTAGCCAGGCGGCCTTAATTCCTCAGGCTCAAAGATCACCCTGCATACACCACTGTCAACGTCTCAGAACTAGAGGATAGATTAGACTCGGGTTCAGACAGGATGAAGTGCACTCACAGAACAAACATAACTCTCTGTTCGGACATTATCAATCTAATTTATTATAATGTCACTCTAACGAACAGCCTCTCGCACTTCTCTCAGAACATATCACATACACGTAGACAATGCATTTGACAAGTTATACATTATAGCATCTGTCTATCATAACCAATCACAGTATCTAAAGTTAAAGTAATCTCTAATAAACTCTAGTAAATGGTTGCCCGAAGCTAAACCCTTCCACTCAGTCCAATGTCCAGTCGCAGTCTGAGTCCTGGCTTGCGTCCCGTGAACACGGAGTGCTGGCGCACTCGAGCACCCCGTGATCGAGGCTTCTCACGCTTCAGGCGGGCTCAAGGGTTTAACTGCACAGTAGAGGATTTGATCTCGAATGTTCAGACCCCGAACATTCAGACTGTTAGTCTTGTCTCCCTTGTTGAGGCCTAGCCTATTTCCTTAGTTCTATCCCTTTGAGACCTTGACAACCGCAAGGTAATATATTGGCAGTAAATAACAGTTTTGACAGACAGTTGGCGGAACCCCGGATGCCACTCAGAGAATCAAGGTTGAAAAACTCTGCTCTAGGCTGTTTATTTAGGCCGGCCCTATTTATATAGTTTGCAAACCGTATTATGAGATATATTATATTACCAAAGGTATCTATAAACTTTATATGTACCTTTTTGCGAGCCATAGCTTTACCAGTGACCCCTCTGCTTTTCTCGTGTTTCAATAGGATTTTAATTATGTTTCTAATTCAATGTCTTTTTCATTTTCAGAACCTGTGTACTTCACCCTTCATTATGGCTACTAAGAAAATAAAGTGGACGCAGAGTGTTCGCATTTTCAATGAAGAATGGGGAGTAAAGTACTTCTTTGTGGAAACAAAGGACCAGAAAACCAGTTGTGTAATATGCAGTGAAAGTGTTGCCGTTTTGAAAGAGTACAATCTTTGGCCTCACTACGAAACAAAACATCTATCAACATAGTCAAAGTTTTCTGGAAAGTTACGCTCTGAGAAATATGAGTCCTTGAAACATGGTTTACTTGCTTGCTTGTGTTCGTTGGCTTGAGCTCCAATGCGAAGTCCTGTATGTCGGATGAAGGCATCCTGTTGTCCAAGTGTGATGTCATGCTGGACCTGAGGTTTGCATGAGTATCCGTTGTCCCATGTCTGGCTTATTGGTGTGCAGACTGGTGGTTCCTCGCCGTACAGGCAGACACTCTCCGACTTCGGTCCGACTTTAGCCAGGACCCCGAAGGGACCTGTTGCCCAGGACGCTCAATGAGAACGCGTCAATAGGTCTTGACCAGTATATAACCCAGCCCTGATGCCTTGGAAACACCTCTGCGTCCCAAACGTGGTTTAGAAACATAAAGAGAAAGTTTGCTGAAAATGAATCTGTCACTCGTACAAGTTACAAAATAGTGCATAAGATGACAGAACAAGGAAAACCATTTACTGACGGCAACTTCATCAAAGAGTGTATGATGGAAGCAGAAAATGACCTGTGTCCTGAGAAAGCCGATTTGTTTGGAACTAACAGCCTTTCGGCAAGTTCAGTTGTGCAAAGAACAGAAGAACTTGGAGAGAACATAGTGCTAAAGATACGTAAGAAAACTAGGAACTTGATGTGGTATTCTCTTACACTGGATGAGTCTACTGATCTCTCGAGTACGTCACAACTTCTCGTATTCATTTGTGGTGTCAATTTGGACTTTCAGATAACGGAAGAGTTGGCATCCGTTTGCAGCATGCATGGAACAACAACTGGAAAAGATATTTTCATGGAAGTGCAAACAGTTTTGCAAGACTATAACCCTCAGTGGAATCAGCTTTGAGGTGTTACAGTTGATGGAGGAAAAACTTGGCAGGAGTGAGGAAGGGTCTGATGGGGCAGACTCAATTGGAAGATTTGCAAATTCTGGGCGCTCTGTTCATATACTGCATCATACATCAGCAAGCACTCTGTGGGAAAGACTTATATATTTCTTGTGTACTGAAACCAGTCGTTTCTGCTGTGAACTTCATTTGGGGACATGCACTCAATCACCGTCAGTTGCAGGCTTTTCTTGAAGAAATTGATTCTGAATTCTGTGACTTGTCTTATCACATATTAGATCAGTGAGGTGGCTAAGCTGCGATAATGTCCTGTTTCGATTTTACAAGCTCCAAAACGAAATAGATGTTTCCCTTACTGAAAAAGATAGAGCTGATCCACAGCTGTCAGATTCTATATGGCTGTCAAAGTAGTCATGTTTGGTCAACATTACATCCCACATGAATAAATGAATTTGAAACTTCAGAGAAAGAATAACCTCATCTATGGCCTTAACAAAGGATTTTGGAGAAAGTTGTCATTGTTTGAAACAACTGGAAGGAGAAAACTGTTTTTATTTTTACTGTTTCAAAGAGTTATGCACTACAATCACCAAAGATGGAAAAAAAAAAAAAAAACTATTCGTGACTTGAAGAAGCATTTTTGGAGAGATTTCCATACGTTGACAGTATTGAGAATGACATTCTTCTGTTCCAGAATCCGTTTGATTGTAACCGTGATGATGTGCCAGTTGAACCACAGTGATTTGCAAGCAAATGACTTGTTGAAAGAGAAGCACAGAGAAGGAAAACTTGTTGAATTTTACCGCTGCTTACCTGATGTTAAGTTTCCGAAACTAAAGAAATTTGCCGCTGGTATTGCATCAGTGTTTGGAACAACTTATGTCTGTGAGCAAACATTTTCACATATGAAGTATGTGAAGTCAACACATCGAACAAGATTGACTTATGAACATTTGAAAGCAATTCTCTTGATTGGTTGCAGCAATTCTCTTGACTGGTTGCAGCAATTCCAAATCAAGCATTGATGATATCTTGAAAGCCAAATATCAGTTTCACAAATCTCACTAACCATTTTTTGCTGCTTAGTTTGTGAGATACGGATATGCGCATGCTAGGTCTGATGTAACTATCTTTTTGCCAATGTCACCTTCTTTGATAACTTTTTTAGTAAATAAATATGTTGGTTGTCTTTGTTTCGTGTGCATTGCATGCCACTCACCCATGATTAACTTAGTTTTCCGTCTTTTTTTTCTCGAGCTTTTGCTCTGGCTTGCAAGTATTGTTAAAATTAGTTGCATATCCTTTACAAGACGTTCGCAGTCAACACCAGCATTTGTTGCTGTTGTTGATGTCTTGGCAAGTTTACGTTCACTAGTTTCTGAACGACCGGAACCCATATCATAGCGTAAAAAACCAGCACAACACAGTCTGTTGCCAAATCGTGCGCAGCTGTGTTTCGATCGTGGGTAAACGGGATTACGAACCGTGCCCGCAAGACCTTCACCATGGAGACGGTGCAAGTATTGTACAGAATGAGAATCCGGCCCGCGCTCGTCATTTTGTCAGTTATCCGGCCCGCCATGAAAAAAGTTTGGTGACCCCTGATCTAGACCAACAAGCAGCAGTTAGAACAGATGGCGAGACATAAGATTGGTTTGACATTTAAGCAAGGAGTCCGTCAGGGCTGTGTGCTGCCACCCTATTTTTTTAACTGAAAATATAATGAGAAATGTCAGAGATGATATAACCAAGGAGCAATATGATGCCCTAAATATCGGTGATTATGAAATACCAGGGATTCGATATGCTGATGATACAGTATTATTAACCACATCACAGAATGGTATAGAAAACTTAATAGCCTCAACCCAAAGAAATAGTGAAAATCACAACTTATATCTTAACATAGCAAAAACAAAGATAATGCATGCAGATAAAACTACTATGGAGAAATAAATATGTTAATGAGGACAGACTGAAGGTGGTGGAAAATTTTGAATATCTTGGGTCATTGATTACCAACAATGGTGACACAATGAAAGAAATTAAACAATGACTATCAATTGCTCTTCAAAGACTAAAACAACTGAACAAATTATGGAGTGGGACAGACAGTACTACAAAAATTAGATTTTTAAGAGCATGCAACTTTCCCATTGCAAGATATGCCTGTGAGACCTGGACACTTACTAAACAAGCTGAGCAGCGCATAAATGCCTTCGAATATAAATGTTATAGATGGGTTCTAAGAATATCTTGGGTAAAGAAAAGAGAACAAAGGGTAAAGAAAAGAACAAATGCATAAATACTTCAAGAGCTGAATATTGAAGAAGGTTGGCTATTAAAGACGACAGAACAAAGAAAATTGATATATTTTGGTCACTTGAAACGTCAGGAAAGTTTGGAGAGAATAATATTGGAGGGGTATATGCCTGGGAAGAGAGGAAGAGGAAGGCCAAAGAGAAGATGGGTACAGAATGTGGCGGATGATCTCCAGATGGGTGTGTCGGATGCGGGATATTTTGCTTGTGATCGAGAAGTTTTCCGGAAGGTTGTTATGGGAGCGAGGTTCTGCAAAGGACATGCTACTGAATGATTGAATGAATGAATATCCAGTACATTATCACCAAGATAGTGATACTTTTATTCACTGCACTATATATAGCACTATTTTTAATATATTATTCACCTCTATATATATAGTAAGAGTAAAGGACCCCTTGACATGCCTGGGGTGTATTTACTTCCCAGAACATTTCCTGGCAGCCACTTTAGACTGGGTCAACCTGGAAGCACAGATCAGTTCAAAACACCTGCCTCTATGGGCATAAGCTCTGTAAATAAGTCTGTAATAATGCCAATATGTTCATGATTTCACCATGCAACAAGAAAGATTGTTTCCTCTTCGTTCGAGGTCAGTGTCACACCTTGTTAGGTTTCTCAAAAGTGAATGTGTCCAATGTCAGCATGCGTGAGTGTCAGGTTAGCTTTGACTGAACAGATTTCATCCAAGGGAATAGCCAGGTTTCCTATCCTAACAATGTTGCCAGAACAGCAGCCTTACAGCCTACTCTTTGTGATTTCCAATTGCCATAGGATGTTTCACGTATCTGGTCTCACTACGCAAGAGGTCAGGGGGCATGTGTGATTTCCAATTGCCATAGGATGTTTCACGTATCTGGTCTCACTACGCAAGAGGTCAGGGGGCATGTGTGATTTCCAATTGCCATAGGATGTTTCACGTATCTGGTCTCACTACGCAAGAGGTCAGGGGGCATGTGTGATTTCCAATTGCCATAGGATGTTTCACGTATCTGGTCTCACTACGCAAGAGGTCAGGGGGCATGTGTGATGTCCAATTGCCATAGGATGTTTCACGTATCTGGTCTCACTACGCAAGAGGTCAGGGGGCATGTGTGATTTCCAATTGCCATAGGATGTTTCACGTATCTGGTCTCACTACGCAAGAGGTCAGGGGGCATGTGTGATTTCCAATTGCCATAGGATGTTTCACGTATCTGGTCTCACTACGCAAGAGGTCAGGGGGCATGTGTGATTTCCAATTGCCATAGGATGTTTCACGTATCTGGTCTCACTACGCAAGAGGTCAGGGGGCATGTGTGATTTCCAATTGCCATAGGATGTTTCACGTATCTGGTCTCACTACGCAAGAGGTCAGGGGGCATGTGTGATGTCCAATTGCCATAGGATGTTTCACGTATCTGGTTAAGGTATCTGGTCTCACTACGCAAGAGGTCAGGGGGCATGTGTGATTTCCAATTGCCATAGGATGTTTCACGTATCTGGTCTCACTACGCAAGAGGTCAGGGGGCATGTGTGATGTCCAATTGCCATAGGATGTTTCACGTATCTGGTCTCACTACGCAAGAGGTCAGGGGGCATGTGTGATGTCCAATTGCCATAGGATGTTTCACGTATCTGGTCTCACTACGCAAGAGGTCAGGGGGCATGTGTGATTTCCAATTACCATAGGATGTTTCACGTATCTGGTCTCACTACGCAAGAGGTCAGGGGGCATGTGTGATGTCCAATTGCCATAGGATGTTTCACGTATCTGGTCTCACTACGCAAGAGGTCAGGGGGCATGTGTGATGTCCAATTGCCATAGGATGTTTCACGTATCTGGTCTCACTACGCAAGAGGTCAGGGGGCATGTGTGATTTCCAATTACCATAGGATGTTTCACGTATCTGGTCTCACTACGCAAGAGGTCAGGGGGCATGTGTGATGTCCAATTGCCATAGGATGTTTCACGTATCTGGTCTCACTACGCAAGAGGTCAGGGGGCATGTGTGATGTCCAATTGCCATAGGATGTTTCACGTATCTGGTCTCACTACGCAAGAGGTCAGGGGGCATGTGTGATGTCCAATTGCCATAGGATGTTTCACGTATCTGGTCTCACTACGCAAGAGGTCAGGGGGCATGTGTGATGTCCAATTGCCATAGGATGTTTCACGTATCTGGTTTAGGTATCTGGTCTCACTACGCAAGAGGTCAGGGGGCATGTGTGATGTCCAATTGCCATAGGATGTTTCACGTATCTGGTTTAGGTATCTGGTCTCACTACGCAAGAGGTCAGGGGGCATGTGTGATTTCCAATTGCCATAGGATGTTTAACGTATCTGGTCTCACTACGCAAGAGGTCAGGGGGCATGTGTGATGTCCAATTGCCATAGGATGTTTCACGTATCTGGTCTCACTACGCAAGAGGTCAGGGGGCATGTGTGATGTCCAATTGCCATAGGATGTTTCACGTATCTGGTCTCACTACGCAAGAGGTCAGGGGGCATGTGTGATGTCCAATTGCCATAGGATGTTTCACGTATCTGGTTTAGGTATCTGGTCTCACTACGCAAGAGGTCAGGGGGCATGTGTGATGTCCAATTGCCATAGGATGTTTCACGTATCTGGTTTAGGTATCTGGTCTCACTACGCAAGAGGTCAGGGGGCATGTGTGATTTCCAATTACCATAGGATGTTTAACGTATCTGGTCTCACTACGCAAGAGGTCAGGGGGCATGTGTGATGTCCAATTGCCATAGGATGTTTCACGTATCTGGTCTCACTACGCAAGAGGTCAGGGGGCATGTGTGATGTCCAATTGCCATAGGATGTTTCACGTATCTGGTCTCACTACGCAAGAGGTCAGGGGGCATGTGTGATGTCCAATTGCCATAGGATGTTTCACGTATCTGGTCTCACTACGCAAGAGGTCAGGGGGCATGTGTGATGTCCAATTGCCATAGGATGTTTCACGTATCTGGTTTAGGTATCTGGTCTCACTACGCAAGAGGTCAGGGGGCATGTGTGATTTCCAACTGCCATAGGATGTTTCACGTATCTGGTTTAGGTATCTGGTCTCACTACGCAAGAGGTCAGGGGGCATGTGTGATTTCCAATTGCCATAGATGTTTCACGTATCTGGTTTAGGTATCTGGTCTCACTACGCAAGAGGTCAGGGGGCATGTGTGATCACTAGACACCAATGGTTCTTGAGAACGTTCCCAGCACTATGCTGGGATTTGAACCCAGTATCATCTAAGCCTGATGTGGACACAACAACCGCTCCGCCACAGCTGCCACAAATTGTTTCTTACAACATAAATGCAAATTAACAGAAACCTGAGAACATTTATCCACATCTTATTCATTTCTCTTTTTTACCCCCACAACAACACACACACAATTGTTTTATATACATCTTTCATTTTTGAAACAGATAATCAATTATGACTGTCATGAAACAGAACAGAAAACTTATTAGCTTTCATAATTAATATAATGAAACTGATCTGAATCTGGCTACAGATAACAAGACACCAACAGATCTTTACCTTAAAGATGGGTCAATATAGTATCTCCAGTCACCTTCAGCAATGGTGATAATAAGTCCAGAGATGATCACCACAACAGAGCCCAGGGCATCAGCCAGGACGTGCAGGAAGATGCCTCTCATATTCAGCTGTTGGGAGTGGGCTATAAATACAGTTATTTCATTAACTTTTCATACTTGAACATGTGAAGTGTATTGCCACTGAGCTATTCATGAAATCAGCTATTAACTTCAAACTACAGTTAAATGTTGAGTTGAGTTGAGTTAAGCTAAGAACTGACATCAGTGCACTCAGGACATTCCCATACATGTTCAACAGCCAGTGAAGACTCACACTACTAATCGTTCCCACCGCCCGCTAGTTTGTCGCGGTTCCAACTTCATGGCAACGGGCCATCCCAAATATGCTCCATTCCTGTGCCAGTGAATATCACACAAAATGCTCCTCACTGCCCAATGTGAAAAATAGAACAGACAGGAGTCTCAGCAAGCCAACAACCCGCACAGGTACACTGTGCGTCAGTTAATCCACATTGTTGTCCAGAGACTTGGGAATAAGAATTGGCACGGCCAGACAAGGTACATCGGGAAAACGAGAGGCTTCGTCAACCAACACAGAACTGGCACTATTAGCCACCAGACTCTGATGCATATGCTGGGGGAGGATCTGAGCACCTATGGACCTGTCCGGAGTGCAATGACGATACCCCAACTGATAACTGAACTGATAACAGGTACACTGTGCATAATGCCGCCGTCAGAATGCCAACACAAAACTCCTCCACGAAAAATACAGTTGATCGTCGACGAAATCGGCAGTCACCAGAAAGACTTCATTCACCCGGGTTTTATCCCACATGGCTCTGTCTCTTTCCGCAGGGCGATCTGCCAAAGCGCCGCACAAAGCACGAACTCCGTAGCTCCAGGAGTCTCCTGAAAAATGCACTCATGAACCGAAAAGGCAAATGAGTCAATTCAGCGACAGCCAGCTGCCATCATTCCAAACATGCAGTTCACGCTTCAAACAACAGTGAAAAGATGTAAAAGCATTCCACAAAACTTTCACGGCTCACAGTGTTACACCACGCACTCACTCAGTAGCAGGGCGACTGAACCATGTACTACCAGTCCAACATGAGGAAAATGTGAATGCAAACCGTAGTCACAAGCATAAACACTCCAGAAACCTTAATGGTTCAAATTCCTATCCACTATGTTGGGGATCGGACTCCGACTGCTATATGATTGAAAGTTCTCCTGGTCTTCCCTCTCAGTTTTGAGATTCTACCAGAACCCCTGCTGATCGCCTGCAATCTCATCCTTTCTACATACGGGTTCTCACTCTGTTCCCCCACCTTCTCCACCTGGTTACATAGGTGCACGACCACCTCCCCCTTGTCCATAGGTAATCTACTACCAAGAGGTGCATTCCCTGCCAGCCTATAAGTCTGTTCATTCCTCCCGCACTCCCGCATGGCCAGGGCAAAAAATCCGTACAATTCTCATAATCTATGACCTATGAAGCGAGGTGAGGTATTCCCCACGAAACATTCCTTTCTCCACATTACTAAGCATACTCCTTGAGTCCGTAATGAATACAATGTGTTGCAGTGGTCTCCTCTAACCAACGGAATGCCACTGTGACTGCTTCCACCTCCATATGTCTCATATGCCAGACTCTCCTTTTTTAAGAATAGCCCATTAGCCTTTGCAATGAAACCCCAACCACACCGTCTGTTTCTCACCACTGACCCATCAGTTTAGATCACTATGTCATCTTGATGTGTATTACTTTGGATCAGTTGTTGCACCTCAGACTCTATGCAGCCCGCTGCCCATTCTCTGCACTCACGACCCAGTGTTACTATTACATTTGCCAGTCCATCATGTATTCTGGTACTTCAAGGCACTCTTTTTCACGATTGATGTTCTCTAGATCACACACCTGATGTATAGATATTTCCGCCGGTGCCATCCACGACTGCCTCGTCTTAGTCTATGACTCTTGACCATAACTATGGCTTCATGCAGGGGGTGATCCCTATCTGCAGCAACTCTCAGTTACCATTTGGCTTAAAGGACCCTATGCCTATCCGCCATTGTTGGTAGCACCAGGATATGCCTCATTGCTTATAATTGGTGTGTCCTTTGTGCACCCCAGGACCACCAGTATAGCTACATTCTGTATGCGCTCCAACCTTTCAAGCTGGCTCTTTGATAGTGTCAGCAGCCCCAAACCCTACTCAATAACAGAAATTATTAACTGCTGAAAGAGCCTGTAAAAATTCCTCTGCTCTACTCCGGTTGCTGCCATCGCCTGCGATGCATTAAGTCCCCTATTAGTCTTCACCACGAAAGCCTTCACAGGTGATACCCAAGTTCTTCAATTTACTCTCTCTACTAAAAGGACATCCATTCGATTTAATACATGGGACACCTGCCTTCACAATCCGGTTATCTAGGGAGTACCACACAACCTATGCCTCGTCTAGGTTTATAATGACCCCTGCGTCCCTGCACCACTCTGCCACCCTGTTTACTGCTATCCGTAAGCCTTCAGCCAAACTTTCCCTGCCTCTGCCCTGTATATAAAACTACAGTTACATACTCTCATAGAATGCCATGAAACAATGTTTAAAGATGCCTGGTGAAGATGATTTTAATTATAAGAGTCACATATACAACTTTTGCATGTATATATTCTTCCTTTATATAACAATTTACACATCCCAACAATACATTTATTGACAGTATGGTGTGAAGTATGGGTGTGTCTCACAAGATTGACAGATATGGTGTGAAGTATGGGTGTGTCTCAGAAGATTGACAGTTATGGTGCCAATTATTGTCTCAGGAGGTTGATGTCTATAGTGTGAAGCATGGATGTGTGTCTCAGAAAGTTGAGGGCTATGGTGTGGCTGTGTGTCTCACAATGTTGATGGCTATAGTGTGGCTGTGTGTCTCAGGAGGTTGATGGCTATAGTGTGGCTGTGTGTCTCACGAGGTTGATGGCAATGGTGTGGCTGTGTGTCTCACGAGGTTGATGTCTATAGTGTGAAGTAAGGGTGTGTCTCAAAAGGTTGATGGCTATAGTGTGAAGTATGGGTATGTCTTAGAAGGTTGATGTCTATAGTGTGAAGTATGGGTGTGTCTCAGGAGGCTTATGGCTATGGTGTGAAGTATGGGTGTGTCTCAGGATGTTGATGGCTATGGTGTGAAGTATGGGTGTGTCTCACAAGGTTGATGGCTATGGTGTGAAATATGGATGTGTCTCAGAAAATTGATGGCTATGGTGTGAAGTATGGATGTGTCTCAGGATGTTGATGGCTATGGTGTGAAGTATGGAAGTGTCTCAGGATGTTGATGGCTATGGTGTGAAGTATGGATGTGTCTCAGGATGTTGATGGCTATGGTGTGAAGTATGGGTGTGTCTCAGGATGTTGATGGCTATGGTGTGAAGTATGGGTGTCTCACAAGGTTGATGGCTATGGTGTGAAATATGGGTGTGTCTCAGAAGGTTGATGGCTATGGTGTGAAATATGGATGTGTCTCAGAAGGTTGATGGTTATGGTGTGAAATATGGATGTGTCTCAGAAGGTTGATGGCTATAGTGTGAATTATTGTCTCAGAAGGCTGACAGCTATGGTGTGAATTATTGTCTCAGAAGGTTGATGGCTATAGTGTGAATTATTGTCTCAGAAGGCTGACAGCTATGGTGTGAAGTATTGTCTCAGAAGGTTGATGGCTATGGTGTGAAGTATTGCCTCAGGAGGTTGTTAGCTATGATGTGAAGTATGGGTGTGTGTCTCCAGAGATTTACTGATATTAACCCTTCCCCCCCCCCCCCCCCCCCCAAAAAAAAAAAAAGAAAACAATGAAAACTTACCTAATTTTGGTTTTTTTATTTCTATTGTAATATTTGCATTTGGAGACATATAGATCTCCTTATCTTCCGAAAGAGTGGTTGAAGTACATGTTGGTTCGAATGAAACCAAAGACTCCTTTTCAGATGATTTTTCTGCACTGTCATTTCCAGTCTCCTTACAGCCAGTGCTTGGTTTCTCATATGCATGTTCCAGCATTCCATGTCTACCACCGTGACTCTGGGAGACTGTGTAGTTTCCATGGGAGTGACCATGACCTCCATGGGAGTGTCCATGACCTCCATGGGAGTGACTTTTCCCTCCATGGGAGTGACCATGACCTATGCCAGAAATAGATTAACAACTGCATTATTCTATCAACTTGTAAATAAAATTAACAAACATCTGAAATAGGATAGTCAAAGTAGGTGGCATGCAAGAAAACTGTCCTTCAAGCTAAAAACGATGCCTGAACAAGAAATAAAAGTAGTCGGCAAATACTGTGATAAAATGACATCTAACCTATGTTATCACATAAACATATAACATACTCTGTTGCTGTTAGAGATACCCTGGGGTGGAGCGGCTTAGAGGTACAATGTCCACCTCTGACTCATGTAGACCAGGTTCCATTCGTAACATGCACTGTTTTGATTTTTACAAACTAAGAACAAGATGGCACACTATTGTGAGGTAGTAGATTGGGTGCCAAGCCTTCTCAGACAAGGGCAAAGAACTCAGAAGACCCATGTACACATGGTGCACATCATTAGTTAATCAGCATTTAAAAGAGCTGTCTGAACAGGCCAATGCCAGGGTTAGATTTCAAAATGAGAAAACCTACCCACAAAACAATGTTTCTTATGTGTGTGATTCTAGTATACACACATTAGACTACATGCCGGTGCTAAGGAGTTTGTGCATTGTCCTGAAATTTTCATTGTGTGATCTATGGGAGAAGACTGGAGATATACGTGTGTAATGAAAGTTAAGCCTTTGCCACCACCAAACCAGAGATACCCTACTGTCCACTTCAGCCAAAGATACCATGTTTGTCATGTCCTGTGAGGGTGTTCAAATACGAGAGGGCTTCAAATTAAAAGATATAAATTACAATAACCATGCCATTGTCTTGTAACCGATCTATATTGTTGTTAAGGATGTCAAGAGTATTAAGCAGTGACATCATGGCACAGACAAACACGGGGACATCATAAGGACAGTTTAAAGATGGCCACCCCACTTTTGACATGCACGAAAGAGGAGCAGTGTTCTATTATCCGTTTTTTTTTTATCAGTAAAGGGGTGAAACCTATAGAAATGTATCTACGAATGAAGGTCCAGTAAGGTGATGCATACCTGTCAGTCCAGCAAAAGTATGAGTGGAGTAGGAAGTGTCAAAATGGCACAACTTCTGTGACAGACTAGTCACAGAGCAATCAACTCCACAATCGATTGCAGCCACTGAAGGCCTCATACAGGAAAACTGCCAATTGACTGAGATTGACATTGCCGCACATCTTGACATCAGTCAAGGTTCAACACACCACATCATCCATGATATGCTACAGTACCGCAAAGTGTCCGCAAGGTGGGTGCCATGGCAGCTTACTCCAGAATTGAAATGATGACACACAGATACTTGTCACATTTTGCAGTGCTTTGAAGCAGAAGAAGATGATTTTCTATCCAGAACTGTTACTGGAGATGAAACCTGGGTTCACTACAATGAGCCAGAAATGAAGAGAACGAGCAAGGAATGGCACCATCCCTTCTCACCGAAACCAAAGAAGTTCCATACTCAGCCATCTGCAGGGAAGGTTATCATGACTCTCTTTTGGGATGAATGAGGCGTTATTTTAGAGCACTACATGCCAAGAGGGAAAACTGTCACCAGTCATACACATACAGATCTTCTCAGGAATCATCTTCGACCCGCAATCAAATCTAAACAACGTGGACTTCTGAGTAAAGGTGTCCTTTCACAACATGACAATGTTCGACCCCATACATCCTGTGCAACGGTTGAAACCATTTAAGACCTCCACTTTCAGCGTGTACCACATCCCCGTCCTCGCCAAACCCAGCCCCAAGTTATTTCCACCTGTTTGGACAACTCAAAGAGTCATTGGGAGGAAAGACTTTTCAGTCTGATGACGAGGTTCAGCAAGTGGTGCATGAGTGGTTATACAATGGGGGGCTGCGTGGTCTCGAGGTATGGTGTTCACCTCGAGTGCTGGAGGTCCCGGGTTCAAGCCCCGGTGAGGACCAGGATTTATTTCATGTGGACTTCTAATAATAACAAATTTCCCCTGGTCTCTGGGTAGTGAGATCAGACGCCCATGTGTATTGTTGCGCACGTAAAAAAAATCCCTTGGCAGTTGGAAATCGAAAAATAGTAGCTTAACGGCACTGCCCGGGCAAAATTTTGAGTTAAAAATCTACCCAAAGTATTTCAGGATCCTTGCTGGTGCTACGGAGTTCGTGCACTGAGCTGAGTTTCTCTAGACTCAGGTTTGAGTTAGGAGAAGAACGGAGCACTTATGGGTTACACCCGTGTGCCGTGATGTTGATCCATCGACTAAACTAAACTAAACTGGTTATACAAGCAACTGAGATAATTTTTTTCTACAGGCATCCAAGCACTTTACTGACACTAGAGGATTTGAATGCAGTGGTGACTACATTTAAAAACATTATACATTTGTTCTTTACTTTTTCAGAATATATTCACCCAAGAAAAACATTTAAGATTATCATTTAAAGTCCCCTTATACAAACTAATGAAACTCTCAGCTGTGTAAGATTACTGCACTCACAATTCACACATGAAATTAATGCCAGCTTACCCCGAAACAAGCAAAGTCCAAGTATATTGACAACCAACCCTGCTCCTCCTACAACCAGCATAAGTATGGGTTCTTCTACTTTTTCCACTTTAACCAGTCGCTTGAATGCTTCAACTGTGATGGAGAAACAGAGAGCTAATAGGAAGACTGCGTTGACTAAAGCACCCAGAATTTCGGCTCTGACCCAACCATATGTGTTTCGCTTGGATGGCCATTTGGATATCTGCAATAAATATGTTATAGCAATCAGATAGCAGCTCTGTCTATAAATATACATCAAGCAAAGAGGACTCAAGAATAAAATAATCAAATAAGAAACTACACTCTATAAGAAACTATGCTCCTCAGAAAAACCATACATTTTAAGAAATCATACTCTACAGGAAATCACTGTATTCAAAAAACCACTCTTCATGTAATAATCAAAAATGTGATCTGTTTCATCACCAAGTGCCATTCATCTGTTGATCAGCTGTGGTGAGACTCCCAATATTTTCTGTTCTGCATCTGTATGTTGAACTGATATAGACCTCTTCCAGTCCACCAACTTGATGTGGTCTACCCACATGCAACATTCTCTGTCCTACACTAGTAGACTTCTACTAGTCCATCAGTTGATGTGGTCTACCCACATTCTTTGTCCTGCTCTAACATAAGACTTTCAGTCCCCCTCTTGATCTTGTCTACCCACATGTAAAATTCTGTCCTGCACTAATATAAGATTTCTAGCCCATCTCGTGATGTGGTCTACCCACATTCTATGTCCTACACTAACAGACTTCTAGCCCATCTCGTGATGTGGTCTACCCACATTCTATGTCCTACACTAACAGACTTCTAGCCCATCTCTTGATGTGGTCTACCCACATTCTATGTCCTACACTAACAGACTTCTAGCCCATCTCTTGATGTGGTCTACCCACATGTAACATTCTCAGTCCTGCACTAATATAAGACTTCTAGCCCATCTCTTGATGTGGTCTACCCACATTCTTTGTCCTGCTCTAACATAAGACTTTCAGTCCCCCTCTTGATCTTGTCTACCCACATGTAAAATTCTGTCCTGCACTAATATAAGACTTCTAGCCCATCTCTTGATGTGGTCTACCCACATTCTATGTCCTACACTAACAGACTTCTTCTAGTCCATCTCTTGATGTGGTCTACCCACATTCTATGTCCTGCACTAATATAAGACTTCTAGCCCATCTCTTGATGTGGTCTACCCACATTCTATGTCCTACACTAACAGACTTCTTCTAGTCCATCTCTTGATGTGGTCTACCCACATTCTATGTCCTGCACTAATATAAGACTTCTAGTCCATCTCTTGATGTGGTCTACCCACATGTAACATTCTCAGTCCTGCACTAATATAAGACTTCTAGTCCATCTCTTGATGTGGTCTACCCACATGTAACATTCTCAGTCCTGCACTAATATAAGACTTCTAGTCCATCTCTTGATGTGGTCTACCCACATGTAACATTCTCAGTCCTGCACTAATATAAGACTTCTAGTCCATCTCTTGATGTGGTCTACCCACATGTAACATTCTCAGTCCTGCACTAATATAAGACTTCTAGTCCATCTCTTGATGTGGTCTACCCACATTCTCAGTCCTGCACTAATATAAGACTTCTAGTCCATCTCTTGATGTGGTCTACCCACATTCTCAGTCCTGCACTATTATAAGACTTCTAGCCCATCTCTTGATGTGGTCTACCCACATTCTATGTCCTACACTAACAGACTTCTTCTAGTCCATCTCTTGATGTGGTCTACCCACATTCTATGTCCTGCACTAATATAAGACTTCTAGCCCATCTCTTGATGTGGTCTACCCACATTCTATGTCCTACACTAACAGACTTCTTCTAGTCCATCTCTTGATGTGGTCTACCCACATGTAACATTCTCAGTCCTGCACTAATATAAGACTTCTAGTCCATCTCTTGATGTGGTCTACCCACATTCTCAGTCCTGCACTAATATAAGACTTCTAGTCCATCTCTTGATGTGGTCTACCCACATTCTCAGTCCTGCACTAATATAAGACTTCTAGTCCATCTCGTGATGTGGTCTACCCACATTCTCAGTCCTGCACTAATATAAGACTTCTAGTCCATCTCTTGATGTGGTCTACCCACATTCTCAGTCCTGCACTAACATATGCCACCATGCAACATTCCCTGTCCTGCATCTTCATGGTACATTAATGTGAGGATGTCCTAAGACATCAAAATACCAGACACAATTATAAGATACATTTAACCCATAAGTGGGTTTAGGGTTGGTGACAGGCTGAGCATATATCCCTTGCTATTGGGTACTGCACCTTTGACTTAAGAAACCTTCAATAACTCCCACCCCATATAAACAGTTGGAAGTCAAGACATTCTAATAACACAGGGTCACCATGAGAAGGTGCAGCTATGGACACATTTGTACAGGAGAGTTCATATGCCATGTCTTTACTAACAACAACATGACAGTAGCTTCCATGGCTATCATCACTGTAACAGTGTGTACAGAGATTAACAAGCCAGAGGTTAAGTTAAAATAGTTTATTGCTTCATGATGACAACTTGCTTCTTTACCTCTCAAGGGTGTGATGTTAACTTCCCTTGCCAACCCAATACGTCACGATTGAGCATCTCCCCCCACTTTCAGTCTCAATGCTCAATCGTGCTGTATCTGTTTCCCACTAGATCCTAATAATACCCCAGTACTCCATTACTGTTACACCTCCCCATGTTTATTAAAGAATTTTCCTTATAAAGGAAAAATCTTTACTCCTAATCCCCTTACTCTATTCCCTCTTTTTCCTCTAATCTTCCATAGTTCTTCTAATCCTCCCCAAACCAACTCCAATTTAATTAAACATTCTATTTCTTTAACTCTTTCCCCAGCTATATAGTCAACCCACTTCTTCTTCGTTCTTGGTCCTTTAACCAAACGTAACATATTTACATATCTTTAATAACATTTCAAATTCAACTATATACAATACATCATAACATCATAACACGTCTTCTTAAATACTCCATTTCCTCTTCATAAGTAAATTTCAAACTCTAACACCAACTCCTTATTTTTATCACCAACGCTACTAATCCCCCACTCTCAACTAACCTGAAATTACTTTCACACGATAGAAAGACAAAGAATCGGTGGCCACCGGTATTAAAAAGAAGCAGTAGAACTCTTCCACACAAAGACCACACTCAGCTAAAAAATCACACACCCCCTTTACCAAACCATACTCCTTTACCCTCCTATGTCATTTGAGACTTTATGTAATAAAGTCTAAAACCACACTCACCTAAATCACACACCCCCTTTACCAAACCATTATGGTAAACGTTTACGCTGCTATCTACAGCATCAAAAACATTATTCACATCCAATATATATTACAGACACTACTATTTTTATGTCTCTGAACCTTACTTCAACCTCTCATTGTAATGTCAACCACAAAACACGTCCCGAGGACACAATTAAAATTCAAGACCTGTTCCAATACAGATCACTTCACATAATATACCTCTCTTGCCCCCTTACTGTCCATTTATTATGGGCACAACTACTCAAATCTCCCTTCATGCCGTTATCTACTTAGTAACTTCTAAATCTCCCCTTAAATGTCTATAGACACCAGTAACTTCGGAATGTTAACCACAACATCGTAATCTGACCATTATATACCCTACTCCAGCAACCCACTTATTATTCTATCTCTGAAGCTTAATACACCCAAAGGGATAAACATTTACATTCTGCCCAGGCCATGTAAGCCAATGCCTCTCTAACATCTTCCACCTCTCAATTCATAATTCGTGCCGTAACCCACAGCAGCAAAAAATAACCACTCATGTCTGTGACTGCTTGCAATCAACTTTATCTCAGTCCCTTTCTTACGGACCTACAAACACCCCAAGTCACTATGTCTCCCCTATGTTCATTTCTCATCAACACACTTACACCCCTTTATTATTGTACTGTTATCCACAGTGTCTAGTTAAACATGGATCCAATTCATGTTTACTCTCTGGGGTAATTTTCTTATTCTTCTATAACCCAGCATTCTCGTGTATATCATGACTCTTCTGACATCTTGTACCCCATGTTTAAAACTTTCTCCTCATTTACCCCACTGCTATATTAATCTTTTCTTCCCCCATATGGCTTCTAATCCATATATTTCCAGTCAATGCTGACTTTAGTGTAACTCTAAACTTCCCCATAACCATCCATACATTTCCACTACTTCATAACCATATTAACTATTAACCTCTCTACGCTGATTATCACAGCAATAAAATACCCATGAACTTATTCTACACAAAGAGAATGTGTTTCTTTATTAGCTCTCAGTAGTTTTATTAACTCTTTTCTGAACGAAGGATCCCAAATAAATGTCTCTCTTCTAGTCCCCAGTAGTTTATTACTATTTTCTGAACGAAGGACCAAAATAAAGCCCATGTATTGTCTTTATTCTAGACAAAACCCTGTAACTTAAACATAACTTAACTAACTACTATTTAACATACAAAACAGCGAAATAAAATCACAACAGAATATCATACCCCCCCACATTTTTATAACATCATTTATGTTTCCCCTCATGTCAATTAAAAGTATGATGATGACGGTGATGATGATGGTGATGATGATTAAAATAATACAACATACATCCTAATCTATTGTTATCTAATACTACTGGTCTCTTTTACGGACCAATAGTTTGTACGTAAAAGTCTACGAACACAATAATCCTATTCTAAAATAATAACAATCACTTTACAGGAGCAAATCAAGCAAAAAAAACATTTTATACATGAGGCATCAACACTCAGACTCCACAAAACAATTGTCTTCTTGCTAAAGCGAAGGTATTCTGATAAATACAACTCCCTTCAAATTTCTACGTACAGTGGCCCATCAACCTTGGCCTCCCCTAACCGAGAAAACAAAACACCTCACTGCTATTTATGTATATCTGTTAACCACAGACTAACTTCTTTAATTTAGAACAACTTTTGTTCTCCTCAACCACAAACACCACTCCACAACTGACCGTTCCATTTTCTGGAAGTCAAACTAACTCCTTACACATCACAACTACCTAAGCAAGCTCTGTAAACTACAGGTCACTCACTTCACCCATCTCAATGTTACCAGAAAGTACCAGTGGTCAATTACTTCCCTTGGATTTATTCCAAGTATTTCTACAACTAACTATTTTTATTACCGTTAACCACGGTATCTCTAACCTCTTACGTCCAACACAACTTTGTCTCTCGCCAATCTACTTTTTAAGTTTCTCGTCTATCCGACGAAATTTACTTAAACACATCATTATCTTCCAACATCTCACCACGACTACTCTAAGCTATCCTCAAGTCTCTTCTAGCACTCTTACATCGTGACGACAATCAAACTTTCTCCAACATTCATTTTACTAACCATGTTTACCTCCGCATCTTTCACTCTTCTTATTATTTCTCGGGACTCTTTCAGAACTGCAAGCCACGCCACTTACAACTGACAACGGACCTCACTTTCCTCGTTTCTCAGTATTAGGCATTCCTGCTTCTACATGTCCCTGTCAAGAATACTAAGCAATGTTTTATGAAACATTATTCAGAATGTTAACTCTCATTCCGTCATTCAGTCACACAACTTCCTTAATCTAACGAAAGGACATCACAATTCTCTAATCACGTTCTTTCTATCTCTCGATTTTCGCATGCTCTATGTTCCACCACGATTTATCAACGTCACTTATCAACCGCTCTTCTCGTATTCACACGGACAATGACACACAACCTCGCTCTCATCTCACGCCTACTCTCGCATCGCGACAACCTAACGTGTCTATACTATTACTACAAAGACAATTTAGACGCCAATTCAACATTCCAGCAATCACTCAGCACAATCTAAGCGTATTGATCTCCTCCACACACATTGACACAAGATATATCAGCGTAACCATTACATTTTATCTATGTATTACACTTAAGTGACGTTATCACAGCTCTATCCTGCTTTACTCATCACGACGAACACCTGTTTGACTACAGTTATACTCACGTATGAACAACGCATAACCAGACGAATTTCTCCACAGGACTTTCACAATTCACTACTTCACAATTATTTCTACTTTACTCAATTACTCACTCCCATACGAAGGTCAGACGCTGCCTCTCGCAAGTTATATCGCTTTCACAGCACTATCTACTATCTCTTCAAAACAAACAACATTCCAACAGATCACTAATCTCGTAATCATTCTATACTTCTCCACACATAACAACTTTCTTCTTTCTCCGCAAGCACGACGTGACTCGTATTTTTCAAGCATCCACTTCTACAGTCTATTACTTTTATTCTCACGTTCAACTGGCTATTTTACTCACAGGATACTTAATTCCTCCTCAATCTATTTCTCCTCACTAGAACCTCACGGTTCAGCTGTCATACAATACTATTCTTTCTTCTCAAAGCAACAAGCAAAACTATCTCAGACATCACGTCATAGCTCTGAGTCAAACCATTTATCTCTCACCCTCTACTAATTCTGTGCACACCATTTATACATCACTCAACGTGATTAACTCTCTGTAGCTATCCCTTCCGGACAAACTTATTTTATCTAGTTTACTCTCCCTACACCGAAATCAACAACCAGAAGATATGATATCCTGTATTACGTAATCCACGTGGAATATACTTTGCCGTACTTCCTTATCCTCAGCACCACTATCACCTACCCTGTACCATGCGATGCTACACCAAACAAAATTCATCTGCCTATTCCAGACAGCTCCCATATCTATATGCTCCAATCTCAATTCTTCTCATAAACTATTCCATTTTCCTTCCTCACTCAAGGAATTTTTAACCGTTATAGAGTGTGTCCAAGTTAAACATTTCGTTGTCTCTCAATATATTAACCCGTCTTTCTCTTATTATGTCCTCTTCACTATCTGTTGTCAACCTGTTAAAGTACTCAGGTCTTAAAGTCATAAGGTCTTCTATTTTCCTTAAGTCACTTTCTGTCGTTGAGTAAATTCCCGCTATCTGTCTACTATTTGTCTTCTTAAATGTTTTCTTCTTATTTCCAGCGTCGGTCTGCTCACTGTTCCCTGTATACCTTATGTAACGTTTGTACCTCCCCATTTCGTCTTCAGATGACACACTAACAATTGTTCCCTCATCAGATTCATTATAGTAGTTCACCGCAGCCACGTCAACTCTATTCTCATAGTCGCCTTTAGAACGTCTAACTTTCTTTCTCTTTCTCGGTCTTCGTCCCTTAGTCTTTCCTACTTTATTGTCATATAATCCAGTATCTACATAGTCACTAACCAAAGCTCTGTCCGTCTGTCCACCAGCAACTACTCCATATGAGGGAACATCACGCCTCGATTCAGAATCTGCTCGTAGTGCGGCACTCTCATTCTCCGAATCCTCAGTAATAATATCCGTTTCAGCATCACTATAATATTTGGCTGTAGGAATATCTTCTCCATAACTTGAACTCTGGCAGCTAATATTCCTACACCATTTGGGAATTAGTTTCCTGTCTATAGCTGAAGAACTTGACATGGCACTACCTCTATTTACAACCATACTGTTTCTTTCTTCAATACTTCTTCTCTTTATCTTTCTTTCGTTCTTGGTCCTCGTCTGTCCATCTTTCCTAACTTCAACCTTGTCTCTCTTAGTCAATTGAGTTGGCTTTGACTGATTCTCTATTAAGTCAGTTTGACTTCCCTTTGTTATCTTGCTGGCTGGTTGTACCTGGACCTTTTTCTCTACTGTATCTACCTGAGTCTGTGTACTGTTTTCTATCGTATTACCTGCCTGCGTCTGTGTTTCTCGGTTTCTTTTCTTTACTACTACCGTCTTCTTCTTTTCCTGTTCCATACTAATGTTGGCAAGTACTTTAGGTGTCGTTGCATTCTTATCTTTGTGTTCCACTCTGTCTTTCGATCCTGACTTCAAATATTGTCTTTGTCTCTTTTCAAACCAGTCGTTACGTCTTTTTCTGGCGGTTGCACTGTGAGAGGGCCAGTCCCACGATTTCTTTGCAAGGTTTCTCTCACACCCAATACTATACCAGTCTGACCTTTCACTATTATGTCTGTTCTTCTTACCGTCTCTTACCCTATAAGCATTTGGACTTGGTTCGTCATAACCAGCCGCATACATAGAATCATATCGTCTTCTGTCTTCATTAAGCACTGGCTGTCTTCTGTTATTCCCTCCTACTCTGTTGCCTTGTACATTAAATCTATAGGTCTCTAGTCCATTTGTTCTTCTTCTTAACCTTTCTACGAAATTATTTACCTCATCGACCGCTACTTTCAATTCTTGCAACCATGCAGTCACGCGTCCTAACTCTTTATCCATTTTTATCCTTTATGCTATCTCAGCCGAAATAATTCTCACTTGTGTCGTGATGAATCTGCTCTGCTAAAATATTCCTAAACAGAGCTAAACCTGTGCTAAGGTGTCCTGTTCCGCCATGCTGAAATAATACTGAAGTAAGGCAAGCAAAGAAACACACAATTTCAACCTCTAAATTTAAAGAATACACTTATTATAGACACAATTTTAACTTCTCAATTTAAGTAATGCACTCACTTATTATAGCAATGCGCAGTTATTTTCTGGGTCTAAGTATCACACAAATTTACTTCTAAATTTAAATAATGCACTCACTTATTATATAGCAATGCGCAGTTATTTTCTGGGTCTAAGTATCACACATTTGCAATTTCTTAATTTTTAAAGAGCACAATTCACTTGTTTTGTAAAACTAAATACAGAAATTTACCCTCGCCGTCAAATTAAGTTCGAACACCAGGTGCCTGCATCAGCTGACCATCAGTCGCGGAATTTAGGTAGTGGAATTTAGGTAGCCTATCTCTTCCCCTCAGGTCACTTCTCATGGGATGCCTGGATAATCTTCAACCCCTGGTCGGGTCACATCTGATATTAGTCTTTGCGTTCACCCCGGGTGGGGTACATCTTCGCCGATTTGATAGGGTCTTAGTAATAACGAGGCCCAAAAAAGTATCAGGATCAGCCGAGGCCCAGTGATATTTGACTGTTTCAACAATCTATGGCCCGATCAACGAAAGAAACGAGGAGGCTTTCATGCTGTCCCGACAAAATGTTCTGACTGAATTGCTCCTCTACAGAATTCTTGAGTTCTTGTTCTGACCGACAAAATGTTCTGGCTGAATTGCTGGTTTGCCCAAACTCTCAGGACATGATCATTCCGGTTCGTCCCCTCACAGCGGCTGTAATGGCTCTTGAAACGCAACAATTCAGGCACCGTCCATGTTAAGCCTGTTGCTGACAATCAACTTGCAGCACGGCGGCTATAATAAACTTCTTGAATTGCGGACTCTGCAAAGTGACGGTTATATCAAGGCTCTTGGCGCTACTTTATTTGTTATCTTAAGTCTTGAAAAAGACTTACAGAGGACCACTCCTGGGTGAGCTTTTGGCCTCTGTATTCACAGATAACTACGATTTACAAATTTACTGGCCATCTTTTGGTGCGCCTGTTCTCACGTTCACTAATTGGTCTCTAACGCGATGTTATTCGGCTTGACTTCGCATTGTTTTTGTTTTTCTCCGGCGATTATATCAGGTTCAGATCCTGGTCACATGCTCCATAATTAATCCTGTAACAGTGTGTACAGAGATTAACAAGCCAGAGGTTAAGTTAAAATAGTTTATTGCTTCATGATGACAACTTGCTTCTTTACCTCTCAAGGGTGTGATGTTAACTTCCCTTGCCAACCCAATACGTCACGATTGAGCATCTCCCCCCACTTTCAGTCTCAATGCTCAATCGTGCTGTATCTGTTTCCCACTAGATCCTAATAATACCCCAGTACTCCATTACTGTTACAATCACAACTTGGATGTGAGTGGCTAATCATTGCACTTACACCCATCTCAGTGGGTTGGGTGTTGGGGCCAGGACCCTACATGGACTACAGACAACTTGGATGTGAGTGGCTAATCATTGCACTTACACCCATCTCAGTGGGTTGGGTATTGGGGCCAGGACCCTACATGGACTCCAGACAACTTGGATGTGAGTGGCTAATCATTGCACTTACACCCATCTCAGTGGGTTGGGTGTTGGGGCCAGGACCCTACATGGACTCCAGACAACTTGGATGTGAGTGGCTAATCATTGCACTTACACCCATCTCAGTGGATTGGGTGTTGGGGCCAGGACCCTACATGGACTCCAGACAACTTGGATGTGAGTGGCTAATCATTGCACTTACACCCATCTCAGTGTGTTGGGTATTGGGGCCAGGACCCTACATGGACTCCAGACAACTTGGATGTGAGTGGCTAATCATTGCACTTACACCCATCTCAGTGGGTTGGGTGTTGGGGCCAGGACCCTACATGGACACCAGACAACTTGGATGTGAGTGGCTAATCATTGCACTTACACCCATCTCAGTGGGTTGGGTGTTGGGGCCAGGACCCTACATGGACTCCAGACAACTTGGATGTGAGTGGCTAATCACTGCACTTACACCCATCTCAGTGGGTTGGGTATTGGGGCCAGGACCCTACATGGATTCCAGACAACTTGGATGTGAGTGGCTAATCATTTCACTTACACCCATCTCAGTGGGTTGGGTATTAGGGCCAGGACCCTACATGGACTCCAGACAACTTGGATGTGAGTGGCTAATCATTGCACTTACACCCATCTCAGTGGGTTGGGTGTTGGGGCCAGGACCCTACATGGATTCCAGACAACTTGGATGTGAGTGGCTAATCATTGCACTTACACCCATCTCAGTGGGTTGGGTGTTGGGGCCAGGACCCTACATGGACTCCAGACAACTTGAATGTAAGTGGCTAATCATTGCACTTACACCCATCTCAGTGGGTTGGGTGTTGGGGCCAGGACCCTACATGGACTCCAGACAACTTGGATGTGAGTGGCTAATCATTGCACTTACACCCATCTCAGTGGGTTGGGTATTGGGGCCAGGACCCTACATGGACTCCAGACAACTTGGATGTGAGTGGCTAATCATTGCACTTACACCCATCTCAGTAGGTTGGGTATTGGGGCCAGGACCCTACATGGACTCCAGACAACTTGGATGTGAGTGGCTAATCATTGCACTTACACCCATCTCAGTGGGTTGGGTGTTGGGGCCAGGACCCTACATGGACTCCAGACAACTTGGATGTGAGTGGCTAATCATTGCACTTACACCCATCTCAGTGGGTTGGGTGTTGGGGCCAGGACCCTACATGGACTCCAGACAACTTGGATGTGAGTGGCTAATCATTGCACTTACACCCATCTCAGTGGGTTGGGTGTTGGGGCCAGGACCCTACATGGACTCCAGACAACTTGAATGTGAGTGGCTAGTCATTGCACTTACACCCATCTCAGTGGGTTGGCTGTTGGGGCCAGGACCCTACATGGACTCCAGACAACTTGGATGTGAGTGGCTAATCATTGCACTTACACCCATCTCAGTGGGTTGCGTATTGGGGCCAGGACCCTACATGGACTCCAGACAACTTGGATGTGAGTGGCTAATCATTGCACTTACACCCATCTCAGTGGGTTGGGTATTGGGGCCAGGACCCTACATGGACTCCAGACAACTTGGATGTGAGTGGCTAATCATTGCACTTACACCCATCTCAGTGGGTTGGGTGTTGGGGCCAGGACCCTACATGGACTCCAGACAACTTGGATGTGAGTGGCTAATCATTGCACTTACACCCATCTCAGTGGGTTGGGTGTTGGGGCCAGGACCCTACATGGACTCCAGACAACTTGGATGTGAGTGGCTAATCATTGCACTTACACCCATCTCAGTGGGTTGGGTATTAGGGCCAGGACCCTACATGGACTCCAGACAACTTGGATGTGAGTGGCTAATCATTGCACTTACACCCATCTCAGTGGGTTGGGTGTTGGGGCCAGGACCCTACATGGACTCCAGACAACTTGGATGTGAGTGGCTAATCACTGCACTTACACCCATCTCAGTGGGTTGGGTATTGGGGCCAGGACCCTACATGGACTCCAGACAACTTGGATGTGAGTGGCTAATCATTGCACTTACACCCATCTCAGTGGGTTGGGTATTGGGGCCAGGACCCTACATGGACTCCAGACAACTTGGATGTGAGTGGCTAATCATTGCACTTACACCCATCTCAGTGGGTTGGGTATTGAGGCCAGGACCCTACATGGACTCCAGACAACTTGGATGTGAGTGGCTAATCATTGCACTTACACCCATCTCAGTGGGTTGGGTATTGGGGCCAGGACCCTACATGGACTCCAGACAACTTGGATGTGAGTGGCTAATCATTGTACTTACACCCATCTCAGTGGGTTGGGTATTGGGGCCAGGACCCTACATGGACTCCAGACAACTTGGATGTGAGTGGCTAATCATTGCACTTACACCCATCTCAGTGGGTTGGGTATTGGGGCCAGGACCCTACATGGACTCCAGACAACTTGGATGTGAGTGGCTAATCATTGCACTTACACCCATCTCAGTGGGTTGGGTGTTGGGGCCAGGACCCTACATGGACTCCAGACAACTTGGATGTGAGTGGCTAATCATTGCAGTTACACCCATCTCAGTGGGTTGGGTATTGGGGCCAGGACCCTACATGGACTCCAGACAACTTGGATGTGAGTGGCTAATCATTGCACTTACACCCATCTCTGTGGGTTGGGTATTGGGGCCAGGACCCTACATGGACTCCAGATAACTTGGATGTGAGTGGGTAATCATTGCACTTACACACATCTCAGTGGGTTGAATGTTGGGGCCAGGACCCTACATGGACTCCAGACAACTTGGATGTGAGTGGCTAATCATTGCACTTACACTCATCTCAGTGGGTTGGGTGTTTGGGCCAGGACCCTACATGGAATCCAGACAACTTGGATGTGAGTGGCTAATCATTGCACTTACACCCATCTCAGTGGATTGGGTATTGGGGCCAGGACCCTACATGGACTCCAGACAACTTGGATGTGAGTGGCTAATCATTGCACTTACACACATCTCACCGGGTTGGGTGTTGGGACCAGGACCCAAATGGACTCCAGACAACTTGGATGTTAGTGGCTAATCATTGCACTTACACCCATCTCAGTGGGTTGGGTATTGGGGCCAGGATCCTACATGGACTCTAGACAACTTGGATGTGAGTGGCTAATCATTGCACTTACACCCATCTCAGCGGGTTGGGTGTTGGGGCCAGGACCCAAATGGACTCCAGACAACTTGGATGTGAGTGGCTAATCATTACACTTACACCCATCTCAGCGGGTTGGGTGTTGGGACCAGGACCCAAATGGACTCCAGACAACTTGGATGTGAGTGGCTAATCATTGCACTTACACACATCTCACCGGGTTGGGTGTTGGGACCAGGACCCAAATGGACTCCAGACAACTTGGATGTGAGTGGCTAATCATTGCACTTACACCCATCTCAGTGGGTTGGGTATTGGGGCCAGGACCCTACATGGACTCCAGACAACTTGGATGTGAGTGGCTAATCATTGCACTTACACCCATCTCAGTGGGTTGGGTATTGGGGCCAGGACCCTACATGGACTCCAGACAACTTGGATGTGAGTGGCTAATCATTGCACTTACACCCATCTCAGTGGGTTGGGTATTGGGGCCAGGACCCTACATGGACTCCAGACAACTTGGATGTGAGTGGCTAATCATTGCACTTACACCCATCTCAGTGGGTTGGGTATTGGGGCCAGGACCCTACATGGACTCCAGACAACTTGGATGTGAGTGGCTAATCATTGCACTTACACCCATCTCAGTGGGTTGGGTATTGGGGCCAGGACCCTACATGGACTCCAGACAACTTGGATGTGAGTGGCTAATCATTGCACTTACACCCATCTCAGTGGGTTGGGTATTGGGGCCAGGACCCTACATGGACTCCAGACAACTTGGATGTGAGTGGCTAATCATTGCACTTACACCCATCTCAGTGGGTTGGGTGTTGGGGCCAGGACCCTACATGGACTCCAGACAACTTGGATGTGAATGGCTAATCACTGCACTTACACCCATCTCAGTGGGTTGGGTATTGGGGCCAGGACCCTACATGGATTCCAGACAACTTGGATGTGAGTGGCTAATCATTTCACTTACACCCATCTCAGTGGGTTGGGTATTAGGGCCAGGACCCTACATGGACTCCAGACAACTTGGATGTGAGTGGCTAATCATTGCACTTACACCCATCTCAGTGGGTTGGGTGTTGGGGCCAGGACCCTACATGGACTCCAGACAACTTGGATGTGAGTGGCTAATCATTGCACTTACACCCATCTCAGTGGGTTGGGTGTTGGGGCCAGGACCCTACATGGACTCCAGACAACTTGAATGTAAGTGGCTAATCATTGCACTTACACCCATCTCAGTGGGTTGGGTGTTGGGGCCAGGACCCTACATGGACTCCAGACAACTTGGATGTGAGTGGCTAATCATTGCACTTACACCCATCTCAGTGGGTTGGGTATTGGGGCCAGGACCCAACATGGACTCCAGACAACTTGGATGTGAGTGGCTAATCATTGCACTTACACCCATCTCAGTGGGTTGGGTATTGGGGCCAGGACCCTACATGGACTCCAGACAACTTGGATGTGAGTGGCTAATCATTGCACTTACACCCATCTCAGTGGGTTGGGTGTTGGGGCCAGGACCCTACATGGACTCCAGACAACTTGGATGTGAGTGGCTAATCATTGCACTTACACCCATCTCAGTGGGTTGGGTGTTGGGGCCAGGACCCTACATGGACTCCAGACAACTTGGATGTGAGTGGCTAATCATTGCACTTACACCCATCTCAGTGGGTTGGGTGTTGGGGCCAGGACCCAAATGGACTCCAGACAACTTGAATGTGAGTGGCTAGTCATTGCACTTACACCCATCTCAGTGGGTTGGCTGTTGGGGCCAGGACCCTACATGGACTCCAGACAACTTGGATGTGAGTGGCTAATCATTGCACTTACACCCATCTCAGTGGGTTGCGTATTGGGGCCAGGACCCTACATGGACTCCAGACAACTTGGATGTGAGTGGCTAATCATTGCACTTACACCCATCTCAGTGGGTTGGGTATTGGGGCCAGGACCCTACATGGACTCCAGACAACTTGGATGTGAGTGGCTAATCATTGCACTTACACCCATCTCAGTGGGTTGGGTGTTGGGGCCAGGACCCTACATGGACTCCAGACAACTTGGATGTGAGTGGCTAATCATTGCACTTACACCCATCTCAGTGGGTTGGGTATTGGGGCCAGGACCCTACATGGACTCCAGACAACTTGGATGTGAGTGGCTAATCATTGCACTTACACCCATCTCAGTGGGTTGGGTGTTGGGGCCAGGACCCTACATGGACTCCAGACAACTTGGATGTGAGTGGCTAATCATTGCACTTACACCCATCTCAGTGGGTTGGGTGTTGGGGCCAGGACCCTACATGGACTCCAGACAACTTGGATGTGAGTGGCTAATCATTGCACTTACACTCATCTCAGTGGGTTGGGTATTAGGGCCAGGACCCTACATGGACTCCAGACAACTTGGATGTGAGTGGCTAATCATTGCACTTACACCCATCTCAGTGGGTTGGGTGTTGGGGCCAGGACCCTACATGGACTCCAGACAACTTGGATGTGAGTGGCTAATCACTGCACTTACACCCATCTCAGTGGGTTGGGTATTGGGGCCAGGACCCTACATGGACTCCAGACAACTTGGATGTGAGTGGCTAATCATTGCACTTACACCCATCTCAGTGGGTTGGGTATTGGGGCCAGGACCCTACATGGACTCCAGACAACTTGGATGTGAGTGGCTAATCATTGCACTTACACCCATCTCAGTGGGTTGGGTATTGAGGCCAGGACCCTACATGGACTCCAGACAACTTGGATGTGAGTGGCTAATCATTGCACTTACACCCATCTCAGTGGGTTGGGTATTGGGGCCAGGACCCTACATGGACTCCAGACAACTTGGATGTGAGTGGCTAATCATTGTACTTACACCCATCTCAGTGGGTTGGGTATTGGGGCCAGGACCCTACATGGACTCCAGACAACTTGGATGTGAGTGGCTAATCATTGCACTTACACCCATCTCAGTGGGTTGGGTATTGGGGCCAGGACCCTACATGGACTCCAGACAACTTGGATGTGAGTGGCTAATCATTGCACTTACACCCATCTCAGTGGGTTGGGTGTTGGGGCCAGGACCCTACATGGACTCCAGACAACTTGGATGTGAGTGGCTAATCATTGCAGTTACACCCATCTCAGTGGGTTGGGTATTGGGGCCAGGACCCTACATGGACTCCAGACAACTTGGATGTGAGTGGCTAATCATTGCACTTACACCAATCTCTGTGGGTTGGGTATTGGGGCCAGGACCCTACATGGACTCCAGATAACTTGGATGTGAGTGGGTAATCATTGCACTTACACACATCTCAGTGGGTTGAATGTTGGGGCCAGGACCCTACATGGACTCCAGACAACTTGGATGTGAGTGGCTAATCATTGCACTTACACTCATCTCAGTGGGTTGGGTGTTTGGGCCAGGACCCTACATGGAATCCAGACAACTTGGATGTGAGTGGCTAATCATTGCACTTACACCCATCTCAGTGGATTGGGTATTGGGGCCAGGACCCTACATGGACTCCAGACAACTTGGATGTGAGTGGCTAATCATTGCACTTACACACATCTCACCGGGTTGGGTGTTGGGACCAGGACCCAAATGGACTCCAGACAACTTGGATGTTAGTGGCTAATCATTGCACTTACACCCATCTCAGTGGGTTGGGTATTGGGGCCAGGACCCTACATGGACTCTAGACAACTTGGATGTGAGTGGCTAATCATTGCACTTACACCCATCTCAGCGGGTTGGGTGTTGGGGCCAGGACCCAAATGGACTCCAGACAACTTGGATGTGAGTGGCTAATCATTACACTTACACCCATCTCAGCGGGTTGGGTGTTGGGACCAGGACCCAAATGGACTCCAGACAACTTGGATGTGAGTGGCTAATCATTGCACTTACACACATCTCACCGGGTTGGGTGTTGGGACCAGGACCCAAATGGACTCCAGACAACTTGGATGTGAGTGGCTAATCATTGCACTTACACCCATCTCAGTGGGTTGGGTATTGGGGCCAGGACCCTACATGGACTCCAGACAACTTGGATGTGAGTGGCTAATCATTGCACTTACACCCATCTCAGTGGGTTGGGTATTGGGGCCAGGACCCTACATGGACTCCAGACAACTTGGATGTGAGTGGCTAATCATTGCACTTACACCCATCTCAGTGGGTTGGGTATTGGGGCCAGGACCCTACATGGACTCCAGACAACTTGGATGTGAGTGGCTAATCATTGCACTTACACCCATCTCAGTGGGTTGGGTATTGGGGCCAGGACCCTACATGGACTCCAGACAACTTGGATGTGAGTGGCTAATCATTGCACTTACGCCCATCTCAGTGGGTTGTGTATTGGGGCCAGGACCCTACATGGACTCCAGACAACTTGGATGTGAGTGGCTAATCATTGCACTTACACCCATCTCAGTGGGTTGGGTATTGGGGCCAGGACCCTACATGGACTCCAGACAACTTGGATGTGAGTGGCTAATCATTGCACTTACACCCATCTCAGTGGGTTGGGTGTTGGGGCCAGGACCCTACATGGACTCCAGACAACTTGGATGTGAGTGGCTAATCACTGCACTTACACCCATCTCAGTGGGTTGGGTATTGGGGCCAGGACCCTACATGGATTCCAGACAACTTGGATGTGAGTGGCTAATCATTTCACTTACACCCATCTCAGTGGGTTGGGTATTAGGGCCAGGACCCTACATGGACTCCAGACAACTTGGATGTGAGTGGCTAATCATTGCACTTACACCCATCTCAGTGGGTTGGGTGTTGGGGCCAGGACCCTACATGGATTCCAGACAACTTGGATGTGAGTGGCTAATCATTGCACTTACACCCATCTCAGTGGGTTGGGTGTTGGGGCCAGGACCCTACATGGACTCCAGACAACTTGAATGTAAGTGGCTAATCATTGCACTTACACCCATCTCAGTGGGTTGGGTGTTGGGGCCAGGACCCTACATGGACTCCAGACAACTTGGATGTGAGTGGCTAATCATTGCACTTACACCCATCTCAGTGGGTTGGGTATTGGGGCCAGGACCCTACATGGACTCCAGACAACTTGGATGTGAGTGGCTAATCATTGCACTTACACCCATCTCAGTGGGTTGGGTATTGGGGCCAGGACCCTACATGGACTCCAGACAACTTGGATGTGAGTGGCTAATCATTGCACTTACACCCATCTCAGTGGGTTGGGTGTTGGGGCCAGGACCCTACATGGACTCCAGACAACTTGGATGTGAGTGGCTAATCATTGCACTTACACCCATCTCAGTGGGTTGGGTGTTGGGGCCAGGACCCTACATGGACTCCAGACAACTTGGATGTGAGTGGCTAATCATTGCACTTACACCCATCTCAGTGGGTTGGGTGTTGGGGCCAGGACCCTACATGGACTCCAGACAACTTGAATGTGAGTGGCTAGTCATTGCACTTACACCCATCTCAGTGGGTTGGCTGTTGGGGCCAGGACCCTACATGGACTCCAGACAACTTGGATGTGAGTGGCTAATCATTGCACTTACACCCATCTCAGTGGGTTGCGTATTGGGGCCAGGACCCTACATGGACTCCAGACAACTTGGATGTGAGTGGCTAATCATTGCACTTACACCCATCTCAGTGGGTTGGGTATTGGGGCCAGGACCCTACATGGACTCCAGACAACTTGGATGTGAGTGGCTAATCATTGCACTTACACCCATCTCAGTGGGTTGGGTGTTGGGGCCAGGACCCTACATGGACTCCAGACAACTTGGATGTGAGTGGCTAATCATTGCACTTACACCCATCTCAGTGGGTTGGGTGTTGGGGCCAGGACCCTACATGGACTCCAGACAACTTGGATGTGAGTGGCTAATCATTGCACTTACACCCATCTCAGTGGGTTGGGTATTGGGGCCAGGACCCTACATGGACTCCAGACAACTTGGATGTGAGTGGCTAATCATTGCACTTACACCCATCTCAGTGGGTTGGGTGTTGGGGCCAGGACCCTACATGGACTCCAGACAACTTGGATGTGAGTGGCTAATCACTGCACTTACACCCATCTCAGTGGGTTGGGTATTGGGGCCAGGACCCTACATGGACTCCAGACAACTTGGATGTGAGTGGCTAATCATTGCACTTACACCCATCTCAGTGGGTTGGGTATTGGGGCCAGGACCCTACATGGACTCCAGACAACTTGGATGTGAGTGGCTAATCATTGCACTTACACCCATCTCAGTGGGTTGGGTATTGGGGCCAGGACCCTACATGGACTCCAGACAACTTGGATGTGAGTGGCTAATCATTGCACTTACACCCATCTCAGTGGGTTGGGTATTGGGGCCAGGACCCTACATGGACTCCAGACAACTTGGATGTGAGTGGCTAATCATTGTACTTACACCCATCTCAGTGGGTTGGGTATTGGGGCCAGGACCCTACATGGACTCCAGACAACTTGGATGTGAGTGGCTAATCATTGCACTTACACCCATCTCAGTGGGTTGGGTGTTGGGGCCAGGACCCTACATGGACTCCAGACAACTTGGATGTGAGTGGCTAATCATTGCACTTACACCCATCTCAGTGGGTTGGGTATTGGGGCCAGGACCCTACATGGACTCCAGACAACTTGGATGTGAGTGGCTAATCATTGCACTTACACCCATCTCTGTGGGTTGGGTATTGGGGCCAGGACCCTACATGGACTCCAGATAACTTGGATGTGAGTGGGTAATCATTGCACTTACACACATCTCAGTGGGTTGAATGTTGGGGCCAGGACCCTACATGGACTCCAGACAACTTGGATGTGAGTGGCTAATCATTGCACTTACACTCATCTCAGTGGGTTGGGTGTTTGGGCCAGGACCCTACATGGAATCCAGACAACTTGGATGTGAGTGGCTAATCATTGCACTTACACCCATCTCAGTGGATTGGGTATTGGGGCCAGGACCCTACATGGACTCCAGACAACTTGGATGTGAGTGGCTAATCATTGCACTTACACACATCTCACCGGGTTGGGTGTTGGGACCAGGACCCAAATGGACTCCAGACAACTTGGATGTTAGTGACTAATCATTGCACTTACACCCATCTCAGTGGGTTGGGTATTGGGGCCAGGACCCTACATGGACTCTAGACAACTTGGATGTGAGTGGCTAATCATTGCACTTACACCCATCTCAGCGGGTTGGGTGTTGGGGCCAGGACCCAAATGGACTCCAGACAATTTGGATGTGAGTGGCTAATCATTACACTTACACCCATATCAGCGGGTTGGGTGTTGGGACCAGGACCCAAATGGACTCCAGACAACTTGGATGTGAGTGGCTAATCATTGCACTTACACACATCTCACCGGGTTGGGTGTTGGGACCAGGACCCAAATGGACTCCAGACAACTTGGATGTGAGTGGCTAATCATTGCACTTACACCCATCTCAGTGGGTTGGGTATTGGGGCCAGGACCCTACATGGACTCCAGACAACTTGGATGTGAGTGGCTAATCATTGCACTTACACCCATCTCAGTGGGTTGGGTATTGGGGCCAGGACCCTACATGGACTCCAGACAACTTGGATGTGAGTGGCTAATCATTGCACTTACACCCATCTCAGTGGGTTGGGTGTTGGGGCCAGGACCCTACATGGACTCCAGACAACTTGGATGTGAGTGGCTAATCATTGCACTTACACCCATCTCAGTGGGTTGGGTGTTGGGGCCAGGACCCTACATGGACTCCAGACAACTTGGATGTGAGTGGCTAATCATTGCACTTACACCCATCTCAGTGGGTTGGGTATTGGGGCCAGGACCCTACATGGACTCCAGACAACTTGGATGTGAGTGGCTAATCATTGCACTTACACCCATCTCAGTGGGTTGGGTGTTGGGGCCAGGACCCTACATGGACTCCAGACAACTTGGATGTGAGTGGCTAATCACTGCACTTACACCCATCTCAGTGGGTTGGGTATTGGGGCCAGGACCCTACATGGACTCCAGACAACTTGGATGTGAGTGGCTAATCATTGCACTTACACCCATCTCAGTGGGTTGGGTATTGGGGCCAGGACCCTACATGGACTCCAGACAACTTGGATGTGAGTGGCTAATCATTGCACTTACACCCATCTCAGTGGGTTGGGTATTGAGGCCAGGACCCTACATGGACTCCAGACAACTTGGATGTGAGTGGCTAATCATTGCACTTACACCCATCTCAGTGGGTTGGGTATTGGGGCCAGGACCCTACATGGACTCCAGACAACTTGGATGTGAGTGGCTAATCATTGTACTTACACCCATCTCAGTGGGTTGGGTATTGGGGCCAGGACCCTACATGGACTCCAGACAACTTGGATGTGAGTGGCTAATCATTGCACTTACACCCATCTCAGTGGGTTGGGTATTGGGGCCAGGACCCTACATGGACTCCAGACAACTTGGATGTGAGTGGCTAATCATTGCACTTACACCCATCTCAGTGGGTTGGGTGTTGGGGCCAGGACCCTACATGGACTCCAGACAACTTGGATGTGAGTGGCTAATCATTGCACTTACACCCATCTCAGTGGGTTGGGTATTGGGGCCAGGACCCTACATGGACTCCAGACAACTTGGATGTGAGTGGCTAATCATTGCACTTACACCCATCTCTGTGGGTTGGGTATTGGGGCCAGGACCCTACATGGACTCCAGATAACTTGGATGTGAGTGGGTAATCATTGCACTTACACACATCTCAGTGGGTTGAATGTTGGGGCCAGGACCCTACATGGACTCCAGACAACTTGGATGTGAGTGGCTAATCATTGCACTTACACTCATCTCAGTGGGTTGGGTGTTTGGGCCAGGACCCTACATGGAATCCAGACAACTTGGATGTGAGTGGCTAATCATTGCACTTACACCCATCTCAGTGGATTGGGTATTGGGGCCAGGACCCTACATGGACTCCAGACAACTTGGATGTGAGTGGCTAATCATTGCACTTACACACATCTCACCGGGTTGGGTGTTGGGACCAGGACCCAAATGGACTCCAGACAACTTGGATGTTAGTGGCTAATCATTGCACTTACACCCATCTCAGTGGGTTGGGTATTGGGGCCAGGACCCTACATGGACTCTAGACAACTTGGATGTGAGTGGCTAATCATTGCACTTACACCCATCTCAGCGGGTTGGGTGTTGGGGCCAGGACCCACATGGACTCCAGACAACTTGGATGTGAGTGGCTAATCATTACACTTACACCCATCTCAGCGGGTTGGGTGTTGGGACCAGGACCCAAATGGACTCCAGACAACTTGGATGTGAGTGGCTAATCATTGCACTTACACACATCTCACCGGGTTGGGTGTTGGGACCAGGACCCAAATGGACTCCAGACAACTTGGATGTGAGTGGCTAATCATTGCACTTACACCCATCTCAGTGGGTTGGGTATTGGGGCCAGGACCCTACATGGACTCCAGACAACTTGGATGTGAGTGGCTAATCATTGCACTTACACCCATCTCAGTGTGTTGGGTATTGGGGCCAGGACCCTACATGGACTCCAGACAACTTGGATGTGAGTGGCTAATCATTGCACTTACACCCATCTCAGTGGGTTGGGTATTGGGGCCAGGACCCTACATGGACTCCAGACAACTTGGATGTGAGTGGCTAATCATTGCACTTACACCCATCTCAGTGGGTTGGGTATTGGGGCCAGGACCCTACATGGACTCCAGACAACTTGGATGTGAGTGGCTAATCATTGCACTTACGCCCATCTCAGTGGGTTGGGTATTGGGGCCAGGACCCTACATGGACTCCAGACAACTTGGATGTGAGTGGCTAATCATTGCACTTACACCCATCTCAGTGGGTTGGGTATTGGGGCCAGGACCCTACATGGACTCCAGACAACTTGGATGTGAGTGGCTAATCATTGCACTTACACCCATCTCAGTGGGTTGGGTATTGGGGCCAGGACCCTACATGGACTCCAGACAACTTGGATGTGAGTGGCTAATCATTGCACTTACACCCATCTCAGTGGGTTGGGTGTTGGGGCCAGGACCCTACATGGACTCCAGACAACTTGGATGTGAGTGGCTAATCATTGCACTTACACCCATCTCAGTGGGTTGGGTATTGGGGCCAGGACCCTACATGGACTCCAGACAACTTGGATGTGAGTGGCTAATCATTGCACTTACACCCATCTCTGTGGGTTGGGTATTGGGGCCAGGACCCTACATGGACTCCAGATAACTTGGATGTGAGTGGGTAATCATTGCACTTACACACATCTCAGTGGGTTGAATGTTGGGGCCAGGACCCTACATGGACTCCAGACAACTTGGATGTGAGTGGCTAATCATTGCACTTACACCCATCTCAGTGGGTTGGGTGTTTGGGCCAGGACCCTACATGGAATCCAGACAACTTGGATGTGAGTGGCTAATCATTGCACTTACACCCATCTCAGTGGATTGGGTATTGGGGCCAGGACCCTACATGGACTCCAGACAACTTGGATGTGAGTGGCTAATCATTGCACTTACACACATCTCACCGGGTTGGGTGTTGGGACCAGGACCCAAATGGACTCCAGACAACTTGGATGTTAGTGGCTAATCATTGCACTTACACCCATCTCAGTGGGTTGGGTATTGGGGCCAGGACCCTACATGGACTCTAGACAACTTGGATGTGAGTGGCTAATCATTGCACTTACACCCATCTCAGCGGGTTGGGTGTTGGGGCCAGGACCCAAATGGACTCCAGACAACTTGGATGTGAGTGGCTAATCATTACACTTACACCCATCTCAGCGGGTTGGGTGTTGGGACCAGGACCCAAATGGACTCCAGACAACTTGGATGTGAGTGGCTAATCATTGCACTTACACACATCTCACCGGGTTGGGTGTTAGGACCAGGACCCAAATGGACTCCAGACAACTTGGATGTGAGTGGCTAATCATTGCACTTACACCCATCTCAGTGGGTTGGGTATTGGGGCCAGGACCCTACATGGACTCCAGACAACTTGGATGTGAGTGGCTAATCATTGCACTTACACCCATCTCAGTGGGTTGGGTATTGGGGCCAGGACCCTACATGGACTCCAGACAACTTGGATGTGAGTGGCTAATCATTGCACTTACACCCATCTCAGTGGGTTGGGTATTGGGGCCAGGACCCTACATGGACTCCAGACAACTTGGATGTGAGTGGCTAATCATTGCACTAACACCCATCTCAGCGGGTTGGGTGTTGGGACCAGGACCCAAATGGACTCCAGACAACTTGGATGTGAGTGGCTAATCATTGCACTTACACCCATCTCAGTGGGTTGGGTGTTTGGGCCAGGATCCTACATGGACTCCAGACAACTTGGATGTGAGTGGCTAATCATTGCACTTACACCCATCTCAGTGGATTGGGTATTGGGGCCAGGACCCTACATGGACTCCAGACAACTTGGATGTGAGTGGCTAATCATTGCACTTACACACATCTCACCGGGTTGGGTGTTGGGACCAGGACCCAAATGGACTCCAGACAACTTGGATGTGAGTGGCTAATCATTGCACTTACACTCATCTCAGTGGGTTGGGTATTGGGGCCAGGACCCTACATGGACTCCAGACAACTTGGATGTGAGTGGCTAATCATTGCACTTACACCCATCTCAGTGGGTTGGTTGTTGGGGCCAGGACCTTACATAGACCCCAGACAACTTGGATGTGAGTGGCTAATCATTGCACTTACACCCATCTCAGTGGGTTGGGTGTTGGGGCCAGGACCCTACATGGACTCCAGACAACTTGGATGTGAGTGGCTAATCATTGCACTTACACACATCTCACCGGGTTGGGTGTTGGGACCAGGACCCAAATGGACTCCAGACAACTTGGATGTGAGTGGCTAATCACTGCACTTACACCCATCTCAGCGGGTTGGGTGTTGGGACCAGGACCCAAATGGACTCCAGACAACTTGGATGTGAGTGGCTAATCATTGCACTTACACCCATCTCAGTGGGTTGGGTATTGGGGCCAGGACCCTACATGGACTCCAGACAACTTGGATGTGAGTGGCTAATCATTGCACTTACACACATATCACCGGGTTGGGTGTTGGGACCAGGACCCAAATGGACTCCAGACAACTTGGATGTGAGTGGCTAATCACTGCACTTACACCCATCTCAGCGGGTTGGGTGTTGGGACCAGGACCCAAATGGACTCCAGACAACTTGGATGTGAGTGGCTAATCATTGCACTTACACCCATCTCAGTGGGTTGGGTATTGGGGCCAGGACCCTACATGGACTCTAGACAACTTGGATGTGAGTGGCTAATCATTGCACTTACACACATCTCAGCGGGTTGGGTGTTGGGGCCAGGACCCAAATGGACTCCAGACAACTTGGATGTGAGTGGCTAATCATTACACTTACACCCATCTCAGCGGGTTGGGTGTTGGGACAAGGACCCAAATGGACTCCAGACAACTTGGATGTGAGTGGCTAATCATTGCACTTACACACATCTCACCGGGTTGGGTGTTGGGACCAGGACCCAAATGGACTCCAGACAACTTGGATGTGAGTGGCTAATCATTGCACTTACACCCATCTCAGTGGGTTGGGTATTGGGGCCAGGACCCTACATGGACTCCAGACAACTTGGATGTGAGTGGCTAATCATTGCACTTACACCCATCTCAGTGGGTTGGGTATTGGGGCCAGGAACCTACATGGACTCCAGACAACTTGGATGTGAGTGGCTAATCATTGCACTTACACCCATCTCAGTGGGTTGGGTATTGGGGCCAGGACCCTACATGGACTCCAGACAACTTGGATGTGAGTGGCTAATCATTGCACTTACACCCATCTCAGTGGGTTGGGTATTGGGGCCAGGACCCTACATGGACTCCAGACAACTTGGATGTGAGTGGCTAATCATTGCACTTACACCCATCTCAGTGGGTTGGGTATTGGGGCCAGGACCCTACATGGACTCCAGACAACTTGGATGTGAGTGGCTAATCATTGCACTTACACCCATCTCAGTGGGTTGGGTATTGGGGCCAGGACCCTACATGGACTCCAGACAACTTGGATGTGAGTGGCTAATCATTGCACTTACACCCATCTCAGTGGGTTGGGTATTGGGGCCAGGACCCTACATGGACTCCAGACAACTTGGATGTGAGTGGCTAATCATTGCACTTACACCCATCTCAGTGGGTTGGGTGTTGGGGCCAGGACCCTACATGGACTCCAGACAACTTGGATGTGAGTGGCTAATCATTGCACTTACACCCATCTCAGTGGGTTGGGTATTGGGGCCAGGACCCTACATGGACTCCAGACAACTTGGATGTGAGTGGTTAATCATTGCACTTACACCCATCTCTGTGGGTTGGGTATTGGGGCCAGGACCCTACATGGACTCCAGATAACTTGGATGTGAGTGGGTAATCATTGCACTTACACACATCTCAGTGGGTTGAATGTTGGGGCCAGGACCCTACATGGACTCCAGACAACTTGGATGTGAGTGGCTAATCATTGCACTTACACCCATCTCAGTGGGTTGGGTGTTTGGGCCAGGACCCTACATGGAATCCAGACAACTTGGATGTGAGTGGCTAACCATTGCACTTACACCCATCTCAGTGGATTGGGTATTGGGGCCAGGACCCTACATGGACTCCAGACAACTTGGATGTGAGTGGCTAATCATTGCACTTACACACATCTCACCGGGTTGGGTGTTGGGACCAGGACCCAAATGGACTCCAGACAACTTGGATGTTAGTGGCTAATCATTGCACTTACACCCATCTCAGTGGGTTGGGTATTGGGGCCAGGACCCTACATGGACTCTAGACAACTTGGATGTGAGTGGCTAATCATTGCACTTACACCCATCTCAGCGGGTTGGGTGTTGGGACCAGGACCCAAATGGACTCCAGACAACTTGGATGTGAGTGGCTAATCATTACACTTACACCCATCTCAGCGGGTTGGGTGTTGGGACCAGGACCCAAATGGACTCCAGACAACTTGGATGTGAGTGGCTAATCATTGCACTTACACACATCTCACCGGGTTGGGTGTTGGGACCAGGACCCAAATGGACTCCAGACAACTTGGATGTGAGTGGCTAATCATTGCACTTACACCCATCTCAGTGGGTTGGGTATTGGGGCCAGGACCCTACATGGACTCCAGACAACTTGGATGTGAGTGGCTAATCATTGCACTTACACCCATCTCAGTGGGTTGGGTATTGGGGCCAGGACCCTACATGGACTCCAGACAACTTGGATGTGAGTGGCTAATCATTGCACTTACACCCATCTCAGTGGGTTGGGTATTGGGGCCAGGACCCTACATGGACTCCAGACAACTTGGATGTGAGTGGCTAATCATTGCACTAACACCCATCTCAGCGGGTTGGGTGTTGGGACCAGGACCCAAATGGACTCCAGACAACTTGGATGTGAGTGGCTAATCATTGCACTTACACCCATCTCTGTGGGTTGGGTATTGGGGCCAGGACCCTACATGGACTCCAGACAACTTGGATGTGAGTGGCTAATCATTGCACTTACACACATCTCAGTGGGTTGAATGTTGGGGCCAGGACCCTACATGGACTCCAGACAACTTGGATGTGAGTGGCTAATCATTGCACTTACACCCATCTCAGTGGGTTGGGTGTTGGGGCCAGGACCCTACATGGACTCCAGACAACTTGGATGTGAGTGGCTAATCATTGCACTTACACCCATCTCAGTGGATTGGGTATTGGGGCCAGGACCCTACATGGACTCCAGACAACTTGGATGTGAGTGGCTAATCATTGCACTTACACACATCTCACCGGGTTGGGTGTTGGGACCAGGACCCAAATGGACTCCAGACAACTTGGATGTGAGTGGCTAATCATTGCACTTACACACATCTCACCGGGTTGGGTGTTGGGACCAGGACCCAAATGGACTCCAGACAACTTGGATGTGAGTGGCTAATCATTGCACTTACACCCATCTCAGTGGGTTGGGTATTGGGGCCAGGACCCTACATGGACTCCAGACAACTTGGATGTGAGTGGCTAATCATTGCACTTACACCCATCTCAGTGGGTTGGTTGTTGGGGCCAGGACCTTACATAGACCCCAGACAACTTGGATGTGAGTGGCTAATCATTGCACTTACACCCATCTCAGTGGGTTGGGTGTTGGGGCCAGGACCCTACATGGACTCCAGACAACTTGGATGTGAGTGGCTAATCATTGCACTTACACCCATCTCAGTGGGTTGGGTGTTTGGGCCAGGACCCTACATGGACTCCAGACAACTTGGATGTGAGTGGCTAATCATTGCGCTTACACCCATCTCAGTGGATTGGGTATTGGGGCCAGGACCCTACATGGACTCCAGACAACTTGGATGTGAGTGGCTAATCATTGCACTTACACACATCTCACCGGGTTGGGTGTTGGGACCAGGACCCAAATGGACTCCAGACAACTTGGATGTGAGTGGCTAATCACTGCACTTACACCCATCTCAGCGGGTTGGGTGTTGGGACCAGGACCCAAATGGACTCCAGACAACTTGGATGTGAGTGGCTAATCATTGCACTTACACCCATCTCAGTGGGTTGGGTATTGGGGCCAGGACCCTACATGGACTCCAGACAACTTGGATGTGAGTGGCTAATCATTGCACTTACACACATCTCACCGGGTTGGGTGTTGGGACCAGGACCCAAATGGACTCCAGACAACTTGGATGTGAGTGGCTAATCATTGCACTTACATCCATCTCAGTGGGTTGGGTATTGGGGCCAGGACCCTACATGGACTCCAGACAACTTGGATGTAAGTGGCTAATCATTGCACTTACACCCATCTCAGTGGGTTGGGTATTGGGGCCAGGACCCTACATGGACTCCAGACAACTTGGATGTGAGTGGCTAATCATTGCACTTACACCCATCTCAGTGGGTTGGGTATTGGGGCCAGGACCCTACATGGACTCCAGACAACTTGGATGTGAGTGGCTAATCATTGCACTAACACCCATCTCAGCGGGTTGGGTGTTGGGACCAGGACCCAAATGGACTCCAGACAACTTGGATGTGAGTGGCTAATCATTGCACTTACACCCATCTCTGTGGGTTGGGTATTGGGGCCAGGACCCTACATGGACTCCAGACAACTTGGATGTGAGTGGCTAATCATTGCACTTACACACATCTCAGTGGGTTGAATGTTGGGGCCAGGACCCTACATGGACTCCAGACAACTTGGATGTGAGTGGCTAATCATTGCACTTACACCCATCTCAGTGGGTTGGGTGTTGGGGCCAGGACCCTACATGGACTCCAGACAACTTGGATGTGAGTGGCTAATCATTGCACTTACACCCATCTCAGTGGGTTGGGTGTTTGGGCCAGGATCCTACATGGACTCCAGACAACTTGGATGTGAGTGGCTAATCATTGCACTTACACCCATCTCAGTGGATTGGGTATTGGGGCCAGGACCCTACATGGACTCCAGACAACTTGGATGTGAGTGGCTAATCATTGCACTTACACACATCTCACCGGGTTGGGTGTTGGGACCAGGACCCAAATGGACTCCAGACAACTTGGATGTGAGTGGCTAATCATTGCACTTACACACATCTCACCGGGTTGGGTGTTGGGACCAGGACCCAAATGGACTCCAGACAACTTGGATGTGAGTGGCTAATCATTGCACTTACACCCATCTCAGTGGGTTGGGTATTGGGGCCAGGACCCTACATAGACCCCAGACAACTTGGATGTGAGTGGCTAATCATTGCACTTACACCCATCTCAGTGGGTTGGGTGTTGGGGCCAGGACCCTACATGGACTCCAGACAACTTGGATGTGAGTGGCTAATCATTGCACTTACACCCATCTCAGTGGGTTGGGTGTTTGGGCCAGGACCCTACATGGACTCCAGACAACTTGGATGTTAGTGGCTAATCATTGCACTTACACCCATCTCAGTGGATTGGGTATTGGGGTAAGGACCCTACATGGACTCCAGACAACTTGGATGTGAGTGGCTAATCATTGCACTTACACACATCTCACCGGGTTGGGTGTTGGGACCAGGACCCAAATGGACTCCAGACAACTTGGATGTGAGTGGCTAATCACTGCACTTACACCCATCTCAGCGGGTTGGGTGTTGGGACCAGGACCCAAATGGACTCCAGACAACTTGGATGTGAGTGGCTAATCATTGCACTTACACCCATCTCAGTGGGTTGGGTATTGGGGCCAGGACCCTACATGGACTCCAGACAACTTGGATGTGAGTGGCTAATCATTGCACTTACACCCATCTCAGTGGGTTGGGTATTGGGGCCAGGACCCTACATGGACTCCAGACAACTTGGATGTGAGTGGCTAATCATTGCACTTACACCCATCTCAGTGGGTTGGGTATTGGGGCCAGGACCCTACATGGACTCCAGACAACTTGGATGTGAGTGGCTAATCATTGCACTAACACCCATCTCAGCGGGTTGGGTGTTGGGACCAGGACCCAAATGGACTCCAGACAACTTGGATGTGAGTGGCTAATCATTGCACTTACACCCATCTCAGTGGGTTGGGTGTTTGGGCCAGGATCCTACATGGACTCCAGACAACTTGGATGTGAGTGGCTAATCATTGCACTTACACCCATCTCAGTGGATTGGGTATTGGGGCCAGGACCCTACATGGACTCCAGACAACTTGGATGTGAGTGGCTAATCATTGCACTTACACACATCTCACCGGGTTGGGTGTTGGGACCAGGACCCAAATGGACTCCAGACAACTTGGATGTGAGTGGCTAATCATTGCACTTACACCCATCTCAGTGGGTTGGGTATTGGGGCCAGGACCCTACATGGACTCCAGACAACTTGGATGTGAGTGGCTAATCATTGCACTTACACCCATCTCAGTGGGTTGGTTGTTGGGGCCAGGACCTTACATAGACCCCAGACAACTTGGATGTGAGTGGCTAATCATTGCACTTACACCCATCTCAGTGGGTTGGGTGTTGGGGCCAGGACCCTACATGGACTCCAGACAACTTGGATGTGAGTGGCTAATCATTGCACTTACACACATCTCACCGGGTTGGGTGTTGGGACCAGGACCCAAATGGACTCCAGACAACTTGGATGTGAGTGGCTAATCACTGCACTTACACCCATCTCAGCGGGTTGGGTGTTGGGACCAGGACCCAAATGGACTCCAGACAACTTGGATGTGAGTGGCTAATCATTGCACTTACACCCATCTCAGTGGGTTGGGTATTGGGGCCAGGACCCTACATGGACTCCAGACAACTTGGATGTGAGTGGCTAATCATTGCACGTACACACATCTCACCGGGTTGGGTGTTGGGACCAGGACCCAAATGGACTCCAGACAACTTGGATGTGAGTGGCTAATCACTGCACTTACACCCATCTCAGCGGGTTGGGTGTTGGGACCAGGACCCAAATGGACTCCAGACAACTTGGATGTGAGTGGCTAATCATTGCACTTACACCCATCTCAGTGGGTTGGGTATTGGGGCCAGGACCCTACATGGACTCTAGACAACTTGGATGTGAGTGGCTAATCATTGCACTTACACCCATCTCAGCGGGTTGGGTGTTGGGGCCAGGACCCAAATGGACTCCAGACAACTTGGATGTGAGTGGCTAATCATTACACTTACACCCATCTCAGCGGGTTGGGTGTTGGGACCAGGACCCAAATGGACTCCAGACAACTTGGATGTGAGTGGCTAATCATTGCACTTACACACATCTCACCGGGTTGGGTGTTGGGACCAGGACCCAAATGGACTCCAGACAACTTGGATGTGAGTGGCTAATCATTGCACTTACACCCATCTCAGTGGGTTGGGTATTGGGGCCAGGACCCTACATGGACTCCAGACAACTTGGATGTGAGTGGCTAATCATTGCACTTACACCCATCTCAGTGGGTTGGGTATTGGGGCCAGGACCCTACATGGACTCCAGACAACTTGGATGTGAGTGGCTAATCATTGCACTTACACCCATCTCAGTGGGTTGGGTATTGGGGCCAGGACCCTACATGGACTCCAGACAACTTGGATGTGAGTGGCTAATCATTGCACTTACACCCATCTCAGTGGGTTGGGTATTGGGGCCAGGACCCTACATGGACTCCAGACAACTTGGATGTGAGTGGCTAATCATTGCACTTACACCCATCTCAGTGGGTTGGGTATTGGGGCCAGGACACTACATGGACTCCAGACAACTTGGATGTGAGTGGCTAATCATTGCACTTACACCCATCTCAGTGGGTTGGGTATTGGGGACAGGACCCTACATGGACTCCAGACACCTTGGATGTGAGTGGCTAATCATTGCACTTACACCCATCTCAGTGGGTTGGGTATTGGGGCCAGGACCCTACATGGACTCCAGACAACTTGGATGTGAGTGGCTAATCATTGCACTTACACCCATCTCAGTGGGTTGGGTGTTGGGGCCAAGACCCTACATGGACTCCAGACAACTTGGATGTGAGTGGCTAATCATTGCACTTACACCCATCTCAGTGGGTTGGGTATTGGGGCCAGGACCCTACATGGACTCCAGACAACTTGGATGTGAGTGGTTAATCATTGCACTTACACCCATCTCTGTGGGTTGGGTATTGGGGCCAGGACCCTACATGGACTCCAGACAACTTGGATGTGAGTGGCTAATCATTGCACTAACACCCATCTCAGCGGGTTGGGTGTTGGGACCAGGACCCAAATGGACTCCAGACAACTTGGATGTGAGTGGCTAATCATTGCACTTACACCCATCTCTGTGGGTTGGGTATTGGGGCCAGGACCCTACATGGACTCCAGACAACTTGGATGTGAGTGGCTAATCATTGCACTTACACACATCTCAGTGGGTTGAATGTTGGGGCCAGGACCCTACATGGACTCCAGACAACTTGGATGTGAGTGGCTAATCATTGCACTTACACCCATCTCAGTGGGTTGGGTGTTGGGGCCAGGACCCTACATGGACTCCAGACAACTTGGATGTGAGTGGCTAATCATTGCACTTACACCCATCTCAGTGAGTTGGGTGTTTGGGCCAGGATCCTACATGGACTCCAGACAACTTGGATGTGAGTGGCTAATCATTGCACTTACACCCATCTCAGTGGATTGGGTATTGGGGCCAGGACCCTACATGGACTCCAGACAACTTGGATGTGAGTGGCTAATCATTGCACTTACACACATCTCACCGGGTTGGGTGTTGGGACCAGGACCCAAATGGACTCCAGACAACTTGGATGTGAGTGGCTAATCATTGCACTTACACACATCTCACCGGGTTGGGTGTTGGGACCAGGACCCAAATGGACTCCAGACAACTTGGATGTGAGTGGCTAATCATTGCACTTACACCCATCTCAGTGAGTTGGGTGTTTGGGCCAGGATCCTACATGGACTCCAGACAACTTGGATGTGAGTGGCTAATCATTGCACTTACACCCATCTCAGTGGATTGGGTATTGGGGCCAGGACCCTACATGGACTCCAGACAACTTGGATGTGAGTGGCTAATCATTGCACTTACACACATCTCACCGGGTTGGGTGTTGGGACCAGGACCCAAATGGACTCCAGACAACTTGGATGTGAGTGGCTAATCATTGCACTTACACACATCTCACCGGGTTGGGTGTTGGGACCAGGACCCAAATGGACTCCAGACAACTTGGATGTGAGTGGCTAATCATTGCACTTACACCCATCTCAGTGGGTTGGGTATTGGGGCCAGGACCCTACATGGACTCCAGACAACTTGGATGTGAGTGGCTAATCATTGCACTTACACCCATCTCAGTGGGTTGGTTGTTGGGGCCAGGACCTTACATAGACCCCAGACAACTTGGATGTGAGTGGCTAATCATTGCACTTACACCCATCTCAGTGGGTTGGGTGTTGGGGCCAGGACCCTACATGGACTCCAGACAACTTGGATGTGAGTGGCTAATCATTGCACTTACACCCATCTCAGTGGGTTGGGTGTTTGGGCCAGGACCCTACATGGACTCCAGACAACTTGGATGTGAGTGGCTAATCATTGCACTTACACACATCTCACCGGGTTGGGTGTTGGGACCAGGACCCAAATGGACTCCAGACAACTTGGATGTGAGTGGCTAATCACTGCACTTACACCCATCTCAGCGGGTTGGGTGTTGGGACCAGGACCCAAATGGACTCCAGACAACTTGGATGTGAGTGGCTAATCATTGCACTTACACCCATCTCAGTGGGTTGGGTATTGGGGCCAGGACCCTACATGGACTCCAGACAACTTGGATGTGAGTGGCTAATCATTGCACTTACACACATCTCACCGGGTTGGGTGTTGGGACCAGGACCCAAATGGACTCCAGACAACTTGGATGTGAGTGGCTAATCATTGCACTTACATCCATCTCAGTGGGTTGGGTATTGGGGCCAGGACCCTACATGGACTCCAGACAACTTGGATGTAAGTGGCTAATCATTGCACTTACACCCATCTCAGTGGGTTGGGTATTGGGGCCAGGACCCTACATGGACTCCAGACAACTTGGATGTGAGTGGCTAATCATTGCACTTACACCCATCTCAGTGGGTTGGGTATTGGGGCCAGGACCCTACATGGACTCCAGACAACTTGGATGTGAGTGGCTAATCATTGCACTAACACCCATCTCAGCGGGTTGGGTGTTGGGACCAGGACCCAAATGGACTCCAGACAACTTGGATGTGAGTGGCTAATCATTGCACTTACACCCATCTCTGTGGGTTGGGTATTGGGGCCAGGACCCTACATGGACTCCAGACAACTTGGATGTGAGTGGCTAATCATTGCACTTACACCCATCTCAGTGGGTTGGGTGTTGGGGCCAGGACCCTACATGGACTCCAGACAACTTGGATGTGAGTGGCTAATCATTGCACTTACACCCATCTCAGTGAGTTGGGTGTTTGGGCCAGGATCCTACATGGACTCCAGACAACTTGGATGTGAGTGGCTAATCATTGCACTTACACCCATCTCAGTGGATTGGGTATTGGGGCCAGGACCCTACATGGACTCCAGACAACTTGGATGTGAGTGGCTAATCATTGCACTTACACACATCTCACCGGGTTGGGTGTTGGGACCAGGACCCAAATGGACTCCAGACAACTTGGATGTGAGTGGCTAATCATTGCACTTACACACATCTCACCGGGTTGGGTGTTGGGACCAGGACCCAAATGGACTCCAGACAACTTGGATGTGAGTGGCTAATCATTGCACTTACACCCATCTCAGTGAGTTGGGTGTTTGGGCCAGGATCCTACATGGACTCCAGACAACTTGGATGTGAGTGGCTAATCATTGCACTTACACCCATCTCAGTGGATTGGGTATTGGGGCCAGGACCCTACATGGACTCCAGACAACTTGGATGTGAGTGGCTAATCATTGCACTTACACACATCTCACCGGGTTGGGTGTTGGGACCAGGACCCAAATGGACTCCAGACAACTTGGATGTGAGTGGCTAATCATTGCACTTACACACATCTCACCGGGTTGGGTGTTGGGACCAGGACCCAAATGGACTCCAGACAACTTGGATGTGAGTGGCTAATCATTGCACTTACACCCATCTCAGTGGGTTGGGTATTGGGGCCAGGACCCTACATGGACTCCAGACAACTTGGATGTGAGTGGCTAATCATTGCACTTACACCCATCTCAGTGGGTTGGTTGTTGGGGCCAGGACCTTACATAGACCCCAGACAACTTGGATGTGAGTGGCTAATCATTGCACTTACACCCATCTCAGTGGGTTGGGTGTTGGGGCCAGGACCCTACATGGACTCCAGACAACTTGGATGTGAGTGGCTAATCATTGCACTTACACCCATCTCAGTGGGTTGGGTGTTTGGGCCAGGACCCTACATGGACTCCAGACAACTTGGATGTGAGTGGCTAATCATTGCACTTACACACATCTCACCGGGTTGGGTGTTGGGACCAGGACCCAAATGGACTCCAGACAACTTGGATGTGAGTGGCTAATCACTGCACTTACACCCATCTCAGCGGGTTGGGTGTTGGGACCAGGACCCAAATGGACTCCAGACAACTTGGATGTGAGTGGCTAATCATTGCACTTACACCCATCTCAGTGGGTTGGGTATTGGGGCCAGGACCCTACATGGACTCCAGACAACTTGGATGTGAGTGGCTAATCATTGCACTTACACACATCTCACCGGGTTGGGTGTTGGGACCAGGACCCAAATGGACTCCAGACAACTTGGATGTGAGTGGCTAATCATTGCACTTACATCCATCTCAGTGGGTTGGGTATTGGGGCCAGGACCCTACATGGACTCCAGACAACTTGGATGTAAGTGGCTAATCATTGCACTTACACCCATCTCAGTGGGTTGGGTATTGGGGCCAGGACCCTACATGGACTCCAGACAACTTGGATGTGAGTGGCTAATCATTGCACTTACACCCATCTCAGTGGGTTGGGTATTGGGGCCAGGACCCTACATGGACTCCAGACAACTTGGATGTGAGTGGCTAATCATTGCACTAACACCCATCTCAGCGGGTTGGGTGTTGGGACCAGGACCCAAATGGACTCCAGACAACTTGGATGTGAGTGGCTAATCATTGCACTTACACCCATATCTGTGGGTTGGGTATTGGGGCCAGGACCCTACATGGACTCCAGACAACTTGGATGTGAGTGGCTAATCATTGCACTTACACACATCTCAGTGGGTTGAATGTTGGGGCCAGGACCCTACATGGACTCCAGACAACTTGGATGTGAGTGGCTAATCATTGCACTTACACCCATCTCAGTGGGTTGGGTGTTGGGGCCAGGACCCTACATGGACTCCAGACAACTTGGATGTGAGTGGCTAATCATTGCACTTACACCCATCTCAGTGGGTTGGGTGTTTGGGCCAGGATCCTACATGGACTCCAGACAACTTGGATGTGAGTGGCTAATCATTGCACTTACACCCATCTCAGTGGATTGGGTATTGGGGCCAGGACCCTACATGGACTCCAGACAACTTGGATGTGAGTGGCTAATCATTGCACTTACACACATCTCACCGGGTTGGGTGTTGGGACCAGGACCCAAATGGACTCCAGACAACTTGGATGTGAGTGGCTAATCATTGCACTTACACACATCTCACCGGGTTGGGTGTTGGGACCAGGACCCAAATGGACTCCAGACAACTTGGATGTGAGTGGCTAATCATTGCACTTACACCCATCTCAGTGGGTTGGGTATTGGGGCCAGGACCCTACATAGACCCCAGACAACTTGGATGTGAGTGGCTAATCATTGCACTTACACCCATCTCAGTGGGTTGGGTGTTGGGGCCAGGACCCTACATGGACTCCAGACAACTTGGATGTGAGTGGCTAATCATTGCACTTACACCCATCTCAGTGGGTTGGGTGTTTGGGCCAGGACCCTACATGGACTCCAGACAACTTGGATGTTAGTGGCTAATCATTGCACTTACACCCATCTCAGTGGATTGGGTATTGGGGTAAGGACCCTACATGGACTCCAGACAACTTGGATGTGAGTGGCTAATCATTGCACTTACACACATCTCACCGGGTTGGGTGTTGGGACCAGGACCCAAATGGACTCCAGACAACTTGGATGTGAGTGGCTAATCACTGCACTTACACCCATCTCAGCGGGTTGGGTGTTGGGACCAGGACCCAAATGGACTCCAGACAACTTGGATGTGAGTGGCTAATCATTGCACTTACACCCATCTCAGTGGGTTGGGTATTGGGGCCAGGACCCTACATGGACTCCAGACAACTTGGATGTGAGTGGCTAATCATTGCACTTACACCCATCTCAGTGGGTTGGGTATTGGGGCCAGGACCCTACATGGACTCCAGACAACTTGGATGTGAGTGGCTAATCATTGCAATTACACCCATCTCAGTGGGTTGGGTATTGGGGCCAGGACCCTACATGGACTCCAGACAACTTGGATGTGAGTGGCTAATCATTGCACTAACACCCATCTCAGCGGGTTGGGTGTTGGGACCAGGACCCAAATGGACTCCAGACAACTTGGATGTGAGTGGCTAATCATTGCACTTACACCCATCTCAGTGGGTTGGGTGTTTGGGCCAGGATCCTACATGGACTCCAGACAACTTGGATGTGAGTGGCTAATCATTGCACTTACACCCATCTCAGTGGATTGGGTATTGGGGCCAGGACCCTACATGGACTCCAGACAACTTGGATGTGAGTGGCTAATCATTGCACTTACACACATCTCACCGGGTTGGGTGTTGGGACCAGGACCCAAATGGACTCCAGACAACTTGGATGTGAGTGGCTAATCATTGCACTTACACCCATCTCAGTGGGTTGGGTATTGGGGCCAGGACCCTACATGGACTCCAGACAACTTGGATGTGAGTGGCTAATCATTGCACTTACACCCATCTCAGTGGGTTGGTTGTTGGGGCCAGGACCTTACATAGACCCCAGACAACTTGGATGTGAGTGGCTAATCATTGCACTTACACCCATCTCAGTGGGTTGGGTGTTGGGGCCAGGACCCTACATGGACTCCAGACAACTTGGATGTGAGTGGCTAATCATTGCACTTACACACATCTCACCGGGTTGGGTGTTGGGACCAGGACCCAAATGGACTCCAGACAACTTGGATGTGAGTGGCTAATCACTGCACTTACACCCATCTCAGCGGGTTGGGTGTTGGGACCAGGACCCAAATGGACTCCAGACAACTTGGATGTGAGTGGCTAATCATTGCACTTACACCCATCTCAGTGGGTTGGGTATTGGGGCCAGGACCCTACATGGACTCCAGACAACTTGGATGTGAGTGGCTAATCATTGCACGTACACACATCTCACCGGGTTGGGTGTTGGGACCAGGACCCAAATGGACTCCAGACAACTTGGATGTGAGTGGCTAATCACTGCACTTACACCCATCTCAGCGGGTTGGGTGTTGGGACCAGGACCCAAATGGACTCCAGACAACTTGGATGTGAGTGGCTAATCATTGCACTTACACCCATCTCAGTGGGTTGGGTATTGGGGCCAGGACCCTACATGGACTCTAGACAACTTGGATGTGAGTGGCTAATCATTGCACTTACACCCATCTCAGCGGGTTGGGTGTTGGGGCCAGGACCCAAATGGACTCCAGACAACTTGGATGTGAGTGGCTAATCATTACACTTACACCCATCTCAGCGGGTTGGGTGTTGGGACCAGGACCCAAATGGACTCCAGACAACTTGGATGTGAGTGGCTAATCATTGCACTTACACACATCTCACCGGGTTGGGTGTTGGGACCAGGACCCAAATGGACTCCAGACAACTTGGATGTGAGTGGCTAATCATTGCACTTACACCCATCTCAGTGGGTTGGGTATTGGGGCCAGGACCCTACATGGACTCCAGACAACTTGGATGTGAGTGGCTAATCATTGCACTTACACCCATCTCAGTGGGTTGGGTATTGGGGCCAGGACCCTACATGGACTCCAGACAACTTGGATGTGAGTGGCTAATCATTGCACTTACACCCATCTCAGTGGGTTGGGTATTGGGGCCAGGACCCTACATGGACTCCAGACAACTTGGATGTGAGTGGCTAATCATTGCACTTACACCCATCTCAGTGGGTTGGGTATTGGGGCCAGGACCCTACATGGACTCCAGACAACTTGGATGTGAGTGGCTAATCATTGCACTTACACCCATCTCAGTGGGTTGGGTATTGGGGCCAGGACACTACATGGACTCCAGACAACTTGGATGTGAGTGGCTAATCATTGCACTTACACCCATCTCAGTGGGTTGGGTATTGGGGCCAGGACCCTACATGGACTCCAGACACCTTGGATGTGAGTGGCTAATCATTGCACTTACACCCATCTCAGTGGGTTGGGTATTGGGGCCAGGACCCTACATGGACTCCAGACAACTTGGATGTGAGTGGCTAATCATTGCACTTACACCCATCTCAGTGGGTTGGGTGTTGGGGCCAAGACCCTACATGGACTCCAGACAACTTGGATGTGAGTGGCTAATCATTGCACTTACACCCATCTCAGTGGGTTGGGTATTGGGGCCAGGACCCTACATGGACTCCAGACAACTTGGATGTGAGTGGTTAATCATTGCACTTACACCCATCTCTGTGGGTTGGGTATTGGGGCCAGGACCCTACATGGACTCCAGATAACTTGGATGTGAGTGGGTAATCATTGCACTTACACACATCTCAGTGGGTTGAATGTTGGGGCCAGGACCCTACATGGACTCCAGACAACTTGGATGTGAGTGGCTAATCATTGCACTTACACCCATCTCAGTGGGTTGGGTGTTTGGGCCAGGACCCTACATGGAATCCAGACAACTTGGATGTGAGTGGCTAACCATTGCACTTACACCCATCTCAGTGGATTGGGTATTGGGGCCAGGACCCTACATGGACTCCAGACAACTTGGATGTGAGTGGCTAATCATTGCACTTACACACATCTCACCGGGTTGGGTGTTGGGACCAGGACCCAAATGGACTCCAGACAACTTGGATGTTAGTGGCTAATCATTGCACTTACACCCATCTCAGTGGGTTGGGTATTGGGGCCAGGACCCTACATGGACTCTAGACAACTTGGATGTGAGTGGCTAATCATTGCACTTACACCCATCTCAGCGGGTTGGGTGTTGGGACCAGGACCCAAATGGACTCCAGACAACTTGGATGTGAGTGGCTAATCATTACACTTACACCCATCTCAGCGGGTTGGGTGTTGGGACCAGGACCCAAATGGACTCCAGACAACTTGGATGTGAGTGGCTAATCATTGCACTTACACCCATCTCAGTGGGTTGGGTGTTGGGGCCAGGACCCTACATGGACTCCAGACAACTTGGATGTGAGTGGCTAATCATTGCACTTACACACATCTCACCGGGTTGGGTGTTGGGACCAGGACCCAAATGGACTCCAGACAACTTGGATGTGAGTGGCTAATCACTGCACTTACACCCATCTCAGCGGGTTGGGTGTTGGGACCAGGACCCAAATGGACTCCAGACAACTTGGATGTGAGTGGCTAATCATTGCACTTACACCCATCTCAGTGGGTTGGGTATTGGGGCCAGGACCCTACATGGACTCCAGACAACTTGGATGTGAGTGGCTAATCATTGCACGTACACACATCTCACCGGGTTGGGTGTTGGGACCAGGACCCAAATGGACTCCAGACAACTTGGATGTGAGTGGCTAATCACTGCACTTACACCCATCTCAGCGGGTTGGGTGTTGGGACCAGGACCCAAATGGACTCCAGACAACTTGGATGTGAGTGGCTAATCATTGCACTTACACCCATCTCAGTGGGTTGGGTATTGGGGCCAGGACCCTACATGGACTCTAGACAACTTGGATGTGAGTGGCTAATCATTGCACTTACACCCATCTCAGCGGGTTGGGTGTTGGGGCCAGGACCCAAATGGACTCCAGACAACTTGGATGTGAGTGGCTAATCATTACACTTACACCCATCTCAGCGGGTTGGGTGTTGGGACCAGGACCCAAATGGACTCCAGACAACTTGGATGTGAGTGGCTAATCATTGCACTTACACACATCTAACCGGGTTGGGTGTTGGGACCAGGACCCAAATGGACTCCAGACAACTTGGATGTGAGTGGCTAATCATTGCACTTACACCCATCTCAGTGGGTTGGGTATTGGGGCCAGGACCCTACATGGACTCCAGACAACTTGGATGTGAGTGGCTAATCATTGCGCTTACACCCATCTCAGTGGATTGGGTATTGGGGCCAGGACCCAAATGGACTCCAGACAACTTGGATGTGAGTGGCTAATCACTGCACTTACACCCATCTCAGCGGGTTGGGTGTTGGGACCAGGACCCAAATGGACTCCAGACAACTTGGATGTGAGTGGCTAATCATTGCACTTACACCCATCTCAGTGGGTTGGGTATTGGGGCCAGGACCCTACATGGACTCCAGACAACTTGGATGTGAGTGGCTAATCATTGCACTTACACACATCTCACCGGGTTGGGTGTTGGGACCAGGACCCAAATGGACTCCAGACAACTTGGATGTGAGTGGCTAATCACTGCACTTACACCCATCTCAGCGGGTTGGGTGTTGGGACCAGGACCCAAATGGACTCCAGACAACTTGGATGTGAGTGGCTAATCATTGCACTTACACCCATCTCAGTGGGTTGGGTATTGGGGCCAGGACCCTACATGGACTCCAGACAACTTGGATGTGAGTGGCTAATCATTGCACTTACACCCATCTCAGTGGGTTGGGTATTGGGGCCAGGACCCTACATGGACTCCAGACAACTTGGATGTGAGTGGCTAATCATTGCACTTACACCCATCTCAGTGGGTTGGGTATTGGGGCCAGGACCCTACATGGACTCCAGACAACTTGGATGTGAGTGGCTAATCATTGCACTTACACCCATCTCAGTGGGTTGGGTGTTGGGGCCAGGACCCTACATGGACTCCAGACAACTTGGATGTGAGTGGCTAATCATTGCACTTACACCCATCTCAGTGGGTTGGGTATTGGGGCCAGGACCCTACATGGACTCCAGACAACTTGGATGTGAGTGGCTAATCATTGCACTTACACCCATCTCTGTGGGTTGGGTATTGGGGCCAGGACCCTACATGGACTCCAGATAACTTGGATGTGAGTGGGTAATCATTGCACTTACACACATCTCAGTGGGTTGAATGTTGGGGCCAGGACCCTACATGGACTCCAGACAACTTGGATGTGAGTGGCTAATCATTGCACTTACACCCATCTCAGTGGGTTGGGTGTTTGGGCCAGGACCCTACATGGAATCCAGACAACTTGGATGTGAGTGGCTAATCATTGCACTTACACCCATCTCAGTGGATTGGGTATTGGGGCCAGGACCCTACATGGACTCCAGACAACTTGGATGTGAGTGGCTAATCATTGCACTTACACACATCTCACCGGGTTGGGTGTTGGGACCAGGACCCAAATGGACTCCAGACAACTTGGATGTTAGTGGCTAATCATTGCACTTACACCCATCTCAGTGGGTTGGGTATTGGGGCCAGGACCCTACATGGACTCTAGACAACTTGGATGTGAGTGGCTAATCATTGCACTTACACCCATCTCAGCGGGTTGGGTGTTGGGGCCAGGACCCAAATGGACTCCAGACAACTTGGATGTGAGTGGCTAATCATTACACTTACACCCATCTCAGCGGGTTGGGTGTTGGGACCAGGACCCAAATGGACTCCAGACAACTTGGATGTGAGTGGCTAATCATTGCACTTACACACATCTCACCGGGTTGGGTGTTGGGACCAGGACCCAAATGGACTCCAGACAACTTGGATGTGAGTGGCTAATCATTGCACTTACACCCATCTCAGTGGGTTGGGTATTGGGGCCAGGACCCTACATGGACTCCAGACAACTTGGATGTGAGTGGCTAATCATTGCACTTACACCCATCTCAGTGGGTTGGGTATTGGGACCAGGACCCTACATGGACTCCAGACAACTTGGATGTGAGTGGCTAATCATTGCACTTACACCCATCTCAGTGGGTTGGGTATTGGGGCCAGGACCCTACATGGACTCCAGACAACTTGGATGTGAGTGGCTAATCATTGCACTAACACCCATCTCAGCGGGTTGGGTGTTGGGACCAGGACCCAAATGGACTCCAGACAACTTGGATGTGAGTGGCTAATCATTGCACTTACACCCATCTCTGTGGGTTGGGTATTGGGGCCAGGACCCTACATGGACTCCAGACAACTTGGATGTGAGTGGCTAATCATTGCACTTACACACATCTCAGTGGGTTGAATGTTGGGGCCAGGACCCTACATGGACTCCAGACAACTTGGATGTGAGTGGCTAATCATTGCACTTACACCCATCTCAGTGGGTTGGGTGTTGGGGCCAGGACCCTACATGGACTCCAGACAACTTGGATGTGAGTGGCTAATCATTGCACTTACACCCATCTCAGTGGGTTGGGTGTTTGGGCCAGGATCCTACATGGACTCCAGACAACTTGGATGTGAGTGGCTAATCATTGCACTTACACCCATCTCAGTGGATTGGGTATTGGGGCCAGGACCCTACATGGACTCCAGACAACTTGGATGTGAGTGGCTAATCATTGCACTTACACACATCTCACCGGGTTGGGTGTTGGGACCAGGACCCAAATGGACTCCAGACAACTTGGATGTGAGTGGCTAATCATTGCACTTACACACATCTCACCGGGTTGGGTGTTGGGACCTGGACCCAAATGGACTCCAGACAACTTGGATGTGAGTGGCTAATCATTGCACTTACACCCATCTCAGTGGGTTGGGTATTGGGGCCAGGACCCTACATGGACTCCAGACAACTTGGATGTGAGTGGCTAATCATTGCACTTACACCCATCTCAGTGGGTTGGTTGTTGGGGCCAGGACCTTACATAGACCCCAGACAACTTGGATGTGAGTGGCTAATCATTGCACTTACACCCATCTCAGTGGGTTGGGTGTTGGGGCCAGGACCCTACATGGACTCCAGACAACTTGGATGTGAGTGGCTAATCATTGCACTTACACCCATCTCAGTGGGTTGGGTGTTTGGGCCAGGACCCTACATGGACTCCAGACAACTTGGATGTGAGTGGCTAATCATTGCACTTACACCCATCTCAGTGGATTGGGTATTGGGGTAAGGACCCTACATGGACTCCAGACAACTTGGATGTGAGTGGCTAATCATTGCACTTACACACATCTCACCGGGTTGGGTGTTGGGACCAGGACCCAAATGGACTCCAGACAACTTGGATGTGAGTGGCTAATCACTGCACTTACACCCATCTCAGCGGGTTGGGTGTTGGGACCAGGACCCAAATGGACTCCAGACAACTTGGATGTGAGTGGCTAATCAATGCACTTACACCCATCTCAGTGGGTTGGTTGTTGGGACCAAGACCTTACATAGACCCCAGACAACTTGGATGTGAGTGGCTAATCATTGCACTTACACCCATCTCAGCGGGTTGAATGTTGGGGCCAGGACCCTACATGGACTCCAGACAACTTGGATGTGAGTGGCTAATCATTGCACTTACACCCATCTCAGTGGGTTGGGTGTTGGGGCCAGGACCCTACATGGACTCCAGACAACTTGGATGTGAGTGGCTAATCATTGCACTTACACCCATCTCAGTGAGTTGGGTGTTTGGGCCAGGATCCTACATGGACTCCAGACAACTTGGATGTGAGTGGCTAATCATTGCACTTACACCCATCTCAGTGGATTGGGTAATGGGGCCAGGACCCTACATGGACTCCAGACAACTTGGATGTGAGTGGCTAATCATTGCACTTACACACATCTCACCGGGTTGGGTGTTGGGACCAGGACCCAAATGGACTCCAGACAACTTGGATGTGAGTGGCTAATCATTGCACTTACACACATCTCACCGGGTTGGGTGTTGGGACCAGGACCCAAATGGACTCCAGACAACTTGGATGTGAGTGGCTAATCATTGCACTTACACCCATCTCAGTGGGTTGGGTATTGGGGCCAGGACCCTACATGGACTCCAGACAACTTGGATGTGAGTGGCTAATCATTGCACTTACACCCATCTCAGCGGGTTGAATGTTGGGGCCAGGACCCTACATGGACTCCAGACAACTTGGATGTGAGTGGCTAATCATTGCACTTACACCCATCTCAGTGGGTTGGGTGTTGGGGCCAGGACCCTACATGGACTCCAGACAACTTGGATGTGAGTGGCTAATCATTGCACTTACACCCATCTCAGTGAGTTGGGTGTTTGGGCCAGGATCCTACATGGACTCCAGACAACTTGGATGTGAGTGGCTAATCATTGCACTTACACCCATCTCAGTGGATTGGGTAATGGGGCCAGGACCCTACATGGACTCCAGACAACTTGGATGTGAGTGGCTAATCATTGCACTTACACACATCTCACCGGGTTGGGTGTTGGGACCAGGACCCAAATGGACTCCAGACAACTTGGATGTTAGTGGCTAATCATTGCACTTACACCCATCTCAGTGGGTTGGGTATTGGGGCCAGGACCCTACATGGACTCTAGACAACTTGGATGTGAGTGGCTAATCATTGCACTTACACCCATCTCAGCGGGTTGGGTGTTGGGGCCAGGACCCAAATGGACTCCAGACAACTTGGATGTGAGTGGCTAATCATTACACTTACACCCATCTCAGCGGGTTGGGTGTTGGGACCAGGACCCAAATGGACTCCAGACAACTTGGATGTGAGTGGCTAATCATTGCACTTACACACATCTCACCGGGTTGGGTGTTGGGACCAGGACCCAAATGGACTCCAGACAACTTGGATGTGAGTGGCTAATCATTGCACTTACACCCATCTCAGTGGGTTGGGTATTGGGGCCAGGACCCTACATGGACTCCAGACAACTTGGATGTGAGTGGCTAATCATTGCACTTACACCCATCTCAGTGGGTTGGGTATTGGGGCCAGGACCCTACATGGACTCCAGACAACTTGGATGTGAGTGGCTAATCATTGCACTTACACCCATCTCAGTGGGTTGGGTATTGGGGCCAGGACCCTACATGGACTCCAGACAACTTGGATGTGAGTGGCTAATCATTGCACTAACACCCATCTCAGCGGGTTGGGTGTTGGGACCAGGACCCAAATGGACTCCAGACAACTTGGATGTGAGTGGCTAATCATTGCACTTACACCCATCTCTGTGGGTTGGGTATTGGGGCCAGGACCCTACATGGACTCCAGACAACTTGGATGTGAGTGGCTAATCATTGCACTTACACACATCTCAGTGGGTTGAATGTTGGGGCCAGGACCCTACATGGACTCCAGACAACTTGGATGTGAGTGGCTAATCATTGCACTTACACCCATCTCAGTGGGTTGGGTGTTGGGGCCAGGACCCTACATGGACTCCAGACAACTTGGATGTGAGTGGCTAATCATTGCACTTACACCCATCTCAGTGGGTTGGGTGTTTGGGCCAGGATCCTACATGGACTCCAGACAACTTGGATGTGAGTGGCTAATCATTGCACTTACACCCATCTCAGTGGATTGGGTATTGGGGCCAGGACCCTACATGGACTCCAGACAACTTGGATGTGAGTGGCTAATCATTGCACTTACACACATCTCACCGGGTTGGGTGTTGGGACCAGGACCCAAATGGACTCCAGACAACTTGGATGTGAGTGGCTAATCATTGCACTTACACACATCTCACCGGGTTGGGTGTTGGGACCTGGACCCAAATGGACTCCAGACAACTTGGATGTGAGTGGCTAATCATTGCACTTACACCCATCTCAGTGGGTTGGATATTGGGGCCAGGACCCTACATGGACTCCAGACAACTTGGATGTGAGTGGCTAATCATTGCACTTACACCCATCTCAGTGGGTTGGTTGTTGGGGCCAGGACCTTACATAGACCCCAGACAACTTGGATGTGAGTGGCTAATCATTGCACTTACACCCATCTCAGTGGGTTGGGTGTTGGGGCCAGGACCCTACATGGACTCCAGACAACTTGGATGTGAGTGGCTAATCATTGCACTTACACCCATCTCAGTGGGTTGGGTGTTTGGGCCAGGACCCTACATGGACTCCAGACAACTTGGATGTGAGTGGCTAATCATTGCACTTACACCCATCTCAGTGGATTGGGTATTGGGGTAAGGACCCTACATGGACTCCAGACAACTTGGATGTGAGTGGCTAATCATTGCACTTACACACATCTCACCGGGTTGGGTGTTGGGACCAGGACCCAAATGGACTCCAGACAACTTGGATGTGAGTGGCTAATCACTGCACTTACACCCATCTCAGCGGGTTGGGTGTTGGGACCAGGACCCAAATGGACTCCAGACAACTTGGATGTGAGTGGCTAATCAATGCACTTACACCCATCTCAGTGGGTTGGTTGTTGGGACCAAGACCTTACATAGACCCCAGACAACTTGGATGTGAGTGGCTAATCATTGCACTTACACCCATCTCAGCGGGTTGGGTGTTGGGGCCAGAACCCTACATGGACCCCAGACAGAGAGAGACAGAGAAAGAGATGCATACAAAGTGATAACATACAAATAATGGAAAGTTAATACACTTACCCGAACTGAAGCAAATGCAACGATGAGAGCCACTACATCTGACAACATGTGAAATGAATCAGCAATTAAAGCAACAGAGTTGGTTAAATAGCCAACAATAATCTCCAGCAGAAAGAACATGGACGTCAGTAGGAGCATAAATACCAAACGACATGTTTTGCTGAAATGACACATGTTTTCCTTCATGAACTTCTCAGTTTACGCAGATTGACACCGGAATCTATATTATTGTAACCACCAGTGTTGTGGATGCATCAAGAAAACTGCAGCAAAGCTTTGGATCAAGAACAATCTGGCTGATTGGTGCAAAAGTAGTCAGTGTTATTTCATATCTTTTGCCATGGAACAAGGCCAAATTTTGCACATCATGCAAATAAAACACACAGAAACAAATGTATTTGTTATACAGCTGTAACAAAAGCCATTGCTGTGTCTAAGTGCTGCTAATGTGCAATATTATAATACAAGATTATTTCTCTTTAATGGTTCATAACAGCTTTCTGGGCTATGGCAGGTCAGGCTGACTTTCCCACAAAAATCCAAACAGAAATTGGATGGTACAGTCTGCAAATACAGATATATATATACATAAAAATCTCATAACATTACTTTATGCTATACATTTGCTATAATATCTAGTAATTATGATGTGAAGAAATGTTTGTTTACATGAAAACAAAAAATCATGTAATTGATTAATTATTATGCTGTTTATTTTCTTCTGTTTGTAGCTATTACTTGTTTAAAACTAATGCACAAGTTACCAGTGCCTGCACACATGAAACAGTGTGTGTGTTAAGATAAGATACACAGTGAATAATTATTCAAGGTCACATAGCTATGGAAATTAAGCCTTTAACAATATCATGTCAGTAAACAAGCAAGTCAGTAATAATGTGCTCACAAAAATATGGTAATGAAATTTTGCACTGCTAATAATCATTAGATTAGGACAGCAGCAACTCTATGAAACCAGCTACTACACAAACATGATGACAGGGGACAGCAGTAACTCTATGAAACCAGCTACTACACAAACATGATGACAGGGGACAGCAGCAACTCTATGAAACCAGCTACTACACAAACATGACAAGAGGGGGACAGCAGCAACTCTATGAAACCAGCTACTACACAAACATGATGACAGGGGACAGCAGCAACTCTATGAAACCAGCTACTACACAAACATGATGACAGGGGACAGCAGCAACTCTATGAAACCAGCTACTACACAAACATGATGACAGGGGACAGCAGCAACTCTATGAAACCAGCTACTACACAAACATGATGACAGGGGACAGCAGCAACTCTATGAAACCAGCTACTACACAAACATGATGACAGGGGACAGCAGCAACTCTATGAAACCAGCTACTACACAAACATGATGACAGGGGACAGCAGCAACTCTATGAAACCAGCTACTACACAAACATGATGACAGGGGACAGCAGCAACTCTATGAAACCAGCTACTACACAAACATGACGACAGGGGACAGCAGCAACTTTATGAAACCAGCTACTACACAAACATGTTGATAGGGGACAGTAGCAACTCTATGAAACCAGGTACTACACAAACATGATGATAGGGGGACAGCAGCAACTCTATGAAACCAGCTACTACACAAACATGATGACAGGGGACAGTAGCAACTCTATGAAACCAGCTACTATACAAACATGACAAGAGGGGGACAGCAGCAACTCTATGAAACCAGCTACTACACAAACATGACAAGAGGGGGACAGCAGCAACTCTATGAAACCAGCTACTATACAAACATGACAAGAGGGGGACAGCAGCAACTCTATGAAACCAGCTACTATACAAACATGATGATAGGGGACAGCAGCAACTCTATGAAACCAGCTACTATACAAACATGATGATAGGGGACAGCAGCAACTCTATGAAACCAGCTACTATACAAACATGACAAGAGGGGGACAGCAGCAACTCTATGAAACCAGCTACTATACAAACATGACGATAGGGGGACAGCAGCAACTTTATTAAACCAGCTACTACACAAACATGATGACAGGGGACAGCAGCAACTCTATGAAACCAGCTACTATACAAACATGATGACAGGGGACAGCAGCAACTCTATGAAACCAGCTACTACACAAACATGATGACAGGGGACAGCAGCAACTCTATGAAACCAGCTACTATACAAACATGACAAGAGGGGGACAGCAGCAACTCTATGAAACCAGCTACTATACAAACATGACAAGAGGGGGACAGCAGCAACTCTATGAAACCAGCTACTACACAAACATGATGACAGGGGACAGCAGCACTCTATGAAACCAGCTACTACACAAACATGACGACAGGGGACAGCAGCAACTCTATGAAATCAGCTACTATACAAACATGATGATAGGGGGACAGCAGCAACTCTATGAAACCAGCTACTACACAAACATGATGACAGGGGACAGCAGCACTCTATGAAACCAGCTACTATACAAACATGATGATAGGGGACAGCAGCAACTCTATGAAACCAGCTACTATACAAACATGATGATAGGGGGACAGCAGCACTCTATGAAACCAGCTACTACACAAACATGATGATAGGGGGACAGCAGCAACTCTATGAAACCAGCTACTACACAAACATGATGACAGGGGACAGCAGCAACTCTATGAAACCAGCTACTATACAAACATGATGATAGGGGGACAGCAGCAACTCTATGAAACCAGCTACTACACAAACATGATGATAGGGGGACAGCAGCAACTCTATGAAACCAGCTACTATACAAACATGATGATAGGGGGACAGCAGCAACTCTATGAAACCAGCTACTACACAAACATGATGACAGGGGACAGCAGCAACTCTATGAAACCAGCTATTACACAAACATGATGATAGGGGGACAGCAGCAACACTATGAAACCAGCTACTACACAAACATGATGATAGGGGGACAGCAGCAACTCTATGAAACCAGCTACTATACAAACATGATGATAGGGGGACAGCAGCAACTCTATGAAACCAGCTACTACACAAACATGATGATAGGGGGACAGCAGCAACTCTATGAAACCAGCTACTACACAAACAAAAAACAGACAAGTCTGAGTATGTGAAATTTAGGCCTGATTGCTCGGAGGAATGGATAGTCAGTCTTCCCCTCCAGTAGCGAATGATGAGAGCTGACACCGAAACCTTGTCTGAACATGCTCATACCATTGTCAGCAAAACAATTGCACATTAAACCATCTACTATCACAGTGTTAACAAATACACCAATAAAAATGTGAACCACACTGAAACAAACAGCATGCATCGTGCAGCTTATCCAAATCAGCAGTAACGACAGACAGCATAACACTAAAGCTTGCTCGCATTTCAAGCTTATGAAATGAAACATGCAATCAAGAATCAGCATCACTGCCATCGGGACATTCCCTTCTTCACAGCATGTTCATCTATGGGATGAGTGTTGCCTGACCCACTGTACACCCTCTGCTGAATCAGCTTCTGTAGCTGCAAATCGTTTTGCTTATTCTGCTGTACTTTACACTCAAACCCAGACAGTCTTCACCATGGTAGTTTTGTCATGATCTAGCTAGTCACCCAAAGGACTGACAGCAACCAGTTTATCGGCTTGTTCATTTCCTAGCACACCAACATGCCCAGGGAAGAAAATCCAAGATATGCTCTTGGTCTGGTCTTTTCAAGCAATGCAAACCACTCCAAGCAGAACATACAAGCTTTTGTACATAACATGCTTTGTGAGACTGTCACAAACACAACATGTCATTTGTATCATTTTCCAGCCATCGGAATGCCACTGTTACATCCTCCACCTCTATTTTCATGTTGGAAGTCATATGTCACACTCCTTGTTTTTACACAGCATCCCTTAAAATTTGCAATGATGCCTCATCCACTCCATTTACCTCTCACCACAGAACCTTCCATCTATATTTTCACATCACTTGGGTGTGAGTTGTCACTTACCAACTGTGGCACAGACACCTTTGTCTAATCCCATGTCCATTTCCGACACCCTCAATCCACCTCTTGACGTGGTCTAAATGTGGCCAATGTGGCTATCACTCAATGTAAGGCTGCCATGTTGGGCAGTAACAATGTCTATTCATTTTCCAGCACGATCTTACCAATTTCACAGACAAATCAATGGGCATGACCTTTTCATATCCCAAAATATCTCTCAAGGGCCTCATGTTCCATGCATTTCAGTTTATCCAGCTGGCTATGTCATACTGTCAGTGGCTTGAGATCCTAATCAGTCACTGAAAGAATTTACTGTTGGTAGAGGGTATAGAAATGTTGCCCGGACAAAATTTTGAGCTAAAAATTTACCCAAAATATTTCAGGATCCTTACCGGTGCTACGGAGTTCATGCACTGAGCTGAGATTCTCCTGACTAAGGCTTGAGTTAGGAGTAGAACCGAGCACTTATGGGTTACACCTATGTGCCGTGATGTTGATCCGTCAACTAAACTATAAAAATGTATGTCCCTTGTCTGCCACTGCTTTCACCTTATGTGCATTGAATCCCTTCATGCTCTCTGACACCACCTATCCCAAGTGGTACCTGAAAGACGAACTTCTGTCAAATGATATTCCAAAGTATTTAGCTGTGTTTTCTCTCTTGATCAGACTGCCATTTACAGTGACGTTAGGGGGCCTCATCTCTAACAATCTTGTTATTTAAAGAGCATAATAAAACAGCTGCTTTATCAGGGATGATGATGGAACCTGTTTGTGTGCACCATTCACTCACTGTATCTACTGCAACCTGCATTTCTCTATGCAATAGAATTATACAGCAATAATGAGATGTATCTACACAAGTATGTGTAACTGTCAACACAACTATTTTCATAAACTATTTTTCAACCCACATTTTAAAACATGATGTTTACATTTACACCACATCTAAACTAAAATCATGCTCATTATCACCTATCATTATATGTTCAGTGAAGCACCATGCACTGATAACTTCATACCAGCTAATTAATACTGTTGTGAACAATTGTCTTTGAATCCACCAAGGTCATCCCTTCGGCTTGTGGTTCTGAGGTCTTTTGTCATCTGTGTTTGTTCTCCATTTCTATGGTCTCCTCTTTCATCCTGTATCCCCCATTGAGGCATATCCCCTCTCCCCCCCCCCCTTCAACCTGCGATCAACTCACTCCCATTCATTCTATCGTCAGCTATCCCAGCTCCATTTGTGTCCTCCCCATATATTCTTGACTACCTCTGCTGATCTTCTCTGTGGTTTGTTTTTACATCTACCTCTATTTCTTTTGCCTTGTGGATTCCAGACATTCTAGTTATATTATTCTCTGGTTTTCTCAATGTACGTCCTACCCAGTGCCAATCACTTCTCTTTCCCTTTTGATTAACTGGTATTTGTCTAGTTCTCTCTGTGAGCTGCACATTGGTAATTGTGCCATATTATTTTAGTCCTATTTTGCACAGGCAAAAATTAATGAATATTTGTAGTTTGTGGTCACTTTACTCTTTCTCATCCATACAGCAGTACTGATTTAACGACTTAGCTAAGTTTGGTGATAAGTTTCAGTTGGTCTCCTCATTGCTTGTTCTCTCTTATTTTGGTCTCCATTTCAACCATTTATTGCTTTAACCCCTGTGTTTAAAAGTTCAAATATACCGTTAAAGTATCAACTACCTTACCTGGGAGAGAAAGAGTTAAGGCCGCACACTGCACGGTACAGGACAGCCACACTTTAACGTCAATCTTCTCTTCATAAACAACACCGCCCACTGGCGATTGAAAATATACAGCTGTTAACTCACTGAAGTGTATTTAAAATATTACACATAATCAAAGTGGAAGTTGTCTTATTAGAAAGTTACGACTTTATAAAAAGTGCAACAGTGTGTAGATGTAGAGTTGGGCTTGTTTGCACGCGTTACTCAACCTGTTGTTGACAAAACAAAACTGTATTTTACACTCCACAAAACAACATGCAGTAACATTAAAAAACCGGGTCAGGCGCAATTATACCACGATCACACCTACATAAGAATACTTGTTCTTCGTTGTTAGTTAAAATATATTAATGATGCAGGTAAAAAAAATAACCCAGAACACCGATAAACCTGATTGAGACATGGAACTCTCAGTCTGGAGCCTCAACTTTGTCTGCCCGTGCTCAAAGTTTTGGTTCGTTTCGTTTCACTCTCACGGCATTTTGTACACAGCCAGCTGATTTAAGGTCAAGTTCACATGTTTGGAAAATAGATCAAAATGACGTCATTGTTTCATATAATTCATCCATCACTACTGTGCTCAGTGTATAGGTATCTCCGTGGATCTCGTTCCTTAGTGTATATCTAATACCGTTGATCTTTCCTAATTATTTCCAGTCGTCACGATATTCTTTAATGTCTCTCTTCTCTTTGTATGAGCAAAGAACAGTTTGTCTTTAAAGTTGTTTATTTTGAGTTACTTTCATTAGCCTTTTCCAGGCATATGTTGTTAGTTACTCTAGCCGTCCTGGATATTCCCAATATTCGTCTCAGAAACCATACCCCTGCCACGTCCAAGTACATCCACATTTGTTCGCTCACATTCCAAGATGCACTGTCATACTGCAGAAAAGGTTCCATATAACATGTCAGTACTTTCTTTCTGACATTAAATGGGATATTTATAACCTGCAACAATTAGTAGATGCGGTTGTTGTACACACTGAGCAACTGGGGTTAGAATTAAATTGTAAAGAGACTCAGGTTATGGTCGTCACTAGGAAGAAAGAAGTGCCACAATGTAATATACAAGTAAATGGAAATATTCTTCAACAAGTGAATCGGTACAATTATCTTGGAACAGTCATAACATCTGATGGGAGATGCCTTGAAGAGATTAGAACAAGAATCGCCATGGCGAAAGTAGCCTTTAGCAAGATGAAAAACATTCTGACCAATAAAAAGATGTCAATTGAAACGAGAAAAAGAGTGTTGAGGGGATACATAGAGCCTGTTCTTTTGTATGGATGTGAAACTTGGACAATGAGCAGTCAAGCTGAAAAGCATCTGATGGCTGCAGAAATGTGGTTTCTGAGGAAAATGCAAAGAATACCATGGACAGACAGAAAAACCAATGACCAAGTACTACAGGAGACAAATGAACATCGTAAACTGATTAGAGAAATTAGACGTAGACAGTCAACATTTTTTGGACATGTTATGAGAAGAAATGGATTGGAGAACTTAGTGACAACTGGCAAGATCGAAGGGAACAGACCAAGGGGAAGACCGAGAGGAAAATACCTGGATGGCTTGGCCGAGACAGGAACACTGAGCTGATCCACGACACTGGTGATCGAGTGAAATGGCGAGTCATGACCGCCCACGCTTTCCGGCATGGCACATGATTGATTGATTGATTGATTATAACATAAGATACTTTTCAACTTCTAGTGCAGCTTTACTTCGCATACTCTACTCTTAATCTCTGTCACACATCTCCCCTATGATGGCGTAACTTCTCCCACATCTGTGAATGTATTGATGTCCGTCTCGCCTTTCCTCTGAGCGTCGATCGTCGGCCAGATCCCCTCGTCACACCTCGCTGCCTCATTCTTACCAGACTATGGTGATCCATTTGCTCCTCCGAGGTGTACACTTGCTCCCACAAGGCCGCAACCACGTCTGTTTTGTCATGCATCAATACTCCACCAAGTTTTGCCAAGCCAGCCAATCTGTCCGCCTGTTCATTCCCCAGCTCACCGGCATGCCCAGGAGAAAAGATCCAGGTGATGCTTGCTACCCGTGACCTCCGAAGCGAAGCAAGCCACTCTGCACGAAGCTTGCCTGTTCTCACCCTCCTCAGCATGCTTTCTGAGTCAGTTACAATCACAATGTGTGTATGTATCGTGTTCTCTATCCAGCGGAAAGCTGCACTGACCACAATGTTTGTATGTAAATGTAACAAGTAAAATAGATAACTGATGTGGGCAAAGATGAGTGGTTGGAAGGGTCGAATGTAGGAATGGCCTGGGTGTCCACTGTGTGACCCTTTGAGAATAATGTCAAATGTTCGTTCGACATGGTGGAAATGCAGCAAACCTGTAAAAATATAATGAGTAAAGCAACGAAAACGAGACGAGGGGCAGGTCAGCCTTACAAGAACACAATCACAAGTGACAAAATGGACGTTGCGGCTTGCGCTTTCCATAGTCTTCAGGACAATAACAGAGCAGTCTCATGTGTGCCGCCACCATAGTCTTCATGACAATAACAGAGCAGTCTCGTGTGTGCCGCCACCATAGTCTTCATAACAATAACAGAGCAGTCTCGTGTGTGCCGCCACCATAGTCTTCATGACAATAACAGAGTAGTCTCATGTGTGCCGCCACCATAGTCTTCAGGACAATAACAGAGCAGTCTCGTGTGTGCCGCCACCATAGTCTTCATGACAATAACAGAGCAGTCTCGTGTGTGCCGCCACCATAGTCTTCAGGACAATAACAGAGCAGTCTCATGTGTGCCGCCACCATAGTCTTCATAACAATAACAGAGCAGTCTCGTGTGTGCCGCCACCATAGTCTTCATGACAATAACAGAGCAGTCTCGTGTGTGCCGCCACCATAGTCTTCAGTGCTGTCCGGTTGTGCTTCTGGTAATAGTCTGCTCTCTCTGTATGTAGTATATGACAAGCTACGATCAAATACAAACCTATATATGTTGACCTATCACTGCTTTCAGTACTCATTCCCTTATATACATGCTGGGCACGACTGCTTTCCCAGTGTTGTTCAAAGAGCACTATTAAACATTGACCTTCTCAGGGTTTTGTCACTGAATCTATTGCCCTCACCACCCCGTCATCTCTCATAAACTCATCTAAACACGTCATGCCTGTCCGAACTAGTCCGGGGAAAGAAAAAAAAACAAACATCTGCAAATGTCAAGGTTCGTCCTGGTCTAGCTGCCGCATTTTTGCAAAATTTACTACATAGATGTTGAAAACTACAGGTGATCATAGTAATTCGTGAGGCATGACATTTATGTAACGGTTTCAGTCTCCACATTATATAACCCCCAAAAAATGGCTGCATAAGTGCAGCTGTGATCCAATCTAACAACCAAGGGTTAGCGAGCACCACAGCCCATCACGCACTGCATAATGTGCTTGAAGTCTACGCCACTATATGCATCTACAAGATATATCGCCACAGAGGCTGTCTCCTGCAATATTAACATGCTTGCACCGTGTGCAGCAGTCCTGACACTGTCCTAGGTTGCTTATAACGGCCTGTAGCCGCCCATTGTATCCGCGCGTAAACAAGATCTTTCCAATTGTGACATCACTTTTTTCGTCACTATTTTCCCCCACGTGCATTCGGCAGTGTGATGATTATATAACTGTTGAATTGTGAAGGATCTCTGCCGGGTTTAGACACTGGTTTCAGAATACTATATCTACAGACATCTGGTACCCTGGAGTTCTGTACACTTACACTGATATTCCTTTGAACTTGTAATGTATTATGGCATCTCTCTACTGCTTGATGTGATCACAACGCACGCCTTCAAATTATGCTGCAATGTTCGTGTTAGCTCGTAATGCAACATTTCAAATGATTTCGGACACCAGGTTTTCATACATTTTCTTTTACAGTACTACGGGAAGATTGTCACCAGTGATTTACCGTGCATTTCTATTACCTCTGTCAGACTGAATTATATTTATATAACGTCTAAAGTCTAAGCAATACTTGTCCTTACAAGCTGTCAAGTTTTAGCATTCTACCCGCCGAATCCTCGATGTTTGATGGCTTGCACTCCTGCTATTCATCTGTCAATGTTAAGTCTAGAATTTGAGCAATGTTTTCTCTCCCTACACAGCACAATCAACGTTCTCTCATACCTTTTCTTTGGCCTCTTGTATAGTGTCTTCTCACCGTACATATCACTCAACCAGTTCTATCATACCTGTTCTTTGGACTCTCTTGTACGGTGTTTTCTATCCCTACACATCACACTCAACGCTCTCTCATACCTGTTCTTTGGCATCTCTTGCACAATCTATCATACCTGTTCTTTGGCCTCTCTTGTACGGTGTTTTCTATCCCTACACATCACACACAACGCTCTCTCATACCTGTTCTTTGGCATCTCTTGCACAATGTCTTCTCTCCCTACAAATCATATACAATGTTCCCTCGCACCTTTTCTTTGATCTCTCTTGTAGTGTTGTCTCTCCCTACAAATCACTTAAAATGTTCTCTCATACCTGTTCTTTGGCCTCTCTTTTAAAGTTTTCAATAAGATACCAGTGCTGTATTTTTCTTAACACTTTCGCCCCACCTCACCGACATTTTGTGGTCGGGTTTTTCGTGCTTTCTGCCATTCCTCAGTCATCTACTCCTTTTCCTTCCAGGCTTTGTCAACTAGCTAATACCACCTTGGTGATTGGATGAACAATGTGTTTGTGACTTTTGTCCGGCTTTTGGCGCAAATAATGGGCCAGTCAGGTCTGTATTTACTGCATGGTGCATGAGCGTATGTTGGGGGTCTAGTTAGACAATTTGACTCTTTGAGGTCAGTACTAGACATGGTGTAAACACAATGTCTGCAGTGACTGCAACAAAACCGATCTACTAATTATGACTGTAACCCTAACTAATTTGCAAATTATGTCCACTCACAATACACGTACAACATGCTCATTATGAAGATACCTAAATGCCCCACAGTTCATTCTAAAATACACACACTTTCTGTCATTTGAACAAAGTCAAACATGATTACTGATAATCTCTGTAATGTTAAGGGTATACTGGATATGTCACATGTGACATGCACGACAAGAAGTCTCACAAATAATGTTATTGCAATGTTTACAAATATAAAACACCAACAGTGCTGAGTATTGTTTGTTTCCAAACAGATAACAGAACAATGTGGTAGTAAACCGAACAACAGCGTAATGATCATAGCCCAGTTATATATAAGAAAATTCTGTTGTGCCTGTACACCCACAAGGTGCAAATCATATTTGTTTACCTCGACTATGAAGGACATGTCATGGAGAACTGGAATTGTGTTTGGTGTTTATTTCTTTTAAATATAACCACCACTTGAATGGCTTCTCTGCTTGACCTTGCCAACAGAAGAACCTGTTTTCCCTTAGCAAACCAGTTAACACATGCCAGTATGACGTCTTCGTCACTGTGAACATTTGACCTTTACTGATTCAGTGCTAAACAAAAAGTGGGTCTGGTACACAATCAAATGAACAAGTAATTTAATGTACATTTCCATTCATTGAGCCTTGAGATTGCAGAAGATATCATGAAACACAACAAATAACACAATGACCATAGTATGGTGTATTGTCCTCCTGTCTAAATATGAGCTCACATTTGGTGATATATAATCCTCTGGCACTGAATCAGTTAAGCAGTTTTTAAGCTTTGAGAATAGAAAACAAGTCTCATGGAGACAGATACAGGGAACAGGTTGAGTGTTTGAGAATAGAAAACAAGTCTCATGGAGACAAATGCAGAGAAATGGTTGAGTATTTGAGAATAGAAAACAAGTCTAATGGAAACAAAAGAGAATTGGTTGGGTGTTTGAGAATAGAAAACAAGTCTAATGGAAACAAATGCAGAGAATTGGTTGGGTATTTGAGAATAGAAAACAAGTCTAATGGAAACAAATGCAGAGAATTGGTTGGGTGTTTGAGAATAGAAAACAAGTCTAATGGAAACAAATGCAGAGAATTGGTTGGGTATTTGAGAATAGAAAACAAGTCTAATGGAAACAAATGCAGAGAATTGGTTGGGTGTTTGAGAATAGAAAACAAGTCTAATGGAAACAAATGCAGAGAATTGGTTGGGTGTTTGAGACTAGAAAACAATCTAATGGAAACAAATGCAGAGAATAGGTTGGGTATTTGAGAATCACAGTATTCAAATCTTTGGCTGTTAGCTGCACACGCCATGCTTTGTGAAAGGGTGCATTGTCTTGAAGTAAAGGAGAATTCTGAATGTGTGTTATCCCTTGCTCTTTGGTCTTTGCACACTGAGCACAGTCTCCTAGGCCTTGGCAGATCAGCAACATTTGAGTGGCCACACTGCCTAAGCCAATTTTTTGTTTTACCTAAACATATATAGAGCAGGAATCACAAACATGTGTTTTCCCTGTAGCTTTAGGAATTTTATCAACACCCTGGCCTCGGGCTTCTCCATTATTCTGACAAATGTTTGGAGTAACAGTTCCAGGGTATGTTACACCATGCACAACAGCAGGAAAGACAGTGGAAGAAACAAATCCACGCTAAACACATCCAGTACAAATACGGGGAGTTTGGGGACATACAGGACAATACATGCAAGCTCAAACTTTATTGCAAGGTTACATGAATAGAATAAACAACACAATGCTTGAGGTCTTTTACATGCTACTTTGGGAGTCTTTGTGGTGAAGTTGTCAAGCCGTTTAACTCGGGCTCCAAAGGTTGTGGGTTCGATTCCGGGCCACATCCTTCGGTTAACGAGTTAAATCTTTTGGAGACTCCAGTGGGTCGTCGCTAGAGCTACGGAGTTCGTGCTTTGTGCGACGCTTTCCGCTGTGCAGAAAGAGACCATGCCATGTGGGATAAAACCCGGTGCAATGAAGCAACTTTTTTTTTAAAGCGACATGCTACTTTACTGAGTTTCTGTTGAACTGTATATGTGTTCTTCACCTCAAGTTGGATCTGTCTGTAGCAGATTTGTTTTAGTATTTCCTTCAAGCTTCAACTGTAAGGTACTTATACAGTGTTTATAATCAACTGGGAGACTTGTGTGTTTATGAGATGTGTTCAAACAGGAACAAACAAGTCATGATTTAAGTTGGATAAGCATGAAAAGTGAAATATTATTTCCTATCTAGCATGCGCGTGCGTGAGAGAGAGAGAGAGAGAGAGAGAGAGAGAGAGAGAGAGAGAGAGAGAGAGAGAGAGAGAGAGAGAGAGAGAGAGAGAGAGAGAGAGAGAGAGAGAGAGAAGATAAAGATAATATTTCCTGGTTTGAGAGAGCCTGGAGATAAAGATAATAGACATTTCTCTGTGTGTGTGTGTGGTGTGTGTGCGTGCATGTGTGTGTGTGAAGAAAAGGACACTAGGTATTTCTTTGTGTGTGAGCCTGAGGATAAAGATATTTTCTTGCATTATGTGAGCCTGAAGATAAAAATATTTCCTTGCATATGTGAGCCTGATGATAAAGATATTTCCTTGCATATGTGAGCCTGAAGATATGGACACTAGGTGTATCTCTGTGTGTGTGTGTGTGTGTGCGCGCGCGCGCGTGTGCGTGTGTGCATGTGCATACCTGAAACTAAAGATAATAGCTATTTCCTGAAAACAGCTAATATTGAGATTATTTCATTGTGAGTGACAATTGTTTTCACATTTAAATAACTGACTAGTCAAGGCACTTTCACATAGCCACATTAGTGCAATGAATTCACAACAAATGTGAGAATAACTGAATACAGCTTGGTTTGTTTACTGAGCAAATATGACTTGATTGCACTATGTACTTGTCTATTTGTTTCCCATCACATGGTGTTACAAAAGATATTACACACTATCATATTTTATTATGCACAACTTAATATATAACACTCACAGTCAAACCTGAGTGATGCAATAGGTATAAAAATCAGATTCAGTCACAGCATTCAAGTCTGCATGATGTACAACCACCAGCTTCAACTGCCAGTACATGGTTGTAGGATAAAACACAAGTCTGGTTCACACAAGGCTTAATACTGTCTTCAAAATAATACATGTGCTATATAAGAGCATGAAGATAACTTACAATCAATCATCTGTAATGCTCTCCATGTAAACACAATTACAGGCAGACACACAAGAAAATGGTGGGAATTCAGAAATTACTATCAAAATATACATGGCCGAATGGATAAGAACGTGCGTTCATAAACATCCGGTGTGCTGATGCCGAGGTAAGGTTGGACAAAAATGGTGACTTCTTGTCCATGACTTTGGGTCATAAATTACTAATACCTCTAAAATCAGGGTGGGTTCGTCTGATGGTGAGGGACACCAGTAATCCACATGCAAAATTCAGTCCGGTGCTACTAAAAGTAGGGTGTACTACGCTTGAGTTCAAAGCGAGCGAGCGCAAACAAAAAACATACAAAAATGTAACCACTGAAGTCAAGGGACAACATAAACATAACACTTTCTTCATTACAAATATTGTGTTACGTATAATTTTTATATTTATGTTTATTCTGAATTTTAAAAATGCTAAACTATAGAGACACATGAGGACTTTTTACTTTACCATGAATAAATATATGTAAGCATATAGGCAGGCTACAGGTGTCTTGATGTAATGGTTAGGGTGGTCCGCCCACAATGGCATGAGCACTGCTAGATAACAGTTCAATGTCAGCTCTCATCATTCGCTATGGGAGGGACAGACTGACCACCTATATCTCCATGCACTCAGGCTGACACACACGTGATGGTTCTACCATTTGCCACATCTGCAGCAGGTTCCTGCTTCAAGTCTTGTTTTATTGAAGGCACCACAAATATATATATGTATATATATGTGTATATATATATATATATATATATATATATATATATATATATATATACATATATATATATATATATATATATATATATATATATATATAGAGAGAGAGAGAGAGAGAGAGAGAGAGAGAGGAGAGAGAGAGAGAGAGAGAGAGAGAGAGCGAGAGAGAGCGTGTGATCAGGTGAACTCGTATCATTTCTTCTGACAAGAAGACCTGAAGCCTGTGACCCTGCAACATCACGTATGACAGAGCACAGACACACATCTGACTGGCATCATGCACATCTGGAGCACTGCACAGACAGTTTCTGGAAACCTGCTGTAGCTAGCCGGTGCACACAGGCATGAACACACACAGTTTCAACCAGAACGTCAGTGTACTACAGGTGTGTAGTTGGGGTAACTTCAGACATATACTTTCTACCAACAGACAGGTAAACTCTCTGGATGTGGATGAGGGGAGAGCTGGTCTCATAGCAGATACTGATGTTGGGATGTGGTTAGGCCTTCACATATTCTAGGCCACAAGATACTAGGTGGAGTGACCAGTTCTCTTCCTCACTGCCTTTCTTTCCTAGATAATTCCCAGAACATTCTGGAAATGGTCTGTGTCCATGTATGAGGCTGTGTCCATACATGAGGCTGTGTCTATACATGAGGCTGTGTCCATGTATGGTGCTGTTTCATATATGAGGCTGTGTCCATGTATGGTGCTGTTTCATATATGAGGCTGTGTCCATGTATGGTGCTGTTTCATATATGAGGCTGTGTCCATGTATGGTGCTGTTTCATATATGAGGCTGTGTCCATGTATGCGGCTGGGTCCATCCCAGAGCTGTACTAGCAAGACAGAATAATCCTGCTTCTGCCTGGGACTGAACCTGGGCAGTGGTCGCTCTAATCCCTATGTGGTCGCTCTAATCATTATCACTATGAGGTCTCACTAATCACTATGTGGTCGCAATAATCACTATGTGGTCACACTAATCACTATGTGGTCACAATAATCACTATCTGGTCGCACTAATCACTATGAGGTCTCACTAATCACTATCTGGTCGCACTAATCACTATGAGGTCTCACTAATCAGTGTGGTTGCACTAATCACTATGTGGTCGCAATAATCACTATGCGGTTTCACTAATCACTATGTGGTATCACTAATCACTATATGTTTGCACTAACCACTAAGTGCTTGTGCTTAATCACTTTGTGGTTTCACTAATCACTATGTCAGGGCAGCTAAGGTGGATAGTTAACGAATAAAATATGTTTTTCATGTAGCCACTGGAAGGTGCATCAATGACATTGGTAATCAAACTAGAAGATGGAGATAACTGGACTATAATTTCGATGCACCATGGAATATTGAAGAGTGGTCACTGAGGGAACACGGGGAGTGGACAGTGAGGGAACATGTGGAGTCAACACTGAGGGAACATGAGAAGTGGACACTAAGGGAACATGATAAGTGGACACTGGGGAAACATGGGGAGTGGACAATGAGGGAACATGAGAACTGGACACTGGGGAACACAGGGAATGGACACTGAGGGAACATGAGAAGTGGACACTGAGGGAACACGAGGAGTGGACACAGGGAACATGAGAAGTTGACACTGAGGGAACATGAGAAGTGGACACTGGAGAACATGAAGTGGACACTGAGGGAACATGAGAAGTGGACACTGAGGGAATACGAGGAGTAGACTATAAGAGAACATGAAGAGTGGACACAGAGGGAACATGAGGAGTGGGTTATGAGGTGTGGACACTGAGGGAACATAAGGAGTGGACAATGAGAAAACAAGGAGTGGACACTGAGGGAACATGAGGAGTGGATACTGAGGGAACATGAGTGGACACTGAGGGAACATAAGGAGTAGACTATGAGGGAATACGAGGAGTGGACACTGAAGGAATATGAAGATTATTATCTAGGAGTTTTAACATGACCACCTGTACTTTCTTAATGATATATATCAAATATTTATATGTGCTCAATAACATGTTACATGCATATACATTACAGACAACTTGTTTAAGTGCTCTGTACTTTGATCTTAATGCTATTACAGAGGTAAAAACAAGTAGATGCATTTTACAAAAGTCAGATGATTTCCTGGTTGAGGTTTAAAAGAAGGGTATTTTGTTGAGGCTTGCTCAAGAAAGTAATGTTCTAGGCAAGGAAGTCAGACAAGAAAGGAATAAGTCAGGCAAGGAAGGAAGAAGTCAGGCAAGGAAGGAAGAAGTTAGGCAAGGAAGGAAGAAGTCAGACAAGGAAGAAAAGAAGAATGCAGACAAGTAAGGAAGAAGTCAGACAAGGAAGGAAGGAAGAAGTCAGGTATGGAAGGAAGAAGTCAAACAAGGAAGGAAGAACTCAGGCAAGGAAGGAAGGAAGAAGTCAGATAAGGAAGGAAGGAAAAAGTCAGATAAGGAAGGAAGGAAGAAGTCAGGCAAGGAAGAAAGAAGTCAGACAATGAAGTTACATGTCAGGCAAGGAAGGAAGAAGTCAGGCAAGGAAGGAAGAAGTCAGGCAAGGAAGGAAGAAGTCAGGAAAAGAACACATTTGCTTCTCTGGCATGTAGACCTGTGGCATCAACATGCAGTATTAACGGAGAACAACGCAAGACAGGCACAACTTGTGAGACATAATAAGAATAATTCATATCCAACCCATGGGCTGATCAAAGATATCCAACCCATGGAACTTAAGACAACCAATCCATGGGCTGATAAACCTAAGACATCCAACATATGAGATGAACACCCTAAGACAAGGTTTCATCCTGTTTAATTACTAAGGCGAATGGCTGTATTTTAAAAAAAAAATCATTATGTTCATCGATTTTCTAACAAAAGTTTTGTTCATTGCTTTCTCTTACAAATAACCATTTTAAACAAAAAATGGCATTGAATGTAACATATTTCAGCATGTAAGTGCCATGTAAAAATGATTTCACTGGCACACAAGCTAATTAACCCTTTACTCTGCAACGGGCAAAGCATCCCATAGCGTCCGTGGATACTAAGTGTTGTAAAAATGCGATCTTGCGGCTTTCTGAGACTTCCGATTATTCATGTACGGTTTTATCGATAAGTAGATAACATGCCCGCCATTTGCAAACGTGTGCAAGCGATTTGATTGGATTTTTGTAGTTTTAAGGGGCTTTTACACTTTTTTTCAAAATGGATTTCGTCGATTCTTCAAGTGATAGCGGAGATTTTGCTGGGTTCAATTTAAGTGACATTTAAGTGCACGAATTTGACTAAATCAGAGCTAGATATCTATCAGTCATATCAGCATAAGCAGTGTAAACATTTCGGATCTTTCTGAGACTTTTAAAACGATTGCCCATCAAACAAATGAGTATGCTAGACAAAAAAGATCGAACAGATAAATGATCGAGCATGGGTTCCAACAAACGCAACCGAAATGCAGGCAACATTGGATTATTTATTGAACATGAATAAAATAATAAATCTGCATCCATTTTCCTTCATTTTGTACTTTATTTAACAAAATATGTTCACTAACAGCTTAGATTTGATGTTTTTACTAATGTAACACTATATCTGACTGACAACCTGAAAAATGTTGCCTGTTCAGAGTTACAAAAAGTCAAAACCTGTGCCATGTAAAGGGTTAAATAAGTACACCTTAAACAACACGTCCCACAGGGGGTGGACAAGACAAAAAAAAGTAAACCACATCAAAACAAAGCATCTGAGCAATTATGAGTAACATCTCAAATACAAACATGTAAACACTACTGCTTCAGCATAAAATATAGATACAGCTTTGTCTTGGAAGCACAAGTTTTCAACTAGCTAAATCTTTTAATACTCAACTGTTATAGTATATACTCAACAATACTGAGTAATGCAGAAACATGGACAATAAACAACCAATCAGAAAATCACACTGAGAACACAGAAACTGTTTCCCTGCAGATGTCATGATGGAAACACATGACAGGAACAAGCACATCAGTGGCAGCTCTGATGTAATTTTATTGAGAATAGTTGAACAGCTCCATCATTTTACAGGTAACAAGGTATACATGTTCATGACCAGCTTTAGTCCATCTGTACATACTTTTTTATTTCACTTAAGCCGTTCTTGACTTAACATCCAGTGTGGCGTCTCTTCCCATCGATGATGCTTAATAGTATGATACAAAAACATCATCTACAAACTGATTACTTCCTTATATGGGTATAATCAACCAAATTATTGACAGCCAAATCAGATATGTAGTTTTGATACTGCAGAAGTGGTTGATCTGATAATACTTTTGAATGACAGGAAATTTAGGCAAATTGACAATAAACAAAATGGGGGGACAGAATGACTGCTATGTTAAAACATTTGGCACACATTGATGAGCTATCATAATGTGATTTTTATTGCAAAATAAGTATAACAATTCATAGTAACATGTGTTCATGTTAAACATGTTTATACAATTACTCACCACATGTCTGACAACAGTCTCAATCGACAACAGTCTCAATCAGCAACATCCACCCCCACCCCAAAACTGACTATAGCAGGTTGTATTACTGGCTATTATTTTAGGCTTTGCTTAGGTCAAACTGTCTGGCTTTCCGTAATGGATCCTACTGTAACACACTTCAATTGAATATCACACCCTTTACGATGTCCACAAATCACGATCCAACACCCGTGCTTGTAACCCAACTCTATAGGCACCTTGACTATGTACTCACCTGATCATGCATCGTCTCCCACCCTGGTCCTGCACCTATCCTAGTACCCAAACTCCATTCCTATCTACCTACAGACTCACCTCAACACCTGACCTAATTATGATCTCATTACATCCTCACGTCAACCTTGTTCTATCCCAAACATGACATGCTCCAGAACCATACTTGTTCTTGTATCCCAACCCCACTCCTGTCCTCACCCTCAGGCCTACAAACCTGACCCCATCCCAGACCCACGCCCATCCTTGTACCCCAACTCCACCCCAGACCCTGCACCTGACTGAGCAAACCCAATCCCACAGCCAGACTCTGATGTGTCTAGACACCTTGACCACACATCCCTGCCATTTGACCTCATCCTGACTTGCACCAGTCCTTCCAGCCCTGATCCCATCTGCAACTTGTACCCATCCAAAAACCCAGTCAAGCAATCTCATTCTTTCTTGCCCACCGCCCTTTTCGATATGGCTTTTGCATATACTAGGGAGGCAAATTTCTTGTCTACTCACATTCATCCCACATTCCCACCCTGGGTATCACCCTAATTACTACAGATGTAACATGCTCTTCACAACTCCTCATGACACTGTCCAGTGTTACATAACCCATTCTATCTCAGTTCACATATTTAGCTTTAAGTATCAACTCTTTAGGTTAGAAAGAGTTTCACTAACAAATGCCCTCAATTCACATATTTAGCTTTAAGCACCAACTCTTTAGGTTAGAAAGAGTTTCACTAACAAATGCCCTCAATTCACATATTTAGCTTTAAGTATCAACTCTTTAGGTTAGAAAGAGTTTCACTAACAAATGCCCAGGACAGTCACTCACCTCTTCCAACTTTGACCATTTCTCATTTAACACAAGATAATGCCATCACAACTCCACACAAAAAACAATATTCCCGCACACATAAAGCCTATGTTCTAGCCTTTAGAGAGGCACCACTAACCGGCTGTTTGTCAAAAAACAAATTGCGGATCATGAAAACTTGCACTAGCCCAACTATAATCATTAATGCTAACTGCAAGCTTGAGAACAGGTTAACCAGGAAGAAGTTGGCCTCCTGAACATTGCGATCCTTAGCCTCGTGTACCCTGATCAAGGTCTGAACCTGAACAGAGTTTTCCAAATTCCTCTTTGCCCTTTCCAGTATACCCTGAAAGACATAAAATGTTCATTATTATACATTCTCATCATCATCATCCTATAGTTAACAGCTTTACAAATCACAATGATCCTGAGGACACCCTGAGCACTAACATTAACAAGATTAGTGATCTAAACACAATAGGTCCATACAAGGCACCGGTTTTAGTCACAATGTGACTTTGGTGGTTTCAAGGTTTTCTCAAAGCATTTTAGACTTTTTAAAAGTTGTATCAAGTGTATGCTGCATTTGGGATGTGCACGCGTGCGCGCACACAAACACACGATGAAATTTTAAACTCAAAAACAAAAGTTGTGTTCAAAACTGACCATATTCTGCAGATAGTACAGTGCTATAAGCAGCAGCAGTACTAACAGTAATAGGCAGTAGCAACAGTAATAGGTAGTACCGTATTTTACGGAGTATAAGACGCACTTTTTTCTTCAAAAACTTGCCTCCAAAATTCAGGCGCGTCTTATACTCAAAATTAATATTAAAATGTCCAGTGTTTGATTTAAAATTCCCGCCAGTCATGAAGATAAAATATTATCTTTCCATCGCTTTATTATCCAACATCGAAAGAAAACCAGTGTGGAACTAAGCCAAATAGCGAATATGGACGAATCTCCTCTGACATTTGATGTGCCGAGTAACAGAACTGTTGCCATGAAAGGTGCTAAAGCTGTAACTATAAAAACAAGTGGACATGAAAAAATGCACTACACTGTTGTCCTTTCATGTTGTGCTGACGGTACTAAACTTAATCCAATGATCATTTTCAAGCGCAAAACAATGCCAAAACCTTCTGAAATACCGCCAGGTGTTTTTGTTCACATACATGACAAGGGTTGGATGGACGAGGCTGGTATGAAATTATGGATTAACAGAGTGTGGGAGAGAAGGAAAGGTACTTTATTGAAGAAGAGTTCTCTTCTTGTGCTAGATCAGTTTAGTAGTCATTTGAAAAAACAGAGCTTGCTGTTATTCTGGGAGGACTTACTTCACAATTTCAACCTCTTGATGTCTCCATAAATAAACCATTTAAAGTGTATATGAGAGAGGAATGGAACAAACGGATGATGGATGAAACCCAACATGAATTCACGCCGAAGGGAGCTTTAAAACGACCTACAATCAAACAAGTGTGTCAGTGGATAAAACAGTCGTGGTCTAGAGTGAGAAAAGATATTATTGTTAAATCTTTCAAGAAGTGCGGCATAAGTAACGCTCTCGATGGCAGTGAAGACCATCTTATATATGAAGAGGACAACGATGAAGAGGAAGAAGAAGAAGAAGAAAGTTCAGATGACGATTTTCAGGGATTTTAAAGGTCAGTTTGGTTTTATAAACTAAGAATTTTTTTTTGAGTCTGGCATTGCAATCTAATAATAAAAATGGTAAAAATGTTATTGTTTAAAAATATTGCTTAAAAATTAAGGTGCGTCTTAGAGTCCGTAAAATACGGTAGTAGTGCCGTAGTGGTAATAGTAGTTGTAGTGTAGTTGAAGTAGTAGTTTTTACAAGCCGTAGTTGTAGTTAGTAGCAACAGCAACAGTGTAGCAGTAGTAGCAATAGAAGCAGTAATAGTTGTAGTAGTAGCAGTTGTAACAATAGGAGTAATAGAAGTAGCAGTGGTATTAGCAACAAGTAGTAGTAGTAGCTTCTAGTAATGGCAGGTACTAGACGCAGCATAAATAATTAGTAGTAGTCATAACTGACATTTACTGCCAATATAGTACCTTGCGGTGTATGGCAGAGGGGTCTTCGAGCCTGAGGAATAAAGGCCTCCTGGCTAGTGCAGTCGCCGTGAACTGTGCAGGTTAGGATTTTCTTTTTTCCCCCAACAGAAAAAAATCCCACAAAAATCTCCCGAAGGAGAGTCAGGCGTTCTAGCCACTCGGCCAGCCGGTAGTAGTAGTAATAGTAGTAATTTTTTTTCTCTCTGCATATCCTTTTACAGGACATCGCTGTCAACATCAGCATCTTTCAGCTGATTGTTGATTTCTTGGCAAGATTATGTTCAATAGTTTGCCATTGCTTTCTGAGCGACCAGCTCACATACCCCGTAAGTTACCGATGCGGAGAGAACCACTACCGATTCTCGCGTGTGCCACGTTACTCACGAGAGTATACGGGATTGTGGAGAAAGTCGTGTAACCCCTAGACCAGGGAGACGGCAGTAGTAAATTATTGAGAAGAAATAAGCATCTTCAAATGCAGACTACATATCCACAACTGTGGCATGGCCAAGAAACTTTGGTGTCATGAGTTTTAACTGTGCTTGCATTCCAAACCCAGACATGGAAACTTCATATTCTTCAGCTGAAATAATTTCTTCATCATATCATGCGCTATGATTATAAGCATGAGCGGTCGTGTTTCGGTATCTTACACGATCTCCAGAGTCGTGGATCAAGCCATCCAGATATTTACTTCTCTGTCCTCCCCTTATTCTTTTCCCCTTAATTTTGCCAGGTGTCACCAAGTTCTCTAGATTATGTCTTCCCATAATGTGCCCAAAACATTTTTACTGTCTGCGTCTTAATTTCTCTATAATCATTTTATGGTTTTCATTTGCTTCTTGTAGGACTTGTTCATTACATTTTCTGTCTGTTCATAGTATTCTTTGCATTTTCCTCTAAAGTCTAAAGAGACAGACCCTACAAGGCAGCAGGGGAGAGAGGTTATATATGGTGCCTCTTGCCCGCCGATGGCAACATCATAGAGTTGTGAGGTATTTTATAGAGACAGCTGCCCCACCAACTAACTCGCCTCCTCTCAATTACCATGTCATAGAGTTGTGAGGTATTTTATAGAGACAGCTGCCCCACCAACTAACTCGCCTCCTCTCAATTACCATGTCATAGAGTTGTGAGGTATTTTATAGAGACAGCTGCCCCACCAACTAACTCGCCTCCTCTCAATTACCATGTCATAGAGTTGTGAGGTATTTTATAGAGACAGCTGCCCCACCAACTAACTCGCCTCCTCTCAATTACCATGTCATAGAGTTGTGAGGTATTTTATAGAGACAGCTGCCCCACCAACTAACTCGCCTCCTCTCAATTACCATGTCATAGAGTTGTGAGGTATTTTATAGAGACAGCTGCCCCACCAACTAACTCGCCTCCTCTCAATTACCATGTCATAGAGTTGTGAGGTATTTTATAGAGACAGCTGCCCCACCAACTAACTCGCCTCCTCTCAATTACCATGTCATAGAGTTGTGAGGTATTTTATAGAGACAGCTGCCCCACCAACTAACTCGCCTCCTCTCAATTACCATGTCATAGAGTTGTGAGGTATTTTATAGAGACAGCTGCCCCACCAACTAACTCGCCTCCTCTCAATTACCATGTCATAGAGTTGTGAGGTATTTTATAGAGACAGCTGCCCCACCAACTAACTCGCCTCCTCTCAATTACCATGTCATAGAGTTGTGAGGTATTTTATAGAGACAGCTGCCCCACCAACTAACTCGCCTCCTCTCAATTACCATGTCATAGAGTTGTGAGGTATTTTATAGAGACAGCTGCCCCACCAACTAACTCGCCTCCTCTCAATTACCATGTCATAGAGTTGTGAGGTATTTTATAGAGACAGCTGCCCCACCAACTAACTCGCCTCCTCTCAATTACCATGTCATAGAGTTGTGAGGTATTTTATAGAGACAGCTGCCCCACCAACTAACTCGCCTCCTCTCAATTACCATGTCATAGAGTTGTGAGGTATTTTATAGAGACAGCTGCCCCACCAACTAACTCGCCTCCTCTCAATTACCATGTCATAGAGTTGTGAGGTATTTTATAGAGACAGCTGCCCCACCAACTAACTCGCCTCCTCTCAATTACCATGTCATAGAGTTGTGAGGTATTTTATAGAGATACATGCCCCACCAACTAACTCGCCTCCTCTCAGTGACCACCGCCTGTGTTGACCCACGGTTGCTTATTCAACATATTGACAGCTAACCCCTAGACAAAATATCTAGAGGCCACTCCACCTTCCCCCACCCGGTGAACACAGCAGTAGAAGGGCAGGCTGCTACCCCAAGAAGAAGTCATGGTGATATCAAAGAAACAGATTGTGCCTAACTGTGCAATTAAAGTACAGGACGTTATGTTGGGGCAAGCACAGAAATCCAGATATCTAGGCATATGGACATATGGATAACATCAGATGGAAGATGCATCACTGAGATAAAGAGCAGAATGGGACAAGCAAAAACTGCATTCTATCAAATGAAGAACGTTTTGTGCAATAAGTCGCTGTCCTTGAAAGTTAGAAAAAGAGTTCTTGCGTGTTACATAGAACCAGTTTTAACATATCGCTGCAAATCCTGGTCAATTAGTAAACAGGTGAAAAAATCTATGGAAGCCTTGGAGATGTGGTTTTATAGAAGAATGCTGAAAATTAATTGGAGAGCCAAAAAGAGCAATCAGGACATTTTAAGGGAAGCTGAGTTGCAAAGACAACTTATCATAAACATCAGTAAGAGGCAGTCATCGTTTTTTGGCCACGTTATGAGAAGACAAAAACTGGAACATGTGACAACCAGAAAAATTTGCGGAAAGAGAGAGAGAGGAAAACAGCATGAGAATATTATTGATAGTCTTGTGTCATTGCATGGAAGGGAGTCAACACACAAACTGACATCGAGATTGTAATTTGTGGAGAGTCATGATTGTCCACACCAGCTGGCAAGGCACTGGATGATGAATTTCTTCATGTTTTCATGAAATATGAGAATAACATTTGGCTTCAGCAGATTTCCCTCAAGCAATAACATGAAGCTAGCCCAAAAGACCCCAAATAGAAAGATTCTCTTTCAGAGAAGCCAGATTGTTTGGCAATGGCATTATCTGCACATGTGTTCTGATATGATTTACTCAAGTGCTCATTGAAACACTGTCATATCTGTTGATACCAAAAACTCTTCCTTTCCAGCCAATGAAATTATGTTTGTAATGTGGTATTAAATAAACACCTCAATGTCCAAGTCCAGCTCCCCCCCCCCCCCCCCACCACACACACACCCACACACACATTTACGCATGCACGGGAGATAATTAATGTGTTTGGAGATTTTTAAAATGTCATTGTCAGCCTGGTGTTCACCACGCACCACATTTTCTGTTGCCTAAAGTGTCGTTCAATATCACAATTTGGGCAGATGTGAGTAGCTGAGAGATCAGATTATTTATATGTCTCTGACATCAGATGACATGAGTTTAAATCTCCAGGATGGCAAGGTATCTATCGGAGGAGAAATGAGAAAAATCCAGCATTGTACGATGCTAATATGTGCCTGGCCAAACTGTCTGTAGTCTGCAGTCCTGAACTCTGGCTGACACTGGTAACACTAAAAAAATCATAAAGATAGTTTTTAACAAAGGATTTGCTGGCAAGGTTGGGTAAACAAAGCATTAGATATGAGTGACCATAGTCCAGCTTACCACAAATTCTTGTACTGTCATGTCCAGTTGACCTTGAATGTTCTCTCCTTCAAAGGTGAGATCATCATCGTCATCATCAGTGTTATCATCATCTTTCCCATCTTCAGCAAATATTTCAAAGTAGACAATCTTACTGGATATCCTACTGAAAGTGTTGTCAAAGCACACTCTGTAGTCTCCTTCTGATGTGGTCTTGAAGCTGCAATATTCAAGATGTATTTGCCCGACTTTGTAATAGAATATATGAAGTCTTTGTCTCCCAAACAGTGAGGTGTGCCACATTCGTAGTGTGAGGGAATGTTGAGTGAGGTGCTCACGTGTGGTGTGAGAGGGTTGCAGGTGTGGAGTGAGAAGGTTGCAGGTGTGGAGTGAGAAGGTTGCAGTTGAGTGAGAAGGTTGCAGGTGTGGAGTGAGAAGGTTGCAGGTGTGGAGTGAGAAGGTTGCAGGTGTGGAGTGAGAAGGTTGCAGGTGTGGAATGAGAAGGTTGCAGGTGTGGAGTGAGAAGGTTGCAGGTGTGGTATGAGAAGACTGCAGGAGTTGTATGAGAATGTTGCAGGTGTGGTGTGAGAGGATAGTAGATATACCAGGGTGGTAGATGATGCAGGGTGAGGGTTTGGTAAGTGTGGTGAGAGGGTGGTAAAACTCTATCAGGGTGGTAGACAATGGTCAGAGTAGTAAAAGTGGGGTATGAGAGTTACAGGTGGTAGACATGGGGTGAGAGGATGATGTGACAGTTTGGGGTGAGAGGGTGACAGGTGAGATGTGAGCGGGTGGTAAGCATGATGTGTGAGGATTGTATACATCAAAAACTGTCTTTACTGTCACTAAAATTACATTTAAATTAGAGGTAGCTAACTTTAGAAGATAAGCAGAATGCAGAAAATGTCATTCAGAGGTCAACATAAGTTCCCAAAAGCTAGAATCTTTTAAGAAATGTTAACAACGTAAAAATTTAGCCAAGGGAGTTGGCATTGCAGATAGTAAGCTACCTAGATTAGAAATAACTGAAACAAAAGGTACAAAAGTTATATAAAGTAAGCCCACTGACATGATATTATGCCATTTTGGATTCTGGAATTTATTTAGTTCTCTCCGTAATCTCCACATTAGTGATTCTGGAATTTGAATAACGAAGACACAAACCATAGAATGTATGATTTATTGCCTGGCATATTTCGCTGCATCTCGTCAGGTACATACTGCAGATGTCACACACCCTGACGAGATGCAGCGAAATATGCCAGGCAATAAATCGTACATTCTATGGTTTGTGTCTTCGTTATTCAGTTTTGATATTCTGGAATTTGTTCGGTTCTCTCCATAATTTCCACATTAGTGATTCTGGAATTTATTTAGTTCTCTCCATAAGTTAGTTAGTTAGTCGACAGATCATCCTCATTGCACATCGAACCATTCAGTCCATTAGTGCTCAGATCCCCTCACAGCAAATCCTGCAGTGTGTAGCAGCTCACGACACCAGTTCTGTGTTGGTTTATTAATCTTCTTTGGTTTCCTGCAGTTTCTTGTTTGGCCACCCCTCTTTTAACTTGCTGTACACATAGCCTGGCCATGATTGTAGATTCAGTCATCACTTGGTTCTTGTAAACGACTTACTTCTCATAGAGCATTCAGAATGTCTGCCTGGTCCATGGCTCGTCCGCCTTCCACAGTAGCCTTACCTACAAGCCTGTCATCCTGCTCATTACCTTGTACACCCGTATGCCCTGGCACAAAAATGAAACTAATCTTTGCCAGCCGAGACCGCTCCAGAGACAGCAACCACTCTCTTCGGACCCACCCCATCTCTATCTTCCTGAGCATACTCATTGAGTCACTAAGGACACATGCCCGAGTGAATGTCTGTGTCTCGAGCCATGTTATTGCTTTACTTACTGCCATGACTTCCATAGTCAGGCTACTTGTGGTCAAAGCAAAAGCACTAGACTCTTCCTTCACAATTCTTCCTCCAGCCTGAGCCGTAAATGCCCATGAACTTCTCACTCATCGAACGACGGACCCATCCATGTAATGACAGCATCACCCTCTAAAGAATTCTCGATGATCAGAACCTGTACTTCCACCTCCACAGCAGCTGGATTTTCTTGTCTGCATTTCCTGTATAGTTGGATGCAAACTGAAAAGGACGTACAGAACTCTGTTGGCATTTGTACCCACTCCTCGCCAGGTTCTAAGTCCTCAAGTGAACACACCTGCTAAAGAATATCTTCGGCTTGACCCATCCACGACTTTCCTCTTTTTAACCTGCTGCCATTTACCTTCTTAATTTCTCTATGCAATGGATGTTGTGTGTTTGCGTTGACTCTGAGGTAGGCATGTGTTCGGCAAATTTGTATTCTGTCCCCCCTTTGTTGGAAAATCAAGAAAGTAGCGCATGGTGTATCTCTTGTACATCCAAGAATAATACACATAGCTTCGTTCTGTATCCTTTCCAACCCTTCCATCTGCTTATGGCTGAGAGTCAGGATCGCCATCGCGTACTCAAAAACAGAAAGGACCAGACCCTTGTAAAGAAGACATAAATCGCGCTGCTCACCGTTTGCTGCTGCCATCACCCACATCGCAGCCATACCCTGCTTGGCCTTTGTTATCACCTGGTCTATGTGCTCAGTGTAAGCAAGGCTTTGATCAAATCGTATCCCCAGGTAATTCATTGTCTGCATTCTTTCCACAGTCTCTGAGCACAGATTTACAGTTCATGTTGGAGCTTTGACAATATAGTTATTCAAAGAGAACCATGTCACTGCTGCCTTCATTGGGTTGACCATCACCCCAGCTTCAACACATCAAGTGCTTATGTGATTGAGTTCTGTTTGTAGTTCACTTCCATTCAAGATGGCGGCAGACAGTTCTCTGCATAATCGCCACATTAGTGATTCTGGAATTTGTTTTGGTTTCTCCATAAGCTCCATATGAGTGATTCTGGAATTTGTTTAGTTCTCTCCATAAGCTCCACATTAGTGATTCTAGAATTTGTTTAGTTCTCTCAATAAGCTCCACATTAGTGATCCTGGAATTTGTTTAGTTTTCTCCATAAGCTCTACAATAGTAATTCTGGAATTTGTTTAGTTCTCTCCATAAGCTCCACATTAGCGATTCTGGAATTTGTTTAGTTCTCTCCATAAGCTCCACATTAGTGATTCTGGAATTTGTTTAGTTCTCTCCATAAGCTCCACATTAGTGATTCTGGAATTTGTTTTGGTCTCTCCATAAGCTCAACATTAGTGATTCTGGAATTTGTTTAAGTTTCTCCAAAAGCTTCAATGAGTGATCCTGGAATTTGTTTAGGTCTATCTATCAGCTCCACATAAGTGATTCTGGAATTCAACTCTGTCACTGATTACTATAGCATATCAGAAAATGTTTCCCTTCCACTGACACAGATAAATATCTTACTGATATCTACATAATCTCACAACTTTTACAATAATACTTTCTCCTTTTGTAATTCCCATATCAGCACAGGCTCTCAACTACCTTATATCAAACCCTTCTATCCTTTGCTATCTCTTGTTTCTTTCATATCTTTGCCTGGGTACCAATTAAAAAATGACAGAAGTATCACACAATATGTTTAATTTGCTTAACATGATATGTTGTAGAACATCGACTTACTAGTATTGCAAGTGTAGGATTCTCTCCTTCCCCCTCCCCCACCTTTCCCTCTTCCATTCACCACGACACACACATTTTGGGAAAATCAATACCTTGAGTTATTCTAACGTGTTATTCTTAACTATCATTGTATAAACCCCATCATCTCAAGACTAATGCTCTTAGTCATTCTTGCTACGATAGTTGAACCCACAGGGACATAAGCTCAATTTTCTCAGTAATTCTACTAGGCTTTTACTAGCTACCTAGCATGACCAACATGACTAAGTTCAATCTCCTCAGAATTAGTAAAAACTTGGAAGGGTTTGAGGTACAAATGTTTGAGAGCTGCTGCCATAATGTACCTCTTTATCTCTGAGGGTAAGAAAAAATTAATAACTAAACAAACAGTAACATACCCAATAACATTCTCGGTCTTCCTCTGTTCGACGTGATAAATTCTGTTGTCTGGGCCAGAGACCATCACATCGATGTCCATGTCACCACCATCAATCACCTGCAGATGACAAGCAACCTCATGTAACAAATAAAACACATGAGACTGTTGGAAGAAACAGGGTGTAACACCTGGTTTATTGGCTACTATCACCCCGGCCCAAAATAATGTTAAAATATTTTGTCCGTGGCCAAAGCATTAACATTAAGTAGGTATTTTATTGGTGGATATCCAATTTTCATACAAATTTCTTTTCCATGGGAGACATTCTCATCCGCACCCAACATGACATAAAAGGTGCTAGAAGCAGATACATCACAGAGGAGACATGCAGGGTACAGTGGGAGGGTCAACTTCATTGCACTGAGTTTCACCCCATATGGCTCGGTCTCTCTCTGTGGAATGGCAAGCAGCTTGCCCAGACATTCAGGCTAACAGATGAAGTACATCTGAGCTAGTAGAAGAATACAGACAATTAAAGCAAATAGGGATACAAACAAATAGTCCCACATAAAAAACTACATGAGCAAATTGTGATGTGCAATCAGAGATAATAATAAACAGTTTGTAATGAAAGCTTGTAATAGAATAGAGCATCTACAATTGCTAGGAAAAGATGGCAACTTGTTCAAGGAAAGCAGAACAATTACGGGCAATTTCAGACCACTAAATATAATAAATGACAGGAATGGCAACACTTTAACAGAAAGCAAAGATACACTAGAAAGATGGGAGGAATACTGTGGAGAAATTTACAAAGATACAACAAACAATGCAAATAATGTACATGAAAGTGAAGAAAAAGATCTAAAAGACTGAATGAACATAAAATAAAACTGGCTCTTGAGTAGGATCAATGTCCCAGAAACTGAAATACTATGGCCATATTAAACAATACAGTGACTTAGACACAACAGGGTTGGAAGGCATGGTTCATGGAAGAAGAGACAGGGCCAATCAGCACGAAGATAGACACAGAACATGAGAGTGCAGGGGACAAAAGAACTGGCAAGAGATCAAGACATGTTTCAATTTCAAATAATTTTAAATAACAGGATTATATATGCGGTCAGCTTGAAACTGAAATTATCAAATATACATAGTTTCACAAAAAAAGGTATAATTATAAAATTAAAGCATCCATAAACACATCAAGTTTTTGCAAATAATTGATTGCCATGGAAGTAGCATTTGTACAAAGACTAGGAATAATTATTACCTTCATAAATGAGTTATGCATACTTTTTTTGCTAACTCAGAAAACCCTAGGTCAAGACCTTGATCCATGTCTGATGTTTCAGGGTCGGAGAATTTTAGGAACTTGCCGAATTGCTATTGCTAACATTAAGTACTTTATTTGATAGCCATAATTTGGACCGTGGAAAATACAACCATAATGTGAATGTAGTTAATAGGTACTGTAATATAGATCCAATTTAACAAGTCTCTATAATTAGTCCTAGCTATTCGACTGAAAACAGCTGTTCTCATTGTTTTAGCTGAGATTTCCCCTTGTTCTCTAAATTATTATGTACAATTCATTCACAAATATAACTGGAGTTGGGGATAGTATAAATGCCCACAGCAATAGGGTTCAGTTATTCATTACAAAGAGGTGTTTTTAGGCATACTTTGGTTACATCACATTTCCATGGGTGACACCATGCACGTGATCATTTAACAGCTGGTTGGCAGTTAGCCGATTATACTAATGTTTATGGGGGTACCCGTGGTGAAGTGGTTCAGCCAAATGCTTTTTGCTCAGAAGGTTGTGGGTTTATTTTCAGTCACTGTCACTCAGTTCACAAGTGCAATTTTATCCAACACCCCTGGGATTCGTCCCTGGAGCTACGGAGTTCATGCTCTGTTAGCAGGCGGTTAGTTGTTACATGGAGATAGACCGAATGATATGGGATAAAATCTGGTGCAATGAAGTCAATTATCTTGCTTTTTAAATCTAATGTTTATTTAAAAACTAACATTCCATTCTAATAATTGTTAATCATATATCATATCCTTTATGGCCAACTTAATGCTGCTGTTTAACAAGTTTGATTGATTACTATATTTCGCCAGCCCTGTGAGTTGCAGACAAAAGAATTTCTTATTATATTCTCAAACTCAAATTGTTTTATTTTAATCTTTTGTTTATTTTAATGTGTCCTACCTAGTGCCTTTTCCTCATCTTTTAATTCACTGGCGTTTGTTTAGTTCTCTCTGTGAGTTCCACCTTGGTGATTCTGTCATATCACCTGGGTCCTATTCTGCGCAGGCAAACAATATGTATAGTACTATAGTCTAGTCAGAATATTATAATTCCAGTTCTATCTACGGCGTACAAAAGATCAACAGAGAACAAGAACTAGAACACTGGGGGAGGAGGTGACTCTAAAACATGCTTCTGTAGTTGAACTAGTTTAGTAGTTCTGACCTGGTAGTCGACTTCTACACTGGTTCCCGCAGGAAAATATTGCCAAAAACATTCTTGTTTTCCTGGTGAAATCTCAACAGTGAAATCTGTCTCCGTTGCCAAACAAGAAGCACACAGCAAGAGCAGCGCAATGACTTGGAACTTCTCCATGGAGACAGACAGAGAAAGATGAGAGCATACTCAGAAAGTTTCTCAAACTTCCACTCGCCTCATTTTCCTCCTGCTCGGGGAAAACTAGAACCAGTTAAGCTAGCGGAACAATTCAGTTAGGGATTTAATTTCAATTCTAATTGCATCAAATGTCTAATTGTACGTATGAACCATTTGCAATAAAAGAGAATTATAACATATTAAACAGTATTATTTTCTTTGAAGGTTGTGTTAACTGATAAATATAGTTTTAAAAAGTAAAAATTGCTGTTGCGAACGACAACAAATGGACCTTGATCAAGTCATGTGACAAGGTGACAACTATATAGTATGCCAACTCAGAGGCGGACATGCAACATAATGTTTCAGCTTTCTCACATGCCTGTGCCAACTTTGGGCTCAATATCAATTTGGAGAAGACTGTAGTTATATACCAGCCAGCTCCAGGGCATAATCACACTGTGCCGAATATCAAAGTGAATGGTCATAATCTAAGTGTTGTGGACAAATTCACCTAACTTGGCAGCACTGTGTCACAAGCTGCCACAATTGATGACAAAGTGAATGCAAGAATCTCCAAGGCCAGCACAGCCTTTGGCAGACTGTACAAGAATGTATGGGACAGAAATGGAATACGCCTGCAAACAAAGCTGAAAGTCTACAAAGCAGTTGTATTATCCACACTGCTATATGCTTGTGAAACCTGGACTGTTTTTCAGCGGCATGCTAGGAAATTAAACCACTTCCATACAGTCTGCCTTAGGAAGTTACTGAAGATTAAATGGCAAGACAAGATCCCAGACACCGAAGTCCTAGAAAGAGCTTCCATGCCCAGTATCCACACTCTACTGATGAAGAATCAGATTCGCTGGGCTGGTCACTTAACTCGCATGCCAGATCACAGGCTCCCTAGACAAATTTTTTACAGCGAGCTGCGTTGTGGTAAATGCTCCCAAGGCGGCCAGAGGAAACGCTTTAAAGACACTCTGAAAATCTCACTGAAAGCTTTTGGAATTAATCATGACACCTGGGAGACTGCAGCCAGAGACCGAAACTCGTGGCGTACATCATTACGCAAGGGTGCAGTCACTTGTGAGGCAACCAGGACTGCAAGAGCTGTGAAGAAAAGACAGAACAGAAAAACCACTGCAGAAAATCCTCCTCCAGAAACGTCAAGCATTCCTTGTCCACATTGTCAAAGAACATTTCGAGCCAAAATAGGTCTTATCAGCCATCTTAGAACTCACGGCTCCATACTTTCAACCCCACTGGATGAAATGAATGGTCATCATCATTCTTGATGGACAAACAACAGATATAGTATAGTTTCAGCAGTAGAGTAGACGCTATAGACTTTTTACTATAGTGTCATTAGTGGCGACTGCTTATCATGTCGTGTGTCTTCCACAATTATCTGCTACCATTGTTCTCGATAAAGTCAACCGTTTTGCACCTTCGCATCTCCGTCAACCTGTCCAGAATTTATTTAACCTTTAGGGCGTTAGGTATTAGTATTAGTTTGTTGACTGCCCGGTTGTCACAATCACAATGTATGTTCTCAACCCTACCCCCTCATCTTGCAACTTAGCTATAGCATAGTTTTAGTCAGTTTTAGACAATATGTATGCTGTATAGTAGGCCTCTTTCAGTCCTGTAGGACTATATAGTTGTGCCGCTGGGAAGGCACCTGACAGCGCCGCTGATGACTGTATAGTAGTCCAATGCGAGATTGAGGAAAATGCAGAACGAACTTAACAAAGATGGCTTATCGACATATCAGTCTGTTAAGCAGGTTGAGAAAATTAATGGGGAAAAAATGGTAATAGCAGTTTTATTAATTACGTTGAAGAAAACAACCCAAAAGATAAATGTCAATCAAAATGTTAAAAATACAAGCCCAAGAAAACAGAATGCAGGAAGCCATTCTCTACATCAAACACGAAAACCATACCCCCAACTGGACAACCCTCCACTGCCACGAGAGGATAACGCCGTACACCTGGAGCTTGCCAAATGTAAGTCTGACCACCTCAAACAAAAAGTAACGCTGGGTTCACACCTGAACAAATGCCACACTCACAATTTGCTGTTAATGAAAGAAAAACTGTCAGCTACAGGAAATGTAAATAACGAAGCAAGTCTATTTAGGATACTCCAGCCCAGCTTTGGAATTCTGAACAAGTTCAGTTGAGTTAAGTACCGACATCACAGCACATGGGACATTCCCTTAGGCGCTCCGTCCTTATCTCCAACAACCAGAGAAGAGTCCCAATACTTGGTATGTCCTTAAAATGAGCATATATGCAGCAGTGGCAAATGGAAATCTAAAGACGGACAAAATATAGAATGTAGAACTCGGAATTATTACGGAAGGACTAAAGATTAGACCAATACTGGCACTAGAAACAAGGACTACAAAATGACAACATCTAAGAGAACGAAGATATGAAAAATTCACCATCATCTCTGAAAAATGCACACGCCTTTAATCGTCATCACATGCATAAGAAATTTAAAAAACAAAACAAAAAACTGACCAAGAATTAGCATATAGGAAATCAACTTACATCTTTGAAAACACTTGATAATTACCAACACAAAAGTTTCTTAAGAAAACCTAGAGAAAATTAAGCTTCTGCAGTACCACACCCGTGAACACTGCATTCCTTACAACCGCAGGCATCAAAACCCCAACCCTGAGAACTCCCACTATTCTTACAACGAAAACAGTAGATCCCCTCAACAAGCAATACCATAGATCACAATGCGCTCATGTCATTACCAGCAGCTCTGCTGGAGAAGTAAAGTAAAAGGATGCATATACTATCAACATTAGTAATGTTGAACGTTCAGACCCTAGAACAGTTAGTTGCTGTTGGAGAACTCTCAACACACATACTCTCAATAGAACCTCGGGCATTCCTGAACGTTTCACAAATACTGGAGGAATATAAACTCAAACGATTAAATATAATCTTCGGTGACTGCACATCAGTTCTCCCGAATCTTCAAAAATGGACCCGATAATATCATAATAAGAACAATCATAGAACTTCTAAATCATATGTCAGGTAACTATATAGTGACAATGCACTGGGGATCCTGCACACAATGTAATGTTGCAGAAAATGAGGCAGCTGACAGACCGGCGAAAGGAGGCATACAGGAGGAACTATTTTGCCACAAGTCCTCACTGAAAGAAGCTAAGAGTGCTGATACACTTATCAGGAGAGAGTGCAAACACGCATGGGGATTTGCTTTAGCTGTCTGGTCGCGATTGTTTGTGGCGTGAACTGCATTTTCGGGAAAATGGCGTAGCTGGCTTTGTCGCAAAACGGACTGGTTCTGCTTTGTGCAGTAATGTGTGGCTGCTGGTTTTCTGGTGACTAATAATAGTGTACGGGGCAGTAAGGAGCATTTTATGTGATATTCACTGGTACAGGAACAGAGCATAATGGGGACGACCCGTTGCTGTGAAGTTGGAACCGCGACTAACTAACTAACTAACTAACTAACTAACTAACTAACTAACTAACTAACTAACTAACTAACTAACTAACTAACTAACTAACTAAACTAACTAAACTAACTAACTAACTAAACTAACTAACTAACTAACTAACTAACTAACTAACTAACTAACTAACTAGCGCATGGGGCCAGAGGGTGTGCATCAATCACCCTCAAGATCCCACTCTAACATTTAACATGCTAGCATGCTGAAACTAGCGTGCTGGAACTTCTAACGGAACACTGCAGATTACCCGCCCATCACTACAACACAACCAAAGCCTAATAATATCCCAAACTTACAATAAGAAGTGCACTAACGTGCTTATTTGTTATCTTTTTTTCCGTATGTATTGCCTTGCAGTTGTTAACTTTCATTTCATGTATATTGCCATGTTTTTGTTAAAGTCCCTTTCACGTATATTGCCTTGTATTCATAACTTTCATTTCGTTTGTATTGTTCTTGTATTTGTTTACATTCGTTTCACGTGTATAGCCTTGCATTTGTTAACTCATTTAATGTATTGTCTTGTATGTGTTAACTTTCCTTTGACGTGAATAGATCCTTGTATGTGTTAACTTTCATTTTATGTGTCATGCTTTGTAATTGTTTATATTGCAGGATTAATGATATATCTTTTGCCCAGTGGCGCATGCTGTGGCAGTAACTTTTTATATGCATATTTGCTTTGCTCTCTCTCTCTCTCTCTCTCTCTCTCTCTCTCTATATATATATATATATATATATATATATATATATATATATATATATATATATATATATATATATATATCAGGGGGCTTCAAATGGGAACCTCAATTTATGTTTGTGTGTGTGTGTGTGTGTGTGTGTGTGTGTGTGTGTGTGTGTGTGTGTGTGTGTAGTGTGAATATATTCTGAAAAAGTACAGAACAAACATAGTATTTGTCGATGTAGTCACCAATGCGTTCAATGAACAGCCCCTCCCAGCGCCGATAAAGTGCTTGGATTCCTGTGGAAAAAAAAAATTATCTGGGGTCACTACTCGGTGTGTCTGACCCGGTCGTGAACAGTCTGTCACAGAAGTCACGCCGTTTTGAAACTTCCAACTCCACTCATACACTTGCTGGACTGACAGGCACGCATCACCAAACTGGACCTTCATTCGCCGATGAATTTCTATAGGTTTCACACTTCATTGAATTTCTATCACACTTTTAAGGTTTTTATTTGAAGTCCCCTTCTGTACACACGCACGCACGCACGCACGCACGCCCACACACACACACACACACACACACACACACATGTGCACGTGCCAAAATGACCCCTGACTTCTATACAAATATTGCAAATATAGCCATCTATTTGACGACCTGAGCACCGACACCTTCCCCCAAAATCGGGCATGGTAGAGGAGCTGTGTGGCACCATCCACGACCTCCTCTTTGCCGACGATTGGATTCGTGGCGCAACCCATTCTTCTGTTAGAGACATTGAGAGCTGCAGGTGTTAGACGATCACCCACCAAACCCGCAAGTAAAAGATACATGCACTATGATGGGGCATGTCAACAGGAGAGGTGGCATACATATGTGGGAAACCCTAGGCAAGAGAGGCGCAGGAAAACAGAGAACTATGTGTGCACACAGCTCAAACAACAAAATCAATAGAGATCGTGAGACGCAGAGGTGTTTCCAATGCACCAGGGTCGGGATCTATGCTGGCCAAGACCTGATGACACGTCCACGTTGTGCGTCCTGGGCAATAGGTCCCTTCGGGGTCCTGGCTAACATCAGTAGGATCGATGATTCCTCCGAAGTCGGAGAGTATCTGCCTGCATGGCGAGGAATCACCAGTCTGCATACCAATAAGCCAGACATGGGACAACGGACACTCACGCAAACCTCAGGTCCGGTATGACATCACACCAGCGGTGCTGCCAGGTACCTCCCAAGCGGCACAACTCTATAGTCCTTCAGGACTGAAAGAGGCCTACTACTACTACTGGACAACAGGATGTATTCATCCGACATACAGGACTTCACAGCCAGTGAACACAAGCAAGCAAGCAAACCAATAGAGAGTCGTGATAGTCAATGTCTATTTCCGACCAGGCACAAGAAGAAGAAGAAGAAGAAGAAGAAGAAGAAGAAGAAGAAGAAGAAGAAGAAGAAGAAGAAGAAGAAGAAGAAGAAGAAGAAGGCTGGATTTTATATTTTGACAAACAGGCATGAATATCCATGCGTAGAAGCTTCTCACCGTGAATATGCACCTTTCCCTCTTGAGTAGATGTCCATCCTTCACTACCTTATCAGAGTTGTACCTCTACTGCACGTTCGGACTCCAACTTCCGTGCATATTTGCCCAAGTGTTTGTAATCTTCTTGTGCCCTTCATTCCTGTTGGATCATCCCCCCCCCCCCAAACCAACTTACCCCAACTTACTGTCTGTCCCTATCACAAGTCCATGTCCTCCCCGTTGTATCTACAGTTGACTCTAATATTAATAATGCCCTTCTCTGTGTGTCTTAGGTTTCCCTCTATTTCGTTCGCCCCGTGGATTCCAATCGCAGGTCCTCTACTTGTTCTATCCTCAGATTTTCTCACCGTGTATCATATGCAGTACCAGCGTCTTTACCTCATCTTTTGATCACTATTATGTTTGCATTATCAGTGTATATTTAAGCCAGAGATATAAATAATTTTGTCATTAATGACTCGTCTTGATGCCATGTTAAAGTCCTTGATGCGCACACAATACTGTTCTAGTTTCAATTTTTATACCGGCCTTGTTTAACCTTCGAAATTTCGTTATATTTGGGGTCCCTCTGGTGTTTCTCTTTCTGCTTGCTGAGATAGAGCTGCGTATTTCTCTTCCTGGAATTTGGTGCTTTTTCTGTCATTGTGTAGATTTAGTCCTTGTTGTCGTTTCGCATGTCTGGTCAGAGTTGCGCACTTGTAAGGCCTGACGTTGTTGGGTTCTCGCCACGTCTCATGGTGTTATTTCTTCAGCGAGTAGTTTACCAGTTGTCACCCCGCTTGAGACTCGGTCTATTTCTCCTGTATCTTGATCTATCGTCGTATCTTAGCGGTTGATCACTTCTTTAATTTTTGTGTGTCCTGAATGACTTTAACTCGCGATCTTGGTGAAGATAGTCTCTTCTCCGGGTCCCGTGCGTTCTTGGTCGCTTTCGTTTTCAGTTGAAGTTTGTTTCTCCTCTTCTGTCTGGGACTTGATCTTAGTGTCGTATATGTGGGCTGTGTCATTCTTTGTCTGTTTCTTAAGCCGTTCTATCTGTGCCCTTTCTTCTTGGATTTTTGTCTGTGTCACCCCCGTCTCGGCTTTGATTGCAGCCTGTCTTGCCATGTCCTGATAAATCTTCTGCTGAACTAGCTTCAATTTGTTCAGTATGTGCTGAACGGCTGTTATCTGTATGTTTTGTGCCTGTTCGCTTCTCTTCTCCATGTTGTTTATTTTATTTTTGACTTCAAGTCCTTCAGTTGGCTCTCCAATTGTGCCTTATCTGTTTTTGTTAGACGGGTAGTCGCCTCGTACTACCTCCTGACCTCTGTATAAGGTAGGTTTGATTTTACTGCTAGCTTCATCGCTTCCTTGATATCGTTTTTGGCAGGGGCAGCCGAGGTATCTAGCGCCGCGGTTGCCGAGACAGTTGGCGCACTTTCTATTGGGGTTGGACTTTCTGAAGTCCGTGGATTGAGGGCACTGATTGTATAGGTGTAGTCTAGAGCAGTATCTACAGACCTCCACCTTACTTTAGCATATTGGCTCCGGGCCTTGCTGTCTCTTGTCCCATCTGATGGTTTGAGGTATCGTTGGGTCCTCCGATGTGATGATGGCGACTGTGGAGGGGGTGCTGTTTTTCCGATGATCCTTTCATTCAGCACCAGTAATCTTGAATATCGAGATTTCTCTTGACAGCATCTCCCTGACTTGTTCGTTTGTGAGATGGGTCTTGACTCTTTTGATGACCCATCATTTGAAGATGCGGTGTCGGGTGGCTTCCACCGTGATACCGTTGGGTAGCTTGATGTCGGCTTTTTCATCATTCTTTGTTGATTATTCTTAAAATAGGGCTGCGGCTTTTTCGGTCTTGTTGATGGAGATCACGACTCCATCCGGTGTCTGGCCTAGCTGTGTCTTCTTAGCAGATTGAGTATCTTGTCTGCTGGTAACGCCGACAGTTTTGCCTCCCCAAAGCTTGTCTGCTTCAGCAGGATTTATCCGGCGAAGCCCTCAGTTGTGTTGTCCTCCTGTGAGACGGTCCTTGGTGAGCTGCTTCTCAATGTTGTTGCCGTGACTGGCTTCTCCGCTGCTGCTGGCTTCAGCTGCGCTCTCTGGTGTCGGTAGTCTGTGCCAAACGGGAACTGCTTCAGCTGGTATAGAAGTTGTTGGACTGATGTGTGTCGCCACGGGATCAGCAGTCCTACTAGTCTTCCTCGCCTGTCTTCTTCCCGGCTGCATAGATTGCTTGTAGTTTTGTTGTTGTAGTTTTTGTGCGAGCCATCCTCTACAGTCAGTTGGTGGTATTCTTCTCGGCACAATACTTTCGTAAGACTCTTTATTTGTATTGTCCTGCCAGTGTTCTAAAACAAAATACTTTCTCATGTGTCAAATTTAATGTGAAATGCAAATTGTTCTTCAAGAAGTTTTCCTTATTTAGAAACTGTTTTATTTTGTATTCTTTCGTGCATAATTGCGTAGTATTTTAAATGTGTGACTGCTAAGATTGATTGTATTTATTCTACAATCTTAGCACGGGCGTTTTGGGCAATGCTCTGATGTGTGATGTTCTCAGGTCCTGTGGTAGGAAATTTGTAATTTATACCAATATCATCATTTGCCATTCTCAGCAGCACAGACATATTTCCCCCACAAACATCTCTTCTTAAAAAGAATTGTATATTTCATTACATAACTTAAGGATTTTATCAGATCCGAAATATCATACATAACTGATAAATAAATATTAAATCATCATGTGCCATGCCAATAATCGTAGGTGGTCATGTTTCGCCATCTTACACGGTCACCAGAATTATGGATCAGCTCTGTGTTCTTGTTTCGACCATATCATGTGGTCAAGCCATCCAGATATTTACTTCGCTGCCTTCAACGTGTTCTTTTACCCTCAATATTGCCGTTTATTTCTTGTCATAATGTGTCCCAAAATGTTGACTGTCTACGTTTAATTTCTCTAATCAGTTTAGTTTTCATTTGCCTCCTGTAGGACTTGCTCAGTGGTTTTTCTGTCTGTCCATGGTATTCTTTGCATATTCCACAGAAACCAAATTTCCACAACCATTATAATTTTTTCAACTTGTCTGTTCATTGTCAACGTTTCATCTATATCTATAAAACACAATGTATGTATGTATGTATGTATGTATGTATGTATGTATGTATGTATGTATGTATGTATGTATGTATGTATGTATGTATGTATGTATGTATGTATGTATGTATGTATGTATGTATGTATGTATGTATGTCCGTTCTTTATGTGTTCGCGAACGGTCCATCTGATTGAGATGAAATTTTCTACATGTTTTCTTTTCATTCCAGTGCAACCAACTGTAATAGTTTCTTAGTGTACAATCATCTATTTACTTATTAAAATTTAATTGTGTAATTACATGACTCAACATAAGAAAAAATAAAACAAGGGACATAACTTTTAGTAGCATTGCTATATCTTAAGTTAAGTCCCCTGGCTATAGAAAGATAGATAGATAGATAGATAGATAGATAGACAGACAGACAGACAGACAGACCCTCGCCAGGGACTGGGCGAAGCCGGGCCGGGTCAGACAGACAGACAGATAGACAGACAGTCGGGAACTTATATGACTACTTGTATGAATTAAATGAGATGCTCCCCACCAGGGACTGGGTGAAGCCGGGCCGGGTCAGACAGACAGACAGACAGACAGATAGTCGGGAACGGGAACTTATATGACTACTTATATGAATTAAATGAGATACTCCCCACCAGGAGCTGGGCGAAGCCGGGCCGGGTCAGACAGACAGACAGACAGACAGATAGATCCCCGCCAGGGCCTGGGCGAAGCCGGGCCGGGTCAGCTAGAATCCATATAAAAGTATAGGTTCTATGTAAAGGTTCTATGTAGCACTTCAACACTCTTTTTCTCATTGCAATCGGCATCATTTTATTGATCAGTATGTTTTCCATCTTGCAAAAGCCTACCTTTGCCATAGCAATTCTTGTTCTAATCTCTTCAAGGCACTTCCTATCAGATGTTATGACTGCTTTGAGATAGTTGTACCGATTCACTTGGTTTTAAGAAATTGTCCAGAACAATTCTTTCTTCCTAGTGATGATCACAATCTTACTTCTTATAATGTAATTCTGATCCAAGTTGTCCACTATGTAGAACAACCGCATCTACTAAATGTTGCAGATCTTGTTCATTGTTTGCAATCAATATTGTATCATCCACATATCTAATGATACCTCTCATTTAAATATAGCTCTTCATTATTTCACCTGCTAATAATCAATATATTAAATTGTCTTCACAAAACAGCAGTTCAGATGTTATATTTTAGTTGAAGCTGTAGGGAAACTCTGGTTATATCTGACTGACAGAACTCAACAATCAACAGAAAATGTGTACCAAAATCAATTGGTCAAACATATTTAATTTCTCCCTTAGATACTCACAGAATCTGGTTAGACAGTGTACAGCGAATCTTCATAAACTGAATGATCAAATGCATGAGACAAGACAGCAGCTTACATGGCAAGGGCAGTATGCAGCTACTGCTGTTAAACACAACATAAATATAACTGCTGACAATCCACTTTGAAACTTTTAGTTGTTTTAGTCTTTGACATCATTAAAGAGTCAGGAACAATTAACTGAATTGAGGCCCTGAAAATGTATACATTTAAACAGAAAAACATGTGTTTAATAGAAGAAAAAACAAATATCAAGGTCTTAGAAAAGCTGTAAATGAAGAAAGCTGATGGATGTAGTAACAGAGACAAGTCAAATACTATGGCCACATTAAAACACCTGTCACTTTTATTAAAATAATTATCATGAAGTCGATGTTTTGAAGAATGTTGCTTTCGTCTCATCCTGCAGGAAAGACCATCTTTCACTAGTTACCCTGTAATTAGACAATACTGGAAGGACAAGTCAAAGGCAGGTGAGCAAGAGGTAGACCAAGATACATGTGAGAGATAACAAGAAGAGATGACGAAACAGGACACCCAACACAATGTGTTGGAGATCCATTGCAGCCAACGATAAAACAGTGTAGACAGTACCTGACTGATTGATATAATCAACCCAGTCACCTAGTTAATGACCTAGCAATCTGTTCATTGTGGAAGCAATAATATTAGTACAGGTGAGATTAAACTTGGGTTAAACATTCCTCTGGAAAAACACTTCTGCTGCCACTGGGAAATCCTAAAATGCTTGACTATGGAGATCATCAATGCCTCCAAACCACATACATGGGCAGCAGAACAGGAAGTCACATAAAATTTAATCATATTAGGCTCCATGGACATGCACCATAAAATTGCAACCAGTAATATCCGAGTGGATAGTATTCAGAAGTTGTGCTTCACATCACTCACCTGGATTTAGATACAGGGACATGGCAGATTTAAAGGTCATTGATGTGCAGACCGAGTTACAAATGTTATCAGACAGACAGTGGGATCAACATCTTGTGCCACATTTATTGAAAGACAGATGATCAAGTGGTTTGGCCATCTCATTAGATCCTAGTTAGTTAGTTAGTCGTAGTTCCAACCTCACAGCAACGGGTCATCTCCATTATGCTCTGTTCCTGTGCCAGTGAATATCGCACAAAACGCTCCCCACTGCCCAATGTGAAAAGTGGAAAAGACAGGAGTCTCGACAAACAACAGCCCGCACAGATCTCATTAGAATGCAACACTATCACTGGCCTTACATCAAAGATCACCTGCGACGAGACCAAGAGGACGTCCAAGAAGAAAATGGATTGACGACATCAAAGACATTATACAATCACACGGAATAACACTATCCAGTGCCACCAATTGGGCGCTGGAGTGCCAATTATTCCTCCCAAGACGCTTGACTGCAAAAGTGGATGTTGATGATGTGCAGACCAGCTGGCAAATAATGCACCAATACACACGGGAAGAAGCATGGGCAGGGCTGATATAACCAATGTATTATGAACTCAGTTGGCGGATACTGACGAGATTTGAACGCTAGCCTAATGACATTAACTGGGGTGAAACCTGGTCAAGTACATCAATGCCACCCTCGAGGGAAAGAGAGGAGATTCCATAACCAACTCTTGTGGGAACAGTGAACAGAAATACTTGGCTGCTGCATCTAGGGACTGAGAAGACATGGGAATGCCCAATGTGCAGTGACATTGTTCAACATAGCAGAACACATCTGCTGGATACAGCAGACAGCAACATACAGCACACTACACGTGTCTGCATCTCTGCATACGATTATAGCAGTGTGGACATTTTACAGGCTAAGATGCTTGCTGAAAGACAAGTGTAACTATTCCTCACATTTTGTTGAAGATTCACAGATATCTGTTACAAACATCCTTTTCCTACTGATTCAAATCATAGGCATCATTTTAGGTCAGTTATGTGTGTGTATGTGTAATGGGTGTCAATACACAAGGCAGTAATGCACATTCTCCTTGCAAATACATCCTCCAAACACATGGTTGTTGATCTTGATATGCTCAGTAATGTTTCACATCCAGTTAGCTCAAATGAAAAAAGCTACAAACTCACAATGTAAGTTAGCTGTAAATTATTTCAGCATTAGTCTTCTTCTTCTTCTGCATTCATCCGGAATGTTGTTTTAGACGTAACAGCATTATGCCTGTTTAAAGCAGAGCTGCGATATTTGCACCTTTCGGCCAACACATCTGACTTCTTCAGGCATTTGTTGACAGGGTTACCTTCCCAGGTAGCAGTCGTCTGATATTACATGAAAGTGTGTCTGTCAACCTCCACCTCAAGTGCAGAGAATCTCAACAAAGACACTGAATATGTCTGTCAACCTCCACCTCATGTGTAGAGAATCTCAACAAAGACAATGAATATGTCTGTCAACCTCCACCTCATGTGTAGAGAATCTCAACAGAGACACTGAATATGTCTACCAACCTCCACCTCATGTGTAGAGAATCTCAACAGAGACACTGAATATGTCTGTCAACCTCCTCCACATGTGTAGAGAATCTCAACAGATGCTGAATGTCTGTCAACCTCCACCTCATGTGTAGAGCATCTCAACAGAGACACTGAATGTCTGTCAACCTCCACCTCATGTGTAGAGAATCTCAACAGAGACACTGAATATGTCTGTCAACCTCTACCTCATGTGTAGAGAATCTCAACAGAGACACTGAATGTCTGTCAACCTCCACCTCATGTGTAGAGAATCTCAACAGAGACACTGAATATGTCTGTCAACCTCTACCTCATGTGTAGAGAATCTCAACAGAGACACTGAATATGTCTGTCAACCTCTACCTCATGTGTAGAGAATCTCAACAGAGACAATGAATATGTCTGTCAACCTCCACCTCACGTGTAGAGAATCTCAACAGAGACACTGAATGTCTGTCAACCTCTACCTCATGTGTAGAGAATCTCAACAGAGACACTGAATATGTCTGTCAACCTCTACCTCATGTGTAGAGAATCTCAACAGAGACACTGAATGTCTGTCAACCTCCACCTCATGTGTAGAGAATCTCAACAGAGACACTGAATATGTCTGTCAACCTCTACCTCATGTGTAGAGAATCTCAACAGAGACACTGAATATGTCTGTCAACCTCCACCTCATGTGTAGAGAATCTCAACAGAGACACTGAATATGTCTGTCAACCTCTACCTCATGTGTAGAGAATCTCAACAGAGACACTGAATGTCTGTCAACCTCCACCTCAAGTGTAGAGAATCTCAACAGAGACACTGAATATGTCTGTCAACCTCTACCTCATGTGTAGAGAATCTCAACAGAGACACTGAATGTCTGTCAACCTCCACCTCATGTGTAGAGAATCTGAACAGAGACACTGAATATGTCTGTCAACCTCTACCTCATGTGTAGAGAATCTCAACAGAGACACTGAATGTCTGTCAACCTCCACCTCATGTGTAGAGAATCTCAACAGAGATGCTGAATATGTTTGGCCAAAACAGTGGTTCATAACTAAATAGGACACTAGATATGTGTGAATAAACTATGAGAAATATAGAATAAAGGTTGTGTCTAGTGCTAATTGATAACAGTATTAGGCTTAGTTCTGATTCATAACAATATTAAGTAGATAGATCAAATGTCATGCTTAGTTCTGATTTATAACAGTGTTATGTAATTTGACCACAAATGTGAGTCATGATTTATAATAGTGTTAGGCAGTAAGTTGATAGATCACATGTCATGTTTAGTGCTGATTTATAACGTCAGGTAGACAGATAACATGTCACATTTAGTACTGATTTATAACAATGTTAGGTAGACAGATCACATGTCATGTTTGGTACTGATTTACAACAATGTTAGGTAGACAAATCACATGCCATGTTTGGTACTGATTTATAACAATGTTAGTAGTCAGATCACATTTGTTTAAGGCTGATTTCTACCAGTTAGATAGTTAGATCACATGTTATCTACGGTACTGATACATAACCAAATTTGGTGTTTTGTTTGGTAACATCATATAAACAAGAATTTGAAGCTATGACGCAAAATTATTTTCCATGAAACTGACAGTGGAGATATTAAAGTCTTTGTAAATGATGGGGGAAATACTGGAGGCCCCTGTGCTATATAATTACACTGTTTGTTTAAAGAAACCATGAACACCATCTGAGAACAAGATGTAGTAAAAGACAAGTAGCGGGCCCTGTCTCATGCACTGATGCACACTGGGTACACGGTGCTAGCGCCATATTTGTATAGACCAACCAAGGCTCGGCGGGCCATGTGCTCATTATCATGCTGGCAGACGCTATTTTCCAGAACATTTCTGGGGTAGCCATTTTAGGCTGGGTCTAACTGGGAGCTCAGGTCTATTAAAACAAATTCCTGCCTCGATGGAAAGTCCAACACATGACCATCAGGCTAACACACAAGCGTGCTAGCCGCCACCATACCATGGCTCCCATGAGAATAAAGACATGAATGATAATTTGTGCCCACTTATAGAACATCTTTGTTTTTTGTACTTGTAAATGTATACATTTCAATCAAGAGATATTCACGTAGTAATGTCAAAGCAGTCAAACACTACTTTTCCACTAGATTTTCAATATGTGTAAGCATATCAATAAATCACAATGAAATAATTAAGCACATGAAATAATTGATCAGCATGCATTTCAAAATGTACCCACTTTCAATAATGAATACCCTACCTCTATATCATACCCCAACCTCTAAATGTATGGGTAGCATTTATGAGCAGGCAGGAGAAAATAAAAAGCTTGTATGAGTTAAAACTAGTGAAACGCTATAGAAAAAAAACACACATAAAGATTAAAGGTGACAGAATAATACAATTTTCACATGCAAAACAATGTCACGAGATATGTCCCTGGTTGTAAAATGACCACTGATGACTTAGAAGATAAATGTATAAAATGACACATGTTAAAACTGTTTGCACAAAAAATGTCTACAGAACAAATTCAATTCAGCAGAGAAACATAAACCACATGTTAAGTAAAATAGTATACTGGAAAGGCAATATTAAAACATATGAGATCTGTGTATTGTGTTACATAAAATAAGTAAATATTGCACAGATTATTGCACACAAACTAAAATATTCTACAGCAAACAGCATGACTGCCTTTCAACATAATCAGATAGCAGTATTCTTATTGTTTATGACTCTGTGTGTGTGTGTGTATGTGCGTGCGCACAAGAGAGAGAGAGAGAGAGAGAGAGAGAGAGAGAGAGAGAGAGAGAGAGAGAGAGAGAGAGAGAGAGAGAGAGAGAGAGAGAGAGAGAGAGAGAGAGAGAGAGAGAGAGAGAGAGATGTGACATTAGTATCATCATACAGGTCTGCCTGCTCATGACTATACATTTGTGATAATTATCACCACGGCTGTGTGCATATTAATGACTATACATTTGTGACAATAATATCACCACAGCTGTGTATATATTAAAGACTATACATTTGTGACAATTATCAGCACAGCTGTGTACATATTAATGATTACACATTTGTGACATTATAATTACCACTGCTGTGTATATATTAAAGACTATACAACTGTGACATCTAAAATCCTATGAATGCCTACATAATAGTCACACCAATATCGTCACAGGTGCACCTCTTAATGTCTACACAGTTGTGTACTTCTTAATGTCTATAAAGTGGTGACCTATTAATGTCTACATAGTGGTGCACCTATTACTGTCTACATAATTGTACACCTATTAATGTCTACATAATTGTGCACCTATTAATGTCTACATAATTGTGCACTTATTAATGTCTACATAATTGTGCACCTATTAATGTCTACTAATTGTGTACCTATTAATGTCTACATAGTGGTGCACCTATTAATGTCTACATAATTGTGCACCTATTAATGTCTACATAATTGTGTACCTATTAATGTCTACAGTTGTGAATCAGTTGTAAACCTATGGATGTCTACAATTATAATTAAAAAGTTAGCTGCATATCCTTTACAGGACGTTGCATTCAACACCAGCATTTTTTGCTATTGTGATGTCTTGGCAAGTTTACATTCAGTAGTTTGCCATTGCTTTCTGAATGACCGGCACCCATACCATTTCATAAAAAACCAATGCAACGCTGTCTGCTGCCAAATCATGCGCAGCTGTGTTTCAAATGCTGGTATGTGGGATCAACAATTATAATTGTCTACCTATTCATATCTACACAGCAGTATGTATTACAGTGTTAAAATGACATGTCGCCCGCGTGTTAGCAGGCCAAGATGGAAAGTCAAGACCAGTAGCACTGTAACCCACCATGCATGTCACGTGGCTGATGCTATAAGCATATTGCACATTTTAAGGGCATTCAAAACCACAATGTATTTAACAATATTTATCATGATCACATTCTACACAGCCTAATAGATCTGTAATATGTTATTAATTAACAGCAATAGAATTGGCGACATGGAAGATAACGAGTAGATAAATTCCTACATACAACCAGGATAAAGTGTCTGGATGTGATGTGTGAATTACCTAAACTAAGTCTAGTGATTAATAAATGTTTAAAAAAATTTAAGCAAACCATACCTAATTTATAAAAATTGAATGGAAATATACATACAAAACAGTATACAATACAACTACAATAACTGATATATGTCAAATAACTTGTACAGGTTGCATGAGAGCAGTTGACTAATGAAACATTCATGAATATACAAAATGAAGAAAAGAGTTACTTAGTTATACTAGTCTCAAATGACTAGATGAGTGAGAATAGAAGAGAGACGGACATCCAAAAACTCGGAAATGTCTAAAAACTGTACATACAACACATATCTTTTTAAACACAAATCTTCAATCTGACTATGAATAAAGAAAACATTATGATAGGAAATGAAACCATGTATCTAATCATTCTTATAAAGTATTTAAATACAGAAGTACAGAGATGAAGAAAAGTTGATTAAACTAGCAATTAATGTTCACAATGACAGTTTAAGACTGATCATCATCATAATCATGTGTCTGGGCAACTAGAGTAGATGTTCATGTCTCTCAATAGACCTAAGTCCTTGGATCAACTGTGCTGATGATAATTCTCCCTGCCACCATCTCAGTCCATGTAGCATCATTTCCCTTAGTCTGCCTCTTTCCCCAGAGTTTATTCCAGTCATCATGATGTTTTCCCATGTCTCTCTTCTCAACAGATGTTATTGTCTCTTTTTGATACTTGTATATGTTCTACTTTCATAAGCTTTTTCCAGGCAATTACTGTTAGTTAACTCTGGTGGTCCAAGGTATTCGTAACATTTGTCTCAGGAACCATAACTCCATTGCTTTCAAGCAGATTGCTCATTCAAGTTCCATGATTCGCTGCCATAGAGCAAAAAAGGTTGTATATAACATCTCAGTACTCTCTTTTTGACATTGATTGTCAGTGATTTATTAATGCATAAAATACTTTTCATTTTCTGAAATGGAGCTTTTGCTTGGCTCTTAATCTCTGTCACATATCTTCCATCTGATGTTATAACTTCCCCTAGCTATTTACATGTATCCACTTGGTTAAGCATTTCTCTTCTATTGTTATATCACATTCTGGTATCATCTTTTTTTTTGGATATAACCATTGTTTCTGTTTTCTGGATATTCGAGGAATTTGTTTTTGCCATTCACTATTACTACAATGTCCAACAGTGATGTATGTATATCTAATTACATGCATCAACCTGATAATTATATTAAACCCACCATACACAATGTGTAAAAGTTGACACACTTGCCTCTACAATTTGTGACATTCAAATGTTACATACAGCTGGATAAACAAAGCTCCTGTAACAATGGGTGAAAACTATACAAGATGAAACCCAAGCACATATGATATTATAAGCACAATACTTCCATCCTGCACAACTCATGTAGAATCTATATGTTAATCATCTTCTGCGCTCATCCGAAATTTTTTTTCCGAACGTGACTGCGTTGTGCCTGTTTACAGCAGAGCTGCATTATTGCACCGTTAGGCCAACACATCTGACTTCTGTGGGCATTTGTTGACCGGGTTAACCTCCCCGGGGCTATATGTTAATGAACTTATTGTTGCTAACTTGTAACAATCCAGTAGCACTTGGGCTTCCGCCCTTCAACCCAACGCCATGTACTGTCCTGATACATGCAAGGATAAAGTGATACCAACTGCAACTTTTTTAGGTACGCTCAACAATAAGAATATAAACTGTAGTCATTCAGACACATGATAGTATTTGAAACAAACAAGTTTCTATTATAAATGGCACAAAGTTGACAGAAATAATACACAATTTAAAAACAATCATTTTCAAAAACATGTCACCCTGAGTGGCTCAATTGCTAATTGTCCCGAAGCAGCTTCCTGATGCAACACATTTTGAGAGCAAGAAGTAATAGGTGGCAATCTTTTTCTCACTTTGGCAAGCAATGAGTTCAGGCATCAAACTCAGTAGCTCAATGAATACAAAAATGTTTTTATTACAGATTATACTACTACAAGGAAGAGCACAGCTCTACATTAGAATGAACTGCCTGCACACACACACACACACACAAACTGCCACACTAGTGATTAAGAAATCACCATTAAATAATGTCATAGTCCTAACCATTGACACTGTGAGATCGTGAACTTTAAAAGTGCAAAATAGAAAGCAGCAAGGCTTGCAAAGGAGACAGACAAAAATGCAAACCAGAGACTGAACAACATTGTGGCGACTATCTTTAACTGCTACTCCTGACATAATCATATTGTCTGTAGAGACTAGATGAAACTACTTCTTCTGCCTTTCATCACGTAATAGAGCCCTCAAACAACCAAGGCCATTGTAGTAAGTGTACAAAAATAGAAATGCCTTTTGTCAACATGCTCATGATTGGTTGAATTCTGTAGCTAAATTCCCAATGGGATAAAGTAGGCACTCTCACATAAATCCTTGTTGGTCATCTTTAACGACGTCATGGCAGGGTGCAGTGTTACTATTCTTGGCTTCCCATAAGGGCCACGGTAACACAACACGGGTGCCGATGACACTTCTGGAAAATGCAATTTCAGGGCAGTGATGTGCATACAGCGTGGTTAGGCGTAAATAATGATGACTATATACATAACCAGAAGCCACTGACCATACAATGGCAATAGCTAATCATGCAGAAGTGCAACAGATATATTTATAGGCAATAAGAAAGAATTATCACCACTCTGTGAAAAATTGCACAAACAAGTATTCAATAAAATACACACTACTACAAATACATTTCTGTCACAAATTCTGTGGAATTAGAAAAAACACTAAGATATTAAGTAATGTCATAAAACAGTAAAATAAAAGGAGCAAGAAACATCTATTTAAATAAATAGCAAGATCTTTAAATAAAAAAAATACACAAATATTCAATATATTCATGAACAAGCAACTTAGGCACAAAAGAATGGAGACTCAGAATAAATAATGACCAACAATAATGTGAGAATAGTGAAAATGAGGACAAATATACACAGTGACAACATAATGGTCAGCTTGCTAACACATGAACAGTTTGACCACTTGACAATTTACAATAGCTACAGGGAGAAAGAAGAACAGATGTAGACACATGGCTACAGTTAATCAACAATTAATCAAACATGACAGCTGTGCCCGGGAAACAAAACTGACAGTCGACACAACTGGTCTAATACAGCTCATACAGTGGTTTGAGGAACCTAACTTCAGCAGCTGAATAGTAGGTTTCTACTAAAATATGTCTCATCTAAAATGTGTGTTTCAAGACATGCAATGTCATAACTAACACATACCCGAGGAAGACAACTAAGCAAACGGACACAGCTTGACTTAAAACACTCAAATATAGTTGGTACACAACAGCAAGACAAGTATTAGACTTGAACTCACAGATGATGTAAAAAGTAATGAGATACAGACAACCTTGTATTAGCAGCCCAAACTGGAGAAAACTGCTCGTCCAAGATACCTGTGACATGCTACAGTCACAGGCCACTGTTCCACAGGATACACCAGACTCAGACAGAGAGGCAACTGCAGGGTTTATTGTTCACTGTCATGCTTTCCTTTTCTATGTCGTACTTTAGTCCCAGTGATTTCTGTAGATTTCTCTCCATCACCAGCATCTTCAACCTTATCAGTACTGGTCAGCTCCTCTTCTTTCCCTTGATGTTCACATTCAACCCCCTGTTCATCTCCGCTGTTATTGTCATCTGACACCACATTCTGCTGCAGGCATTGTGACCCACAAGCTAACTTCTCAGGGTCTGATGGATTGCCCTCATCTTTGACTATTAGGTTTTGCTTTATTCCATTTTCTGTTTCACCAGCTACTTGTTTCTCGTCATAAATTACTTTTCCCTCTCCCACCTCAGCATGTTTCATGCCAGGGTTCAATTCATCAGATTTCCCCTGTAAAAGAAATCATAAATAAATGCCAGGAGGAAGATATATATATATATATATATATATATATATATATATATATATATATATATATATATATATATATATATATATATATATATATAAAATAAATTCCTTCCACGCTACTGTCCTTCCCTAGATGTTTTGGTTTTAACTTGTAAAAGTTGCTATCATAGTTTGTACATGAGAATTATTTTATAATGGTCTTATCTGACATAATTATGTGGTTGTTTCGGGATTTGAAATTTAAATATTGAGCACAACCCACTACTGGCAACGCCGATCGCATTCTGGTATGAACCTAAGGCCTATCCACGTCAATATGGAAGCACTATACTCGAGTTTCGCCCTCGTTTGAGCTCGTCAGTAGTGCATATCCCTGACCGGATCCGGAGACAGTCCCGGATCACGCGTGTGAAGCGGGTGTGTAACCACGCGGCACACACTGGACACACCAAATTATCACAACAGAACATCACAACGCTACCCATCGTAGGCTATGCTCAAGATTGCCCAATCGCCGCGACCGACGTCCGTCAATCGATGGGACCCGAACGATCAGGACTTCTCACTGGCAAGGAACACCAGGCCTCCTAAATCCAGTGAGCAATAATAACTTGATTATGTGGTTGTTTCGGGATTTGAAATTTAAATATTGAGCACAACCCACTACTGGCAACGAAACAACCACATAATCAAGTTATTATTGCTCACTGGATTTAGGAGGCCTGGTGTTCCTTGCCAGTGAGAAGTCCTGATCGTTCGGGTCCCATTGATTGACGGACGTCGGTCGCGGCGATTGGGCAATCTTGAGCATAGCCTACGATGGGTAGCGTTGTGATGTTCTGTTATGATAATTTGGTGTGTCCAGTGTGTGCCGCGTGGTTACACACCCGCTTCACACGCGTGATCTGGGACTGTTTCCGGATCCGGTCAGGGATATGCACTACTGACGAGCTCAAACGAGGGCGAAACTCGAGTATAGTGCTTCCATATTGACGTGGATAGGCCTTAGGTTCATACCAGAATGCGATCGGCGTTGCCAGTAGTGGGTTGTGCTCAATATTTAAATTATCTGACATACATCAGTACTTGTATTTTATACTGTTTTTACATACATTTATAAATTCATCACTTTGTTCTTTATGGCATGTTTAGATCTTGTCATGTAATTACTAGACTCGTAAACATTTCTTTAAAGAAACAAGAAACATAAACACTCTGCTTAAGAACTCTATTTATTTGACAAGATCACAAAAGTAGAACCTGGAGTACAACAAAAGGAGACGAAGCCTTGCTACAAACCTTTGAGAACAAAGTTTTAAGACGCATCTTTGGACCCCTTAGGGATACACAAAGTGGAGAGTGGAAAAGAAGAAGTAACAAAGGCATTTATGATCTGTTTAAGTCCCCGCTAATCACTGGTATCATGAAGGCTAATAGACTACAATGGCTGGGGCATATAGAATGAATGGAAGATAATAGGGAAACAAAATTTGCTTACACTCAGGAAATAAATGACTGTAGACCCCGAGGTAGACCAAGATGACGGTGGAGAGATAATACATATACAGATCTACAAGCACTTGGAATCAACGACTGGCAAGAGAAGGTCCACTAGAGAGACGAATGGAGACGGATTGTATCTGCAGCAAAGAACCTCAATGGCTCGGAACGCTGAAGAAGAAGAAGACAAAAGTGGAAGCGTGGAACTAGGATGGACTGATGAATCCTCTTGAATCCTCTGATGAAGTCAGGTTGGTGTACAGACTCTTCTCCCAAAGTGGTACTCATATATGTCCATGGGGGATATGTTGCAGTGCTCTCCTGTTCCCTCTCTAAGCCCAGAAGCCTGTCGGGTGTGCAAGACTGGTACAGAACTCCACATCTGGGAGAGACATGACATCACAAGGTCATGATTCAACACAGCACACACAGACAGGTGGGACTGGGCCTGGTTTGGTCATGTGTCCTCCATAGGTTTCAGACATGTCATTGCCAACTGTCATCAACACAATGCCCACAGGTTTCAGACGTGTCATTGCCAACTGTCATCAACACAATGCCCACAGGTTTAAGATATGTCACTGCAAACTGTCATCAACACAATGCCCACAGGTTTCAGACATGTCATTGCCAACTGTCATCAACACAATGCCCACAGGTTTCAGACATGTCATTGCCAACTGTCTTCAACACAATGCCCACAGGTTTCAGATATGTCACTGTCAACCAACTGTCTATAAGACAATGCCCACAGGTTTCAGACATGTCAATGTCAACAGTCTACAACACAATGCCCACAGGTTTCAGACTGTCACTGTCAACAGTCTTCAAGGCAATGCCCACAGGTTTCAAACATGTGTCACTGTCAACTAGCTGTCTACAAACAATGCTTACAGGTTTCAGACATGTCACTGTCAACAGTCTTCAAGACAATGCCCACAGGTTTCAGACATGTCACTGTAAACAGTCTACAACACAATGCCAAGAGGTTTCAGACATGTCACTGTCAACAACAATGCCCACAGGTTTCAGACATGTCACTGTCAACAACAATGCCCACAGGTTTCAGACATGTCACTGTCAACAGTCTTCAACAAAAATGCCCACAGGTTTCAGACATGTCACTGTCAACAGTTTACAACACAATGCCCACAGGTTTCAGATATGTCACTGTCAACAGTCTTCAACACAATGCCCACAGGTTTCAGACATGTCACTGTCAACAGTCTTCAACACAATGCCCACAGGTTTCAGACATGTCACTGTCAACAGTCTTCAACACAATGCCCACAGGTTTCAGACATGTCACTGTCAACAACAATGCCCACAGGTTTCAGACATGTCACTGTCAACAGTCTTCAACACAATGCCCACAGGTTTCAGACATGTCACTGGCAACAGTCTTCAACACAATGCCCACAGGTTTCAGACATGTCACTGTCAACAGTCTTCAACACAATGCCTACAGGTTTCAGACATGTCACTGTCAACAACAATGCCCACAGGTTTCAGACATGTCACTGTCAACAGTCTTCAACAACAATGCCCACAGGTTTAAGACATGTCACTGTCAACAGTCTTCAACACAATGCCCACGGGTTTCAGACATGTCACTGTCAACAACAATGCCCACAGGTTTCAGACATGTCACTGTCAACAGTCTTCAACACAATGCCCACAGGTTTCAGACATGTCACTGTCAACAGTCTTCAACACAATGCCCACAGGTTTCAGACATGTCACTGTCAACAACAATGCCCACAGGTTTCAGACATGTCACCATCAACAGTCTTCAACACAATGCCCACAGGTTTCAGACATGTCACTGTCAACAACAATGCCCACAGGTTTAAGACATGTCACTGTCAACAGTCTTCAACACAATGCCTACAGGTTTCAGACATGTCACTGTCAACAACAATGCCCACAGGTTTCAGACATGTCACTGTCAACAGTCTTCAACAACAATGCCCACAGGTTTAAGACATGTCACTGTCAACAGTCTTCAACACAATGCCCACAGGTTTCAGACATGTCACTGTCAACAACAATGCCCACAGGTTTCAGACATGTCACTGTCAACAGTCTTCAACACAATGCACACAGGTTTCAGACATTTCACTGTCAACAGTCTTCAACACAATGCCCACAGGTTTCAGACATGTCACTGTCAACAACAATGCCCACAGGTTTCAGACATGTCACTGTCAACAGTCTTCAACAACAATGCCCACAGGTTTCAGACATGTCACTGTCAACAGTCTTCAACACAATGCCCACAGGTTTCAGACATGTCACTGTCAACAGTCTTCAATACAATGCCCACAGGTTTCAGACATGTCACTGTCAACAATCTTCAACACAATGCCTACAGGTTTCAGACATGTCACTGTCAACAGTCTTCAACACAATGCCTACAGGTTTCAGGCATGTCACTGTCAACAAAAATGCCCACAGGTTTAAGACATGTCACTGTCAACAGTCTTCAACACAATGCCTACAGGTTTCAGACATGTCACTGTCAACAACAATGCCCACAGGTTTCAGACATGTCACTGTCAACAGTCTTCAACAACAATGCCCACAGGTTTCAGACATGTCACTGTCAACAGTCTTCAACACAATGCCTACAGGTTTCAGACATGTCACTGTCAACAACAATGCCCACAGGTTTCAGACATGTCACTGTCAACAGTCTTCAACACAATGCCCACAGGTTTCAGACATGTCACTGTCAACAGTCTTCAACAAAAATGCCCACAGGTTTCAGACATGTCACTGTCAACAGTCTTCAACACAATGCCCACAGGTTTCAGACATGTCACTGTCAACAGTCTTCAACACAATGCCCACAGGTTTCAGACATGTCACTGTCAACAGTCTACAACACAATGCCCACAGGTTTCAGACATGTCACTTTCAACAACAATGCCCACAGGTTTCAGACATGTCACTGTCAACAACAATGCCCACAGGTTTCAGACATGTCACTGTCAACAGTATACAACACAATGCCCACAGGTTTCAGACATGTCACTGTCAACAGTCTTCAACACAATGCCTACAGGTTTCAGACATGTGTCACTGTCAACAGTCTTCAACACAATGCCCACAGGTTTCAGACATGTCACTGTCAACAATTTTCAACACAATGCCCATATGTAGTCTTCAACACAATGCCTACAGGTTTCAGACATATCACTGTCGACAACAATGCAAACAGGTTTCAGACATGTCACTGTCAAGTCTTCAACACAATGCCCACATGTAGTCTTCAACACAATGCCCACAGGTTTCAGACATGTCACTGTCAACAACAATGCCCACAGGTTTCAGACATGTCACTGTCAACAGTCTTCAACAAAAAGGCCCACAGGTTTCAGACATGTCACTGTCAACAGTCTTCAACACAATGCCTACAGGTTTCAGACATGTCACTGTCAACAGTCTTCAACACAATGCCCACAGGTTTCAGACATGTCACTGTCAACAGTCTTCAACGCAATGCCCACAGGTTTCAGACATGTCACTGTCAACAGTCTTCAACAAAAATGCCCACAGGTTTCAGACATGTCACTGTCAACAGTCTTCAACACAATGCCCACAGGTTTCAGACATGTCACTGTCAACAGTCTTCAACACAATGCGCACAGGTTTCAGACATGTCACTGTCAACAGTCTTCAACACAATGCCCACAGGTTTCAGACATGTCACTGTCAACAGTCTACAACACAATGCTCACAGGTTTCAGACATGTCACTGTCAACAACAATGCCCACAGGTTTCAGACATGTCACTGTCAACAACAATGCCCACAGGTTTCAGACATGTCACTGTCAACAGTCTACAACACAATGCCCACAGGTTTCAGACATGTCACTGTCAACAGTCTTCAATACAATGCCCACAGGTTTCAGACATGTCACTGTCAACAGTCTTCAACAAAAATGCCAACAGGTTTCAGACATGTCACTCACTGTCAACAGTCTTCAACACAATGCCCACAGGTTTCAGACATGTCACTGTCAACAGTCTTCAACACAATGCCCACAGGTTTCAGACATGTCACTGTCAACAGTCTTCAACACAATGCCTACAGGTTTCAGACATGTCACTGTCAACAGTCTACAACACAATGCCCACAGGTTTCAGACATGTCACTGTTGACAAAAATGCCCACAGGTTTCAGACATGTCACTGTCAAGTCTTCAACACAATGCCCACAGGTTTCAGACATGTCACTGTCAACAGTCTTCAACACAATGCCTACAGGTTTCAGACATGTGTCACTGTCAACAGTCTTCAACACAATGCCCACAGGTTTCAGACATGTCACTGTCAACAATCTTCAACACAATGCCCACATGTAGTCTTCAACACAATGCCCACATGTAGTCTTCAACACAATGCCCACAGGTTTCAGACATGTCACTGTCAACAACAATGCCCACAGGTTTCAGACATGTCACTGTCAACTGTCTTCAACACAATGCCTACAGGTTTCAGACATGTCACTGTCAACAACAATGCCCACAGGTTTCAGACATGTCACTGTCAACAGTCTTCAACACAATGCCCACTGGTTTCAGACATGTCACTGTCAACAGTCTTCAACAAAAATGCCCACAGGTTTCAGATATGTCACTGTCAACAGTCTTCAACACAATGCCCACAGGTTTCAGACATTTCTCTGTCAACAGTCTTCAACACAATGCCCACAGGTTTCAGACATGTCACTGTCAACAGTCTTCAACACAATGCCCACAGGTTTCAGACATGTCACTGTCAACAGTCTACAACACAATGCCCACAGGTTTCAGACATGTCACTGTCAACAACAATGCCCACAGGTTTCAGACATGTCACTGTCAACAGTCTACAACACAATGCCCACAGGTTTCAGACATGTCACTGTCAACAGTCTTCAACACAATGCCTACAGGTTTCAGACATGTGTCACTGTCAACAGTCTTCAACACAATGCCCACAGGTTTCAGACATGTCACTGTCAACAATCTTCAACACAATGCCCACATGTAGTCTTCAACACAATGCCTACAGGTTTCAGACATGTCACTGTCGACAACAATGCCCACAGGTTTCGGACATGTCACTGTCAAGTCTTCAACACAATGAACACATGAAGTCTTCAACACACTGCCCACAGGTTTCAGACATGTCACTGTCAAGAACAATGCCCACATGTTTCAGACATGTCACTGTCAACTGTCTTCAACACAATGCCTACAGGTTTCAGACATGTCACTGTCAACAACAATGCCAACAGGTTTCAGACATGTCACTGTCAACAGTCTTCAACACAATGCCCACAGGTTTCAGACATGTCACTGTCAACTGTCTTCAAGACAATGCCCACATGTAGTCTTCAACACAATGCCCATACATTTCAGACATGTCACTGTCAACAACAATGCCCACAGGCAGAACCTAGGAAAACATAAAATAACTGCAGCAAACAACTGTTGACAGCTGAGCTGGGGTGTCTACATGAGAAAGTGAAGAGCTGAAGCAAGACTGACATACAGAGAATGTTACCTTGGACTGGCCCACATCTGCAGTGTTCACTTGATCAACATTGGAGTGGACGGTCTGCATGGCACTGAGGATTCTGCACATCTGAGCCTCAGTCTCCTCCAGCCGTTTCTGCAGCATTCTCATCTCATCTAACGCTGAAAGATGCAGTGTAAACATGATCAGTCTGTGCATGTAGTCCACACCCCATGTCACCCGTAGAGTTAACAAGAAAGTAAGTGAAGGACCCTCTCCCATGCCTTCAGGTATTTTGGATATATGGTGCTAGTCCCATATTTCTACAGACCTGTCATCACTGGATAGGCCATGTGGTAAATACCACGCCTTTACTTTCTAGAACATTTCCTATTTTAGGCTGGCTGACCTAGAAGTCCAGGCATATTTAAAAAACATCTCTGCCTGAATGGGGTTAACCCCACATACCACTAGGCCAGCATGCTAGCCACTACAATATCACAGTTCCCTATTCAAAGAATGTGAAACACAAATAAAAAAAAAATTTAAAAAAAAACAAAACAACAACAACAACCAGTGTAGCTTCACCATCAGATTCATACAGCTGAGACTGAATGGCAGATGTGAAAGAATTTGCCACCAAAGCTCTATATGATATGGCACTGTTGTGATGGAGAAATACTCTAGTTAGTAGGCCTGGGTGTTCCCACAAGGACCCTGAAGCATTAGCAGAACTTGCAGCATTAACATTCTAACCTTTCTTCTGTTTTCCACAGAGGCCAACAAACGTCCTTTGATAATCTTTATAAGTGTAATCTTCTCTGATGATGGCAAAACTTTGAATTTCTTGGCTGAAGGTGAAGGAAAGTGGTTCCATTGCACTGAAGTATGCTTTGACTCAGGATTGTAGTGATGCAGTCATGACACATCTTCATAATTCTGTTCAGCATGTATTTTCTTTCATCTGTGTACCAAGAGAGATGTGCCTAGAACAGGCCCATTAAGTTCATATATTTCGTTCCTCAGGAAGTTTAGTTTTCTGGCCACCCACTTCGAGGATGGCAGCCACTTATATTTTTTTTTTTTTTTACACATGCACACACCTCTAGCAGTTTGCTGTCTAAATTATCTTTACAGCTGGATGCTGCTGCCACCGAATGATATATTAAAACTCTACACTACCATTTTAGCTCCTACATATCAGTTTGCAACTGATTGACTTTTGCCGATCACGCATCAAACAAGAAAATTATGACTGAAATATACAAGGTCATCAACAGAAGAGGTAGAATAGGGGTACTGGCATTTTGCAGAAACATACTAGGCAAGAGAAACAAAGCGAACAGAGAAATCTGTACCAGCCAAACAGATCAGCAACATTACTGATGTATAAGCAAGATCAGTTTCACGTTGATCTTGATATATATACGTTATGTATACAAGCATTTATCCTATATATAAATATAACTTACAATAGTCTGCTTCTAATCTGATTCACAAATATTTCAAGAAGTGTTTCATCTTGTAAATGATACAACTAAATGCAATAATTTATCCATCTTGTAAATAAGACCACTAGATGTGATAATGTATCCATCTTGTAAATTCTTGTAAATGATACAACTAATGTGATAATTTATCCATCTTGTAAATTATACTGGTCTCCCTAGCCAAGGTGTTAATGACATTGTTCGTAATCCTGTATATCCACGATGGGAAAACAGCAGCTGCGAGAATCGGTAGCGGTTCGCGCCGTGCTGGTAACTTATGGGGGTATGTGAGCCGGTCGTTCAGAAAGCAATGGCAAACTACTGAACGTAAAACTTGCTTAGTACCTCAACAGCAGCTGAAAAATGCTGGTGTTGACTGCAACATCCTTCAAAGGACATGCAACATTTAAAAAAAAATGATAGCACTAGATGTAACAATTTATCAGTCACTCTCTGCATCCATTACTACTCTTATTTCTAGTAAGATTACTTTTCTTATTTGCTTATTAGTAGCACATTATAAATAGCTTTGGAGGGGTAATAATATTTCATTATACAATTATGATGGATGATAAGAAGACATACATTGGCACCTTGCCGTCTTGACAGACGATAGTTTGTGCTTTAAAAAGGCACAATAACTTTTACCTATGGTGGTAACGAATGTGACTGATAAGGCCAATTCGCACTGTAAATGTCCGTCTCACACGCTTGGTTTGCGACTTATCTGCAATAATTTTCTCCTTAGTCTTTATTCCATTTCTGATCTTTGCCCTCCATGCAACACGTTCAGCGGCGACTTGCTCCCACTGTGCATTATCAATGCCTGTATCAATCATGTCCCGCTTACACACATCTTTGTATCGTAGTAGAGGCCAACCCTGAAATCTCCTACCCATCTGTAATTCACCAAAAAAGATGTCCTTTGGTATTCTACCATCATCCATCCTCCTAAGATGTCCTATCCATCTAAGTCTACGAAGACTGAGCATGGAATAAACCGTCACACAACCTGATCTTTCCAATACTTCAGTATTTATGATTTTGTCTTGCCACTTAATACCAAGAATTCTTCGCAGACACTGCATATGAAAGCTGTGTTAAACGTTTCTCTTGGTGTGAGTAAGTTGTCCAGGTTTCACTGCCATAAAGAAGAGTACTAAGGACACAGGCTTGATAGACAAGGACTTTTGTTTTGGCAATAAGCTTCCTGTTCTCCCAGACTCTTTTTCTTAACCTGTTCATTGTTGTTGCTGCCTTACCAATATCGGATGTTTATTTCCTGATCAAGAGATAATTTGCTATTTACCACTGATCCTAGATATGTAAAATGGTCTACCATCTCTAGTTCGGTGTCGTCAATAAAGATTGATGGTACCCCATGTGCACCTTGTGACATAATCTGTGTCTTCTTTTTGCTAATTGTTAAACCAAATTCAGAACAAGCATTGGAGAGTGCAGATAGTAGACATTGTAATTCTTCCTCAGAGTGGGTCGTAACTGTATCATCATCATCTGCAAAAAGCAACTCTCTGATCATGATGATAAGAAGAACAGTGAAAAGAAACTGTTACTCCCAAAAATAGAAACAGTGTACTTACAGACATTTTTGTCATCAATTCGAGTGAGCAAGTGCTCCAGCTGCTTCCTCTGTTGATCATCGGCGTAAATATTGTGCACATCCCCGGCACCACAGTAGTCAGCTGGAAAACCCATTCTGTCCACAGGATAATCACTATCCATCCTGTTTTCATAAGACGACCCGTCATCCCAGGAATTATTCGTTGATTTGTTAAATACCTAATGTGGAGACACAAGAACTCTATTTACCACCTAGAATATTAACATTTCAACATTTCATTTACTCTTACTTCCAAATGTTAGTGATTTATTATAGTATACAAGGGGGGGCTTCAAATGAAAACCTTACATTATTTTTTTGGGTGAATTTCTGGGGTGGGGGGAATTAAAGAACAAATGTATAATTTTTCGATGTATTCACCACTGCGTTCAATGCAAGTCTTCCAATGCTGATAAAGTGCTTGGATTCAGTAGAAAAAAATTCTCCGGGGTCACTACTTGGTGTGGCCGTGAACAGTCTGTCACAGAAGTGATGCCATTTTGAAACTTCCTACTTCATTAATACACTTGCTGGACTGACAGGCATGCATCACCATACTAGACCTTCATTTGCTGAAGAATTTCTATAGGTTTCACCCCTCATTGATCAAAAAATGGATAATAGAATGCTGCTCCTCTTTGTTCCATGTCAAAAGTGGGGCGGCCATCTTTACTGTTTATCTGCACCATGATGTCACATGCTGAACACTCTTGACATCCTCAATAACATTGACAGGTTACAAGACAAAGGTGCTGAAAAGTGTCTGGCTCATATATATATCGTTCCAACTCTTCTCGTTGTCCTCTGCATTCTGTATTGGCCTTGATAATGTTGTCCTGCCAGTCAGTATTGTTCCAAGTTCCAGCCAACTTCTTGGGTCAACTCCATGATCTGAATCCCGTAACTATTGATCAACAAAGCTGACGTGCACTACGTGATGCGTCAAACACCTAATTATCTCTGTGCTTTTTGTTTGAGAGTTGTGCTCCATCTACTTGTGCCTTCATTAGCTCTGTTACGACTTGGCAAAAGGCATGGTTATTGTAATTTCTTTCATATTTTTAAGGTTTTTATTTGAAGCACCCTTGTAATATTAGTTTTTATTATATGTTAAATTTTTAATCAGTGACCCAAAGAAAAATGATCTCTCAAAGGGTGTCATGTCAGGTTTGCAGTTCAAAGAGTGATATGATGTTTTTTAACATGACATTAAACTATAAAGTTAACTTACTGGAAAATTATGCCTGTCACATTCCACAAGACATGTACATACAAGATAGTTACACACCAGACATTTACATACAAGAAATATCCTATTGTAGGCAGCTGATCTAATTTTGTAAGTTTGCCATGACATCCTGCAACACACATTTCATGATTTACAACTGTTGAGGCATCTTTAGCATGAGCAATGTAGTCACGGACCTCTCATTGATCTTCTCTTATCTGCGAAAGCTAGGCATCTATCAACTAGAATGGAACCAAGGAAGAGTATCACGTCCTCAAGTTATTTATTTTGTAAAGATCATCTACATCTGCATTCAGACATGGCACATTTTGATTAGGGAAGAACACTCAATCTCTAAACCATTTTAATCTCCCCTTTAGAGGTGGACAATGTATCACTAAGTAACTCTAATCACCTTTTTTGAGGTGGACAAAGCATCTTTAAGTCACTGTAAATCCCCCTGTAGAGGTGGATACTTCCTCTAAGCAAATCTAACCTCCTGTAGAGGTGAACCGCGAAGCTCTAATTCATTCCATCCCCCTTATAACTCTCAATGTAATGGGGGTGTCCTCAATCACTAAAATCAGCATGAGAAACAAAAGACAACAGCTATTTATTTAATGACTGACAGCAGAATGATTGGTTCCTTGATGATAAACAACACAATACAGACAGGCAACAAACAGTAAATACTCCAGCATTTCCATGTGACAAGAGGATATTTTGGTATTGCCACTGAAAACAAAAAATAGAAAAACATTTGTTCTAAAGTAACTCACTACATTACTGACAAACAATAGATACATTATCTTCACTGAACAACAAACCAATGATATAATGATATTATAGAAAAATAATAATTATCTCACATACATACAGAATAACTATTTTGCTAATTTATACTAATGTGTTCCCTGAGTGATGTATCCAATGAATACCGGAATACTTAGTTTAAAAAAGAAAACCACACAGACAGATTATACTGCACTGTTTCACCCCACAGTGAAACTCTCAAAACAGTTTATAACAGTTGCCTTTTCATTCTTAGCTGTCAGATACTGAACTCTGAATATTTGTGGTGTTCCACAATGGAAAAGGCAACACATCAAACTATGATCCAGACAGTGACAATATGAATGTTTCTCTGACCTGTGTTTCAGATGACAGTTCCAGGTAGATGCAAGATGACTTCCATGCACTAGGAAGCTTATAGCCCGAGTGTAAAGAATGCTAAACCAGTGTTACATAAAACATTGTAACATGTAACAAAATGTACGACACAAAGACAATTTATCAAATTCATGTTACAGCCACATTATGAGAAGTGAAAAACTGGAACATGTCAGACAACTGGAAAGAGTTATGAAAAGAGAGACAGAAGACAGCAAAGAGAAGATTTTTGACAGCTTTTGTCATGGCACAGAAAAGTGACAGCACATAAACTGATACATGCTGTTGAAGGCTGCCACATGATACAGAGAAAAATGATCGTCCCAGCCAACTAGCAAGGCACTTAATGGTGATATAAAACATTTTACACAATTTACCTTAAATAATGTGTAGACGAGATAGAGGACCACTCCAATAGCATACATTGGCAGCACTATCCCCATCATCCCCCTGCCTGAACCTTGCTGTGCCTGTTGCTTCTGCATCTCTGCTGCAGCTCTCATTCCTGGATGTGGTGGACTTTGCTATGTGAGCATAAATGAGTTGACAATATAATGATATGAATATAGTGAACATGTGCGATCAATAATATTCATATACACATTGACACTGAGATTACATTTACAGCTGCAAGCATACTGTTAACACCAGATCACAATCAACAGCAAGTCACCATATTTTCAAGGGAGAATGGTCCAAAACATCAGATGAAAGAAACACCCAATGTTAACACCCAGAGCAGCAAAGAAGCTGACACCACATGTATCAACAATCCAGAGAAGCCAACAGAATCACCATATATTAGGCAAAAAATGGAGAAGCTAGCATCTCCACTCTATCGTTACACAAACAATTTATCCTGCTAGATTATGTCTTTGGCAAGAGAAGTGTGGCCCACCTGTGGAAGACCTACTACAGTGAAGTGGTCACAGTTAATAGAGCCAACAAGCCAAACAGTATACTGGCAGTAATTGCCATGGAAAAACACCAAAGTCAAAGCCACCATCTATCAAGCTGAGAAAATGGTGATAAAAAACATGAAACCTGATCTGACAAAAGAACAGATGCAAGTGCTGCTGCAGTGAGAAAATCGACACATCAAATTCATCAAAGTGGAACAACTATTGACAAAAGGAAACAGTCTGACCTCAGTAGCAGTAATAATAGTGGAAGGACAAGACATGCTAACACAGTGTTATCTGACAAGAGACCCCAGCAGCCAATATTACATTGCCAAGATACTACAGTATTCAAGGTGCTAGAAAGCATACAGAAGTAATAAAGCCAACTGCCACAGCAAGATGAAACCTGCCGATAATGTGCAAAAGAACATTCCTTCAGTGAATGCCCACTGGCCAAGAAGAACAAGGATTTCTGAAAGCTGAAAACAAACAGGAAATGTGCCAAGTGTTTTGGGATACATAGAGCCAGATGGGCTGCCCACAAAAACATGATGAAAATTGCCATAACAGCAGACATACCACATAGAGCGGTGCAATGTAGTGAAGATCCAGAGGAATATGACCACTGGAAAAGATACAGCTTCATGGCCAGATAACACAATTGAAAGAACAGACGAGCAAGATCCTGCAGGTAGACAAACCAACTGAAGCCCAACAAGCGGGTACCCGCAGTAACAATGACAAGATCACAGGCATACTGGAAGAGATGAAAGAAATACATCACGGCATCCAGTGAGAAGATTTGTAACTGACAGTAAAGTATACTAAGCATAAGTATAGACACAGACCATCGTCCTGTTGTGTTATACCTGAGATATACAGTTAGCCAAAAACTAACTCAAACAGCGACCTCAGAAGTAATCAATACAAAGAAAACAGGGGATGAAGAGATAAAGTATAAAAAAAAGAGATGGAAACAACATTCAACCAACATTGAGAAAATTGAAGAAAGATGACATATTATTTTAAAATTACACTACTGAAGACATAAGAAAGTAATTGTGGCATTACAAAAAAATGGGGCATACGGTATAAAACAAAAAATATGGTGAAATGAGCAAACAAAGGATGCAGTAAAAGAGAAGTAGGCCCATTTTAAGAAATGAATACAAACAATGATGATGACCAAACTCCCATACCAACAGGCCAGATGTGACACATAAAAAAATTATAAAACAATCAAGAGAAGAATCATGGACTAACTACAAAAATACTCAGTACTTCATTTTTAATTCACCGCAGATAGTGTAGTTATTTTTAGCACTGACCTAGATCTGGTGAGATCATCTATTTTCAGAATAGGGATATTGAGATCCACTTCGTGGTCGGTCGACAAGTATGTTTGCAGCAAGATGTACCCAAAACCACATATCATTGTCTTTACAAACTGTCCCCCAGATACATCAAAGATGAACACAGACACATGGGACATACACAGGATAAGACGAGTAGCACAAGATATGGATATACACTCTGACGACAGTGAGGGCCCTCCAAGCCCAGAAACATGTATTGCATCTATTGATCAGTCTAGCAGTCCACCACACACTCAACCAGAAGTGATCAAAAACACATTCAATTTATATGATTCTTTATTTCAATAAATCAATCAATCAATCAATCATGTGCCATGCCGGAAAGCGTGGGCGGTCACGACTCGCCATTTCACTCGATCACCAGTGTCGTGGATCAGCTCAGTGTTCCTGTCTTGTCCATGCCATGTGGCCAAGCCATCCAGGTATTTTCCTCTCGGTCTGCCTCTTGGTCTGGTTTCTTCGATCTTGCCAGTTGTCACCAAGTTCTCCAATCCATTTCTTCTCATAACATGTCCAAAAAATTTTGACTGTCTACGTCTAATTTCTCTAATCAGTTTACGATGTTCATTTGTCTCCTGTAGTACTTGGTCATTGGTTTTTCTGTCTGTCCATGGTATTCTTTGCATTTTCCTCAGAAACCACATTTCTGCAGCCATCAGATGTTTTTCAGCTTGACTGCCCATTGTCCAAGTTTCACATCCATACAAAAGAACAGGCTCTATGTATCCCCTCAACACTCTTTTTCTCATTTCAATTGACATCTTTTTATTGGTCAGAATGTTTTTCATCTTGCTAAAGGCTACTTTCGCCATGGCGATTCTTGTTCTAATCTCTTCAAGGCATCTCCCATCAGATGTTATGACTGTTCTAAGATAATTGTACCGATTCACTTGTTGAAGAAAATTTCCATTTACTTGTATATTACATTGTGGCACTTCTTCCTTCCTAGTGACGACCATAACCTGAGTCTTTTTACAATTTAATTCTAACCCCAGTTGCTCACTGTGTACAACAACCGCATCTACTAATTGTTGCAGGTCCTGCGCATTGTCTGCAATTAATACTGTATCATCTGTGCCATACGGCGGCACGCCCCAACATGAAAAGTATAAAGTGGAAGACTGGAATTTCCCATTCAGACACTAAAGTGGACGTCAACAAAAGAATCCAAGGAGAATGTGGACAACGTCAGTAGATAGCAACGGAGACGCTGTGATTGTGATTTCGAACAAGGACGTGTTTCAAAGGATCTGTGTGAGGTGACCTCTGGACGCGATGATATGAACGTGAGACAGCTATGAGTCAGGAGAGGGATCTGTTGATGATGACACCGCAGTGAAGTAACCGGGCGGAAAAACCTAGAGTGGAATTACAGCTTAAATGGAATCAGTGGATTAGGGCTTCAAGCAGAGCGCAGTAGACTGGACACTCATCGGTGGATTAGTAAAGTAGGTGCCGACCCTGTCTATAGGGGTCAACCTACAGGTCTGCGTGAGTTTAATGTTCGCATGTCTGCTACGGAATAAACTTCTGGTAGCGCTTTGATATCTTGACTTTTGCCGTTGATTGTCATTGTATTCAAGGTAAGGACGCAAGTTTAATTCCTCGTCCTTCGTTGCTGTTTTTCATTATTACGAGTTGATACCTCGACGGTTGCCGGTGTAGGCACATCGAGGCAATCTGCATATCTAATGTTATTGATGTTTCGTCCTCCAATGCTGATTCCATTTATATCCTGTACATTTCTGAAAATATTTTCACTGTATAGGGAAAAAAAAGATCCGGAGACATCACACATCCCTGCCTAACACCTCTTTTAATTGGTTGATACTGTCCCACTTCATTATCAATCCTTATTGCAGCTTGTTGTTTCCAATATATGTTTTTTATAAGTCTGTCTTTCCCATCAATTTGTAGATCTGCAAGCATATCCACCATGTTGACATGTCTAACTCATCAAAAGCCTTTGTATAGTCAATAAAGCAAAGATGTATATCCTTGTTTACTTCTATAGCACGTTCAATAACTGTTCGCAGCATATACACAGCATTTACTGTACCCTTTCCTTCTACAAACCCACATTGTTCTTCCCCTATTTCAGGTTGTATCTTCTTCCTCACTCTTTGCATGATAATTCTTAGCAAAATCTTTGTGATGTGACTCATTATACTAATTGTTCTATGTTGATCACATTCCAAGGTTCCTGATTTCTTTGGGATTGCAATAAATACAGAGTTACATAATTCAGGAGGTATATCTCTTTCAATAAATACATTATACAATAGCACTTGCTTGCCTTCTACTTGCAAAAGCAATTATATGTCTGTCATCATAAAACTGTCATTTACTACCTATATAGTACCTTGTGGTGTATGGCAAGGGGGGGGGGGGGGGGGGGGGGGGTCCTTGAGCCTGAGGAATTAAGGCCACCTGGCTAGTGCAGTCGCTGCGAACTGTAAAGGTTTGTTTTCTTTTGGCCCTGACAGAAAAAAACTCCACATCCTACCGAGGATTCAAACCTGGGTCTTCCAAAGGTGAATCCGGCATCCTAATATATATCTGTATCTGTAATTAATATCAACACACCCCTACACCCACTATGAAATCACCTTGATGTTACGTGATTTCTCGGGAACTCCCGGAATTCCTTTGTGTGCGGTGAATTAAAAATGAAGTACCAAATACTCTATAGAACTATCTACAAAATCCACTGGGCAATTTTTCAAAAGTATTAAAGTCATGCATATGAGAGATGAGTGCTTCACTCCCTCCACAACAATCAATGATGAGTACGGGAAACAAATATTTAACACTACTGAAACAAAAGCAAGATGACAGACATATTTTAAAGATCTATTAAACCCACAAACAACAAACACAGTGATGATTCCATGCAATCCTTACTGTGTAGAATATAATGAACCAAGTATCTTAGAACAGGGTGTGAGAGAAGCCACACACACAAAAAAAACCTCTAAAACAAAGCTACAGGCATTGACAATATTCCAATTGAAGCCATCAAAGCGTACCTGGAGGTAGGGATAACATGATTAACAAACATGTTTAAACAGGCATGGCAAGAGAGGGGAGTACCACAAGATTGGCAAATAGCTGCAATTGTATCTTTATGGAAGAACAAGGGTAGCAAAAAAGACTGCAATACATGTAGAAGCATATCTCTGCTGACAGGGAACTGTGATGACAATGTCATGTGCATGGTTGGGTGAGGGTTCCATGTCTGAGGTTGCTGCTGGCTCAGTGAGGGGGAGATTGGAAGCCCATTCCTATGTTTGTGCAGCCTACAAAATGTGACTGCATTTCACATCAAAGACTCATAGCAGGAAATTGCTTTGGGACACATTTTACTTTTAAAATGCTGGTGCCTTGAATTCTGTAAATAAAACTTCATTATGGTCACTGAACACTGCAGTCATCACCTTACAGTGTAAACATGTAACTTTCTTGGACTGTTTGGGGAGAGTGTGTGCATCTACTGTTTAGAGATTGTGTGTGTATATCCACTGTTTGGAGAGTGCGAGTATCCGCTGTTTGGAGAGAGTGTGTGTATCAACTGTTTGGAGAGAGAGAGTGTGTGCATCCACTGTTTGGAGATTGAGTGTGCACCTGCTGTTTGGAAAGTGTTTGTGTATGCGCTGTTTGGAGAGTGTGTATCTGCTGTTTGGAGTGTTCTTTCATCTCTGTATTAATGAACGGAATCCATGTCAGATCTCCAGCCATGATTTTCTTGAGAAATATATCCCTTTTTCTCAGTAAAGCAAAAGGATAGCAATGATGAGCCCATTTCTGGAGTTCTGTGAATATCAGCCAGTTGTCTTGGCACCCGCCATGCATAGAACTTGTGCTTACCTAACCTGTCTGTGGAAATGAAAGACTAGACATGGAATGTTGAAGAAAAAGATCTCAAATCATGAAACAAAACTTTTCATTCACAAAGAGCTGGTTGACCTAGCCAGTCAGAATTTCCTCATCATCATTACAGAACTGTGAACCCATACCTGAATTTCCTGAGGAATCTTCAACAGAAATCTGACACATACCATCTATCATTGTATATATGGCATATCCTATAATGAATGTAGTGTTCAGCTTGCAGGAAACACCATGGAACTCATATCTAGTGGGAGTGGTAAAAGCAAGGATCATGTTTACTCAATCTCTAGGGGGGTTGGGGGGCATAAGCCTCTACCCTGACTGTGAAAGGGTAACAGGAGCAAGTTGAAACTAGGCACACTGTAAGCTCCGAACCCCTCCTATGTGTTTCCACCTTGTAGAGGTAGAGAGACTTGTGCCTTCTAGTGACCCCAAGAATAATGCCGACCTTAGAGCAGCTATTGGTATGGCCTCCCACATCAGACAGGCCAAGGAAAGGAACTAGACAAAGAAAGACACAAACCTGCTGCCTTGTAGTTAAACTTCAAGGGACAGTTTTTTTTTTTTTTTTTTTTTTTTTTAGCATATCCTTTACAGGACTTAGCTGTCAACACCAGCATCTTTCAGCTGTATGTTGATCTCTTGGCAAGATTACGCTCAGTAGTTTGCCATTGCTTTCTGAGCGGCCGGCTCAGTATCCCGCAAGTCACGAGCGGAGGTCGAACCACCTCAGCTCTCGCTCCGCTACGAGACTCTGCGTGATAAACGGGATTACAGAGAGAAAGTGTTGTAGCCCCACAGCCAGAGAGACCGGCCAAGGGACAGTACACACTCAGAATTTTCCTTCACTTAAAGACAAAGAGCCCTCTCACAAAGCAAAACTTGTGCAGCTAGCAGTCAAGGATTTAAATATTTAGATCCTTTCACAACCACCTTAATCTCCCAGGATTTGGTTTCATCAGACATTTTTCTTCTCCAAAATCATTTTTAAAAAAAAGCTCAAAAGAAATAATGTAACAGTGATGAAGTCATATTGGCATGTGACAGGGAAGTGGTAAAAAAAAAATTGGATGTTCTATTCCCAAGGTCATTTCAATATCAAGCAGAGATACGTGTGTAAATTCGCATAGTTGCTATGTTGAAAAGGAATAAACACAACATAAAATGTCAGTTCTCTATGAAAACCTTCATTTTCAGGGTAAATATTTATGGCTTGCCCCTTGTACTCAAGTTCATTTTTGGATCTCAGAATTTGCATGAGGCAATATAGGCTATCTAAAATAGCACAATACTGACTGCTACAGGCAATGTGCCATGGCACCGTGGCAACTAGTTTATTTTTACCACCGAAAGGAGGTTAATCCTCAAATAGTTCTCATATTTCTACAAATGAAGGATAGAATACAGGGAAAGAAAGAGTCACAAGATGAAGATACAAATAAGTTGCCACATCTTACTCTCGCATGTTTCCGCGCATCATCTGTTGCAGCTTGCTGTTTGGAAGCTCCATGTTGCATACCCCTGAAGTGTGGAGGATACATGTTGTCTGTTCAAGAAATAACATAATACTACAACTTCATCCAGCAATGGCCTTATGTCTAACATAGATCTGTTCAAGAAATAACATAATACTACAACTTCATCCAGCAATGGCCTTATGTCTAACATAGATCTGTTCAAGAAATAACATAATACTACAACTTCATCCAGCAATGGCCTTATGTCTAACATAGATCTGTTCAAGAAATAACATAATACTACAACTTCATCCAGCAATGGCCTTATGTCTAACATACATGGGCTTTCATACTATAACCACAATGACAATATTTTGCTAACATTGCATATCTTGATGACACGGGCAAACACGGTGATGCACATTTATTCTCAAATTTCTAAAACAAGGTAAAGAAGACAAACATGTAAAATCTGATATATGGCTAGCTGAATGTTTGTACACTGTTATTGGGGTGGGGGTGGTGGTGTCAATGGGAAACCTTCACTAAGTTGCTTTCATAAGTTAATTTATACATGCCTGCCATTCAAAATGTTAAAAAGAATGATGGCAACTGACAACAACAACAACAACAACAAATGGAAAGGTCCCTATGTAAACATGGGTGTCCAACTGGTCCACACAGACACACATATCTCTGCTTTATAACTGACACAGAGACTTGATGAGGTACTGTGGGATGTCATTATGTCAGCTGTAACCATAATTTAATTGCAATGTTGTAACAGTTTGAGAAACTTTACTAACTCTATCTACACCTTGTGTGATCGACCATTCTTCATGTGAACCAAGCAACACATGGTGTGTGATTTGCACTTTCCATGGTTGATCAGAACACACTGAAGAAATATTCCTCATTGGCCATTTCTATGTTCAGTGTTCCCACAATGCATGTGATATAGAAGTTTATTTTCATGACATTTTAATATATAGTAAATGAGGTATTTTGTTCTAAATGTAGTTACTAGTCCTGTATTTATAACATAACCAATAATGTGCATGATACATGTAACATCCATTAATATATTCCAGCAAGGCATGAATACTGGCAATGCTAACAAGCACACCTAGAACATAGATGTACAGCATGGTGTGCAACTGCATGCACATTACACAGCTGAGACAAGATGCCAGCAAAATCAGGTACTCAGAATTGCCACAAGAGCACTGAATTACGCACCACATGTACAACTGGAAACATTTGGGAAAAGTGCACATTAAATTACCAAAGAAATAATTAAAGTGATAATTTCAGGAGAAAAATGTCTCTTACCAGAAAGAAAGGTTCAAAGACTTGGCAAATCGGCAAGAACAGCAACAGCTTTATGCCTCAGGCCAAATGACTACACAGACAGATCCCAGAATTACCAGGTAAAGCCATCCCGTTTATGTCAGTGGCAAAACAAACATTTTGGAAAGCATAGAAAGGTCTAACACCCATGATGATAACAGAAGTACAGAATGTACAGAGCAAAAGACTACTCTTGTTGGAGCTGAGAATAGCAACTCCTGCCCTTCTGATAATACATTCAACAGTTGTATGCCCTTTGCAGGATGCTGCAATCAACCCCAACCCCAGCTTGACTTTCTAGGCATTTTACTTTCAGTAGTCTGCCATGGCTTTTTGAACAAGAAGTGAACAAGAAGTCTAACTGACCAGTGTAGGGGCTGATCTGCATAATGATGAAGTCTCACTGGAGTCAGGTGGAGAGTGCAGCTGAACAGAACGAGTACTCACACAAGACTGGCTCACAAGGGAGTGATGAGAGGGTCTGGACAGTACTCAAAGCACACAGGGAAAATCAGGTGGACAAATTCATGAAACTGCTGCTGAAATAATTAGCATGGGAACTCCTCTGTAGTATGTGAAGATTGGGGCATGGCAGGTGTGGGAATGCCCTGATGTAATCCTGTTGATTCTTAATTTATTCAGTCATTGTTACTGGCGATGTGGTGAAGGGGTTACGATTGCAATTTGCAATCCCACGTTCAATACACAGCTACAGGCGATTTGAAAGCAGACCGTCCTGTGCTGGTTTTCATACAATGGTATGAGTGTCAGTTGCTCAGAAATCAATGGCAAACTACTGAAAGTAAACTTGCCAATACTTCCAGTCTAATATGGCGGATAGGCTGTTGAGCTGTTAAGGCCTCTGGAATGTTTTTGCTTTTGGTAATCGTTTGCTTATGCATTTTTCTCATGTTGGACAGGTAGTACATTGTTCCGTCGCCCAGCTACTGAGTTAAATGCAAGGAGTGACACTGTGAGTTGTGAATTTTGTGCAGAATGCTTTTACATCTGTCTGTGGTTGTTTGTATTATTAACTGCATGTTCAGAAAAATGGCAGCTGAATGCTGAACTAGCTGGTTTTGCATTATGTAGTAATGTGTGAGAAACTGCTGCTTTTCTAGTGACTACCGCTTCTATTGATGAAGAAAATGTTATTTTAGTAGCAGACTTGTGTTGACATTCTGGCAGCGGCCTTATGCATGTGTGCCTGTGTGTGGTGTTTGTTGAGACTGCTATTCTACTTTTCACATGGGACAGTGAGAAGCATTTATTGATATTAACTAGCTGTAAAACTAACAACGACTGCCTGATGGAGGCTAATAAAACTAGAACATTATATTCAACAATAAGAATGAGACAAACAGCTTTCCTTGGTCATGTGATGAGAAGAGAGACATTGGAGTATGCCATGATGACTGAAAAGATCATGGGGAATAGAGGCAGACTAGGGGAATTGTGCTGGATGAACTCAGACGGTGGCATGGAGGAATGTCGTCAGCAGAGTTTATCCAGAACACCAAAGACCGAGATGATAATGAGAATCAAGCAGAAATCAGAAGAAATCCTTCCCACAGAACAAGCTGGTTTTAGACAAAAAAGAAGTACCCCAGAATACATTTTCAATATTAGAGCACCAACTGTAAAACATAAATGCAGCTTACACCATAACTTCCACACATTTGTTTTCTGCACGGCTCAGAGGGGTACGACCACTGAAAACTATGTACACATGTCTGCTGCCAAGTGGTGGGATATATTTTTTGCACGTTAAGCTTATTAGAATGGATTCTTAGTGTTACATGAATTTGAACAATGAAGACACAAATAAGAGATTGCACAATTTATGGCCAGGCATATTGTGTGGAATCTCATCATATACTTACTGCAGAATTCACACAACGTAAACTAAAGCAATAAGATAAATTCTTCCAGAAAAAATATGCAACATACATATTCCCACAGTAATTTGAATTGTCCACCACAGTAATTTTAAAATGACTATCATGTCTTTTTGATCATGTGAAAAAAAATGACTATCATGTCTTTTTTTTTTTTTTTTTAAAGTTGAATTGAACTGAAAAATTGAATTTTGCATTCACATTATTGTAAGAATTTGTCTTGTACAGTGTTCTCCCAAGTTGCTGATGATTAAATGTATATAGCTAAACAAGCAGTAATAAGTAGCAAAAGCCTCCCAAACATAAATTGTTCGCTTAGAGAATAGCCAGTATTAAACACCTCCTGGTGTTTGCAAATACTAGATGACCAATTACAATCATAAATGAGTCATACATAATCAAAGACCTAGATAGGAACACCTATTATTGCAGGACCCAAAGATCAACAACTGGCTAGTTTTTTTATGACACATAGGGATTTGTCAAATTAGATCTGTATCCAACCATAAAATATTATTACATACTATATATTATATAGAAACAGAACATGAACCTTTTCCCTTGAGACAAATTAGGTTGTACACATTGCTAGCTTCACATTTGAATAATTGTATAGGCAAATCAGTAGTCGACGGTTGATATGGCCACACTGGCCGCCTCCACTTGCCAGGACATCATGATTTCCTGGGACTCATTATCAGCTACGTCAATCACAATCTGTTTAAACAAATCCCTGCCCCCAGATGCATTTGAACTCATGACCACCTGACCAGCAAGCATAAGTGGTATCCGCTTCTCTGACGTGGTACCCGCTTCTCTGATGTGGTACCCGCTTCTCTGCCGTAGCTTCCATATTTATATTATTCATTATTAAAATGATTAATAATATTTTAATATAGAAGCTACATAATAATATTATGTCAGTTCTAATTCTGATTTCTTCAATCTAAAAAAAAATATTGTCTCATCATGTTCCTCTTGTACCTTGCGGTGTCGAGGTGAAGTATAAACATCGTGAGAGTGCCCAATTATGGGCTTCATGTATCGATATTCCCATGGCCTCTGCTATTCCCTCCGTCCAACGTTTACGTGGTCAGCCTCTTCCTCTGTTTCCATCTGGTCTGAACATCATTGCTTGTTGTGGTATGCTGTTGACTGGTAACTTATGTGCATGGCCAAACCATTTGACTTGCTGCTTTCTAATAAAATCTAGTGCTGCTATAACTCCCACTTCAGTCCTGATTTCTTCATTTATGATCTTATGTCTTCTTGATACGTTGAGTATTCTTCTCAGGAATCTCATTTCTGTTATAGGATTTTTCTTTTCTCTGTTTCTGTCATTGTCCAGGTTTGGCATTGGTAGCATAGAGTTGGTAGGAAGATTGTGTTGTAAAGTGCTTTCTTAGTAGTTATTGATACATGTTTGTTCTTTAGTATTGGTGCCATTTGTCCAATGAGTTGGTTTGCCTTATTGCATCTATTTACAATCTCATCTTCTGATCTGCCATTTGATGATATTATACTTCCCAGATACTTGAAACTCTTTACTTATTTCAAGGGATGTTCATTAAGGTGAATTGTTTTTTTTTTTTTTCTTCTTTAGTTATAGTCATTACCTCTGTTTTGCTTGTGCTAATTTTCATGTTATGTTCCCTACACATTTCGTTTAGACTATTCACGTGGTCTTGTAATTCAGCTTCTGATTTTGCTATTAGTGCTTGGTCGTCCGCAAACAGGAGTTCTCTAATGGTTAGATATGCAGATGGTTCTTCTTCTGTGTTCTTGTCATGCAGTGTTCTTGCGGTCTCTATTTGGCTGGTTTCTTTACATATGTTGTCTATATATGTTATGAACAAGAGAGGGGACAGGACACAACCTTGTCGTACTCCAGATCTTATGGTGAAGGGTTCTGAGTGTCTGCCAGTTGCTCTCACTATGCATTCATTGTGGTTGTATAAACTTTTACATAGGTTTGTTAGATGTATACTCACTCCATATTGTTTAAGGATTTCCCACAGCTTGTTTCTATCTACTCTATCGAATGCCTTTTCTTGGTCGACAAAGGCTAAGTAGAGTGTTTCATTGAATCCATTGATTATTCTATAAGTTGTCTAATATATTGTAAACGTAGTTATCTAAAAATAAAATAAAATATTAATATTGTAAACATATATTTGTGATATGCCTCTCTGCATTTCTCTCTCTCTCTCTCTCACTGTGCATCGGTACCACTCCAACTGTCTCTCTCACTGCATCTGAATCACTCTGTCTGTCTGTCTCTGCAGCATCTGTGTGTGTGTGTGTGTGTGATGGTGACTTGGTGTCTTTCTCTTTCTGCATTTCTCTAATTTTTTTTTCTCTCTCTCCATGTCACTCTTTGACTCTAACTCTCTGCATTTCTCTCTCTCTTTCTCTCTCTCTCTCTCTCTCTCTCTGGCTGGTGTGATCATTGCCGATCAATTTTATTTGTTTTTATTTTTTATTCAACTCTGATTGATTGCTGAACTTGGAACAAAACATTAGGGAGAGTTTATTCGCAGGGCCCTACACGGGAATAATCACGTGACCAGCACATAGGGCCCTGCGAATAGACGCTTTGTTTATTCGATTTTTGACTGACTGCTTTCGACTGACTGGCCTCATGAATTAACAAATAAACAAGGAAATGTTACGCATATAAGAGAGAGAGGGGGAGGGAGATAGAGAAGAAGAGAGAGAGAGATGTCTGTATGCCTCTCTATATGTCCGCCTGTCTCAACTGTCTGTATACCTGCCTACTTAACCACTTTCGTGTCTAACTACCCACCTACCTAACCAACTATGAATATTACAAAGAATTATTGCGGAAGCAACGGAGTACGTGCTTTGTGCTCGATACTTTTGACAACAGCCAGCGGGGAGAGAATGAAGCGGAGGAGAAGAGGTAGGGGAGAGGGGGGAAGGAAAAGGAAGAAGAGGGCTGGAGCCAGAAGGGGTAGAAGGAAAACGGATCGTTTGGGACTCAAAAATGTGTGGGTTGGGTATTGGAATTGCCGTAGTGCAAAGCAACGAGGACCAATACTGGAGAAACTGGTACTAACTAAATTACACTCACTTTAAACAACACAATTCTAAATACTCAAAGAGATGAAGGATTGACTTTCACCCAATGAATTGCTGAAAAATTTTTAAAAAAAACATTGTCCGGCAAGGAAACGAACGATTGACATTTGACTTTCATCCAATTAATTGCTGAACAATAAAAAAAAAAATGTCCGGCAAGGAAACGAACGATTGACATTTGACTTTCATCCAATTAATTGCTGAACAATTAAAAAAAAAAAAATGTCCAGCAAGGAAACGAACCTCGAGCTCCCGTCCATCTGGCGGGGACACTATCAACTATGCCACTGACGACACGTTTTCCAATCAACGAAAATGTATAATATAGCCGCAAACTTACGTTAAATCACGTGACCAGCTGTGCCTTGTGAATAGACGCTTTGTTTATTTGCAGGCCCTGCGAATAGACGCTTTGTTTATTCGCAGGGCCCTGCGAATAGACACTTTGTTTATTCGCAGGGCCCTGCGAATAGACACTTTGTTTATTCGCAGGGCCCTGCGAATAGACACTTCCAAACATTAAACAAGGTCATCTATCGCTCCGGAGAATATCTAAACCTTGTTATAAAAGCACTCACCCTCGACATCTTTTTTCGGAGTTTCGTTTAAACCGAGGGCCTTCAACACAAATGGGTGCATAAATCGTGGGTAAATGACCACAAAACATGCTATCATCACAGCTACAGTTCCGAAAGCCTTGATGGGAGACATCTTGTACACAACACTTCGTGGTATTCTGGCATCGTTCATTACTATTACATTAATAGAGAATACAATATTTCTGGCTATATAGTACTACATACCGTTATACTCATATGTTCTCAGTTAGCTGTGACAAGACAACATGTGAAACTATAAATTAGAATAACAAGGAACTGTACATTATAACAAATTGAAATACTGTCGTGCTACACGTATCAAACATGTTAAATTTAAATTACGCGATTGAAGGGAAATATTGATGGCTAGAAAACCAGTGCAGTATATTAATTATATATACCGTGTGGCCTTAATTAGACCTTGGGTGGAGGGGATTGCAAAGAATACCATGGAGAAAACAGAAAAACTAATGACCATGTCCTACAAGAAACAAATGAAAATCATAAGCTGATTAGAAAAATTAGGCGTAGACAGTCATAATTTTTGGGGCATGCTGTGAGAAGAAATAAATTGGAGAACTTTGTGACAACTGGCAAGATCGGGGGGGGGGGGGGAGAGAATAAGGGGGACAGAGAAGTAAATACCTGGATGGCTTGGCCACGAGGAATGATCAAGACAGAACCACGGAGCTAATCCATGACTCTGGTGATCGAGTGAGATGGCGAAACATGACCTCTTTCTAGTCGTCCACGCTTATCGGCAAGCAGTGCAGGATTTACGTATAAGCTACACAAGCTATAGCTTGGGGCCCCCAAGAAAGTCGGGGCCCCAAAAAATATTGTCCGAGTGAGCAATTTGTCACTGGCATAGAATATCTGGACTTATAAAGGGCCCCATATTTCAAATAGCTGAGGGCCTTATCAAGTCTAAATCCGGCCCAGTCGGCATGGCACATGATGGATGGATGGATGGCTGAAGTACATAGTAATGTAGTCGCTTAAAAGTCGACAAGGTCGACTTCATTGCACCGGGTTTTTATCCCATATGGCTCAGTCTCTTTCCGCAGCGTGGAAAGCGTCGCACAAAGCGACGACCTCCAGGAGTCTCCGAAAACAATGCACTCGTGAACCCAAGGACGCGGCCCGGAATCGAAACCCACACCTTCGGAGCCCGAGTCAGACGGCTGGACCACTTCGCCACGTTCACTCCCTCCTGTAATGTAGTAATGTTTAGTTTAGTTTAGTTTAGTTTAGTCGACGGATCAACATCATGGCACACGGGTGTAACCCATCAGTGCTCCGTTCTATACTATGATACTATATGTAGTAATGTAGTAGTAATGAAATAATGTAGTCAACGAGAAAGAAGAGGAGGATTAAGAGGAAGAGTAAATATTAAGAAGTGCGCATTTCTGTCTCTGACTGTTTGTTATTGACACTATTATGGGAGTGTGACGTGTGTGTTGGCACTTGCCTACTCCTTTATATCGCGGTATGTAATGTGTAAGAGGTCAAGGACACCATTTCACTGCCGTGACATTGGAGCTGTTTGTGTTAGACACTTATTTATTTAAGCAAAGGACATTCAATAGGTCATGTGGCCAGTATCACACCAGTCGCCTGATCTCCCAGACAATTTTATGGTGCTCATTTTATGACGGCGATCAACTCCGGAGCCACGTAGTCGGGAATGTAACCCACATCGAACAGGGGTGGGGTGGGAGGTTGGGGTGGGCTTGTTGAAAGGTTGTTCTGCCGAAAGGCCATCCATCCATCTCGACCATGCCACGTGGCCAAGCCATCCGGGTATTTAATTCTTGGTCTTCCCTTCGATCTTGCCAGTTGTCACCAAGTTCTTCAATTCATTTCTTCTCATAACATGCCCAAAAATGTTGACTGTCTACGTCTAATGGCTCTAATCAGTTTACGATCTTCATTTGTTTCTTGAAGGACTTGTTCATTGGTATTTCTGTCTGTCCGTTATATTCTTTGCATTTTCCTCAGAAACCACATTTCCACAACCATCAGCTGTTGTTCAGCTTGACTGCGCATTGTCCACGCTTCACATCATTACAAAAAGTATAGGTTCTATGTAGCATTTCAGCACTCTTTTTCTCGTTTCAATTAATATCTTTTTATTGGTCAGTATGTTTTTCATCTTGCAAAAGGCTACCTTCGCCATGGCACATCTTGTTCTAATCTCTTCAAGGCATCTCCCATCAGATGTTACGACTGTTCCGAGATAGCTGTACAGATTCACTTGTTTAAGAATATGCCCATTTACTCGTATATCACATTGTGGTATTTCTTCCTTCCTAGTGACGACCATAATATGTGTCTTCTTACAATTCAATTCAATTTTTTTTGTTTAAATTCAATTCTAACCCTAGTTGTTCACTGTGTGCAATAACCGCATCTACTAAATGTTGCAGGTCCTGTTCATTGTCTGCAATCAAGACTGTATCATCTGCATATCTAAAGTTATTGATGTATCGTCCCACAATGTTGATTCTTTCCATATCTTCTATATTTCTGAAAGTATTTTCACTGTACAGGGGGAAAAAAAAAGATCTGGAGACATTACACATCCCTGTCTCACACCTCTCTTAATTGGCTGATATTGACCTACTTCATTATCAATTCTTATGGCAGCTTCTTGTTTCCAATATATGTTCTTTTTTACAAGTCTAAGGTAGTTTCCATCAATTTGTGCCGAAAGGCGTTGGGCAAAATATATAATTAAACATCTCCCTCAGGGTGTTAATCCAATGGCTGAAGTAACAGACATTCTGGACATGACCTTCAGATTCTGAGCCATCAAATTCAAAGCAACAGTATCATCAATATCAACATCAAGCCCAGATAGGTCTTCACCAAAACACCCCCCCCCCCAACACACACTCTTAAAAACAGCCGTATCTTCCGCCGCCACCCATCCTCCTCCAACTATTATTGTTATAAATATGCTCTTCCTCCTTGTAATCATCATCCTTCTCCTTATCTTCTTCTCGTCAATGTAAGATTCACATTCCGTCTATATAACCGGAAAGTTGTCACTGACCCCACTCATGGGTTTAATGTTTCCTACAATTTTATGTTACTCGACTACCATCCTTTCATGTCTATTCTTTACCATACGGAAAGAACCCATAAAAGTCAATGATAATGTTCAGGACTCTTCTAACCCCAGACGGATCCCGACCACACCAAATGTCCCAGCTGCAAGGTCACAATGTGGTCCTACACTGCACTTACCGTCGGACCTTATGCAACCTTTGACTTCCAGATTGACGGTCAGAACTGGCAGAAAAGGAGAACAGCAGAAATGCTGATGGAAATCGTGAAAGCATAACATGCAGTATGTGACACGGTCACAGGGAAAGTTCGACCACAGAACTGAGAAATGAAACCTGTACCATGAGCCTGCATAATGAACTGGTAATGCCTCTCTGTGAATCTTCACCTAAACCACAATGTATAGTCAAACGGAAGAGTGAACAAACCAACAGCGGGGGAGGGGGGGGGGGGGGGTTGGGGGGGGATAGCAGAAAACGTTCTCACTGAGATGAAGACGCCTACAGCACAGACTTTATATCTGCCAATGTCAATAATAATATATGATCCACGCTAGCTCGGGATTCGTCTAAGGGGAATATCAATACCCCGCAGCTAATTATAACTGAACTTCAGAACAAAACAACCGATCTTGTTAAGACACTGCATGAAGATCAAGTCCACATTGCAAGAAACCATCGTCCCACTGAAGGAAATAAACATACCAGGTTTATACTCAGTTTAGATGTGAATGTGTGTTGCTGGATTGGTCACACTCATTAGAGAAGATGACACCCGCACTACATACAAACTTGCTTGCCATATTTCTCGCATATGCCATGGGGTAAGTGCAAGAGGTATAGATATTACTAAAGCTCTGACCTAGCTGGGGCAGTCAGACAGGAGAGCAGCCAGAAAAAAGACTGAAAAGTACCCTAAGATAATACCATGACTACTGTCAGACGCGTGTTAAGAAAGTGTTACATTAAAAGACAACAATAGCTTATAATTATAAATAATTTAATTCCAACAATACAACTAGTCATTTCACGTAAATACTTAATGGTCATTGTACATCTTTAATATTAATGTGTATAAATTAGAGTCAAAACTGCATATACATTTTTAAAAAAAATTACGCTGACAATGTTACAGAACGTTAATACACTGGCTTCTTAACTAACAATAATGGGAATTGTTTAATGAACATGAAAAGGAGTCTAGTCATATGAGTACTTAAGTTATTCGTACCACCTATGATCGGGAGAGTTCAGAAACTGGAATAAGTGTAGGGAAGCACTTTACACGGCATTCTTTAGAGACTACAGACTGACGTCTTGTCTTCACAAAGAGTATGGCGACCTAATATGGGTGTATAGATCATGTTTTGGAATATACGAGAATATGTTTGTAACTACGATTTTAGATTTCCCTGCATCGCATGATTGGAGAAATGTTTACAGGAAGTAATTGTGAAGCGTAACGCATACTAAATCGACCGTGATTAGTGAGAACATCATAATCACACTCCGGACAGGTCTCTAGGTGCTCTTGACAAAATGTCCATATCTGGCGTTTCCCCGCGTCACCACCATCTCCTTCACCCAGGACAAGAAAGCAGATTTCCAGGTTTCTTAATTTCGTCTGTTCGTCCAGTATATCTTATAGCGCTGATGATGTCTCGCCCATCCATTGCTGTTTACCGCCTACATCAGCTCCATGCTCTCCAACCGATCAGCTCGCTCGTTGCCTTTCCCGCCTGAGTGCCCCGGTACACAGATGGAAGTTAGCTGGACTAATTGTGATGTGCTCAGTGTGTCGAACCACTCGTGTCATTTGAGGTCAGACTAGATCCCCTTGAGCATGTTCATAGATGTTCAGTATGCGTGCTGAGCCAATACAGGACATTGATAACAGCCATTGTTTCCATCGTAAGGTTGCTGGTTGTCACGGCAAAAGCATTACTTGCATATTTAACAGTTTTGCAATTTGTGCTTGCTGAGAATATCTATGCACTTCGCTGGCCTCGGACTACAATTCCATCCGTAAACACCACTACATCGTCAGCTTCCGTATTTTCATGTATTACCCCTTTGACTTCTGAATCTACTGCAGCAGGATCTTGCTCTCTTCAACTTGTGTCTAGAGTGATATTGGCAGAGATGGTACCACGGGAATCTGCTGGCACTGGCGTCCATTCCCTTCCTAGAATGATGCCTGGGGGAATGCATAATTGGTAGATGGCTTCATTAGTACGCCCCATCCATGATTTGCCCCCTTTTAATCGCTTTCATTTAGGTGTTGACAGAGCAGAGTGAGTGGGTGTCGTATATAGGTCTTCACTTTACAGTAATCACATGATTTGGCCAGGTTTAGTTTGCTATCCATAGACAGGAAGTCTAGAATGTATCTTATATGTATCTTTGACAAGATGTATCTCTGGTGCATCCGAGGATGACCTGCTTGAATGTCAGACTTCGATCGAATCTCACACTCAAATATTTCAAATTGCTGGATCCTTCGATGTTCCGTCCGGACAGTTTCACTGTTGGCATGGGTGTACTGAAAACACGATTCAATCAATCAATCATGTGCCATGCCGGAAAGCGTGGGCGGTCATGACTCGCCATTTCACTCGATTCAAACACGATTAGTCGGTGAGAACTATGCTATGTTCGCTTTAGATGGATTGACAGTTGGCCCTGAACCGTTGCACCATGTTGACCAGCGTATCTTATAGCTCTGCACCTTGCTCGTGTGTTCATATGTTCTCCCATAATTTGCTCTTTGCATTAAAATCACCACAGTAAATGACATTTCTGTCAGTTTTCATGATCTCTTGAAGGCACTGCCACTTGCAAGTGTCAGCTGTGGTGTTACAGGTATGTATCTCTACGTTGACTAACATGGTCAGAAAATCCTCCTCCTGGAATGTCAAGCATTCTTTGCCACATTGTCAAAGAACATTTCGAGCCAAAATAGGCCGTATCAGCCATCTTAGAACTCACGGCTCCAGACTTTCAACCCCACTGGATGAAATGAATGGTCATCATCATTCTTGATGGACAAACAACAACATGGAAGACTGCACCGCAGATATCACATCAGATCCCCATAGCGGGACACTGCTACCCCCCCCCCCCCCCACACACACACACACACGCACGCACGCACACAGACAGACAGACAGACAGACAGACAGACAGACAAAACACACACACACACACACACACACACACACAGAGTGAGAAATAGCGAGGCTTTGTGGCAGAGAAATGGGACAAAATGCCACAAATTCATGACACGCGGTCACATACACACAAACTACCAATCGCCATTTTGAAAACTTTTGTGAAGTGATTTCGGACAGAAAAGTGTATTGTCAGCAAGGTTACAAGGAGGGATGACAAATACTAATTTACACAAGCGACATCCTAGCAAACAACATTCAGGGCTTACAGCAAAACACCACACATAAATAAAAATTAACCAAATATAAGTCATAATTGTGAGAACATGCATGTATCCCATGGTAACATTACACGTCAATCACTAACTGTTTCACACCATCAACAAAGAAAAAAATAGAGACGTTTGCACTGAAACATTACAGACACATTCGAAGAATACCCTGGGTCCAGAGTCAGACAAATACTAACAATTCTACAGATCAAAACACCGAAGAAGACTGGCTGGTAAACAGTACCGTGTATAGGACATCGAAATAGTGTGACCATATTAAGCGTCACAGGGGTTTAGAAAGAGCAGCGATGGAAATCGGGTGTCTGGAAGTGGAGGCAAATCTAGATGCGTATGGACGCTGGACTTAATCACAGCCTGGGCATGAACATGCATGGGACAAGGTAATTGACGACAGATCAATTTTTTTTTCTAGCGGCACACTCACATACATCTCTCTCCCCTCTTATCCCCTCTTCCCCCTCCCCCCCCCCCCCCCCCACACACACACATCGTTTGGAAAAAGATGACATACTGTGTTTGTTATCTTTAAACAACGAAAAGTTTTACGGTGAACAACTTGAAGTAGCAGTACTGTATATCTGTAGTGTGGCACGATGTCACAGACATGAGAAAACAACACAGACACAATCAGCTGCTGCTATCACATCGTTACAATCAAGCATATCTTCTTCAGGTGACAACCAAGCGTGTCTTCTCCAGGTTGATGTCCCTCACTCAAGTCTACGGTGCCGAAAAGACACTGGACATCACGTGACACGAACAGCCGACCGGCACTCGTTCCCGCTGCAGTCTGTAGCGGAACACACCTGCACATTTGTTTCAGAAGAAAAAACACACACAGGTTAACATTGTTGTTTGCACTGTATTAAGAACCTGTGTTGCAACACTAGCAAACACATTAAAGCAACATTTTTTAGAGCATGCCTCTTTTCTGTGGATTGAATGTTACAGACAAATTCTTAGAAGACCCTCCTCTTCTAGATGCCATGCTTTCCAGAGAGACCATACAGAAGAAACATACTGAAATTCTACACTATCTAAACACTGAATACTGACTGACTGACTGCCACCTTGCCGCCTTGACAGACGATATTTTGTAATTTGAAGTTATACTTCTCAATATCACAAAGCCTGGGCTGAATTTAGAGACCATGCATAACCATGGAACAAGATCCCTCTCTCGGCCTGCCTAGTCTGCTCCAGAGGAAAAGTAACATAAATAATCTGGAACAAGACAAGCTGCAGAGGCTGCCGGATCAGAAAAGCAATTCTTTAACTGCCCGCCTCTCTGAGCTTCCATCCTAGACCAGTTGCCGACCTAGACTTACGGCCTGGTCTGCCCTGTCATGACGTTTAGTCTTTAGGTTATATTCCCTCGCACTAGGGTAAGGCTTACCCTCTAAATTGCGCTCTTCCACCAAAAGCTGTTTGCACAATGTCGGATGTTGGGTTTGGTGAGCACCGCCTAACAATGTGAGCACCATAACGTTTTGCAATAACAGACGTTTTTCCCCCTCCATAGCGCCATGCGGGAGTGCGGGGGAATGAACAGACTGATAGGCTGGCAGGGAGTGCACCTCTTGGTTGTCGATTACCTATGGACAACGGACAGGTGGTCGTGCGGCTGTGAGACCAGGTGGAGGAATAGATTGAGAACTCGTATGTGGAAAGGATGCGATTTCGGCGGATTGGCAGGGGTTCTGGTAGAATCTCAAAACAGAGAGAAGACCAGGAGAACTATCAATCAGATAGCGGTGGGAACGACTAGTAGTGTGATTCTTCGCTGGCTATTGAACGAAGGGACGGAGGGCATATGGGAATATCCTGAATGCAGTGATGTCGGTTCTTAGCTCAGCTAAACTCAACTATGTGCATAGCACCCTGATTGTTGTGGTGCGCCTCCTGGCTGGTTGCCTCTGTCTCCAGCACCTTTCTTTTGCTGTGGCACACTGTTGTCTTACTCGAATTGTGATATGAATGTATGTACACATGTACTTGCGCATGTAATTACGTACATAATATATAGAGCAGTCTAGTTTTACAGCGCCAGAGACTCGCCGTCGCCCGTTCTCCTGTTAGCTACAACAGTTCTGCCATGTGAAGTCCAAGAGTTGGACTTTTGCTGCTAGAGGTGATAAATGCACAAGCCATAGGGGTATGTAACAATGTTGAGCCCTCATCTACGACTCTGCCTCCCGGTTATAACAATGATTTGGAACTCTGTCTATCTTTCTGCTTGCCTACTTGCCTGGCTGTTTGTGTGTCTGTTTGTCTATTTGCCCCCCCCCCTCCCTCTTCCACACACCCACGCACCATCAAATCTTTAGACACACTTTGTTTACATATATAAGTGTGTACGTATTGTTTAAAAGATGTTATGGACAAAACGATATAACGGTAATGGTGTTGTAATGATTAAGATCGAACACATTCTTGATTGTGTAATGGTTGAAGATCTCACACTAGCATGGTGTTTTGCTGGTTGTAGATCTAACAATGACGTTGTATCTTAGTAAATGAGGATCTAACATAATCATGGTCGTCCAACGGTTAAAGATTAACAGTGAATGGGTATTGTAGTAGTTGTACATCGAATATTGTCATACTATTGTAATTGTCAAAGATATAACATAGTCGTATCATCTTAGTGTTAAAGATCTACTATCTTATAGACATACGTCGTAATACACATACAAACATCGCACATACTCATATAGATATGCATGATTTATGCTCACACGAGACTAACCTTCACTACAGCCAGCCCTTCTGAGCACTTTGACATTCTGGTAGACTTCAGAGCAGACAGCAATCCACTGGGAGACACTCTCCTGGTTTTCACTGCAGCACCTGCACACACATAAAAACTGTACAGAATACGTGTATACGAGTGTGTCTCTTTGCGTGTGGTGTGTGTATGTTAAGTGTGTGTGTGCGCGTGAATATGTGTGTGTGTGTGTGTGTGTGTGTGTGTGTGTGTTTCCACATACAAAATCTCCATACTACTTATATGATTTAAATGAGATGCTCTCCACCATGGGCTGGGCCGGGTCAGACAGACAGACAGACAGACAGACAGATAGATAGACAGACAGACAGACAGACAGTCGGGAACGGGAGCTTATATGACTACTTATATGAATTAAATGAGATGCTCCCCACCAGAGTCTGGGCGAAGCCGGGCCGTGTCAGCTAGTTGTAATATAAAAGACGTTTTTGATTTATTTTTATTTAAATGTCACAATGTACTTTGTCTGCATCGAATTTGTAATGTTGCGATATTGCTTCATGTGGTACTCAAATACGTTCGTAAGGGCTGGTTCCGGTGCCAAGATGCGGCGTTGTTATTAATTAGTGTTGTCAGAAAGGCTCAGTTGTTCAGGAACAATGGACTGAAGCAAAGACGTCTACAATGATTGCCTCACACGAACGGTCTTGCGAGCTGAGGTGTCCACTCACGGAGATTTCATATTAGTTTAATGTAGCTGAGGTGTCCACTCAAGGAGATATATTAGTTTGATGGAGCTAAGATGTCCACTCAAGGAGATATCATATTAGTTTAATGGAGCTGAGGTATCCACTCAAGGAGATATCATATTAGTTTGATGGAGCTAAGGTGTCCACTCAAGGAGATATCATATTTTTTTGATGGAGCTGAGGTGACCACTCAAGGAGATTTCATATTAGTTTGATGAAGCAGAGGTGTCAACTCAAGGAGATATCATATTAGTTTGATGGAGCAGAGGTGTCCACTCAAGAAGATATCATATTAGTTTGATGAAGCAGAGGTGTCCACTCAAGGAGATATCATATTAGTTTGATAGAGCTAAGGTGTCCACTCAAGAAGATATCATATTAGTTTGATGGAGGCCAGCATGGCCGAGTAAATAAGAACGCTCGCTCTTAAACACCAGGTATGCTGATGCCAAGGTAGCGGGTTCAACCCCTACACAGGTCAGTTAGACTAAAATGTTGACTTCTCGTCCACGACTAGGGAACGTAAATTAAAAGTACCTATGAAGTCGGAATGGGTTTGCCTGATGGGGAGGGACACTGGTAATAGGGAAAGCAGAAGCAAAATTAAGTCCAGTGCACGAGAAGTTGTAGCACATGTAATGACTATCCTTGAGTTCAAAGCGAGCGAAGGGGAAAACATGAATTTGATGAGCAATTGGATGTCTAGATAAACATGTCAGGGTGAGATGTGAACACGTTTCCTTATAGATAATCTCCAGACATATCATTCAGCTAGTCACAGACTATAATCATCGCACATGGAACAATAGGCCCGTAAATATTCATATTTTCTGCTCAGTACCTCCCTCAGCGCGTAGCGACTGCCGACACCAGTTCTGTGTTATGTCTTTATTTGTCTTTGGCTTCCCGCAAGGCTCTCTAGTCTAGCTGGACACCGTTTGACTTGACCGATGTTCTTGCCGTCTGGTCAAAGCTGCAGAATCACATCACCACCTTGAGTCCTGTACTCGTCCTGTCTCCATGTCTTGTCAGCCGAATCCATTTCTCCCCAGTGGTTCAGAAACAGCGGCCATGTATGCGTACCCGGAAATATCAATCTTTAGGGAACTACAGAGACACTTTAAGTCACATACGACATAGTGCTCTCAGCGGGGTTTGCAGAAAAGCGTATTCATCTCTTTCTTGTCTTGTGTACTTTCTCCGGCACCTTCATACCAAGGTTGTGTGCAATTGTCTGTGTCCATCTTCCTTCTGGTCGACCCGTGCCTCATCTCCCAGGAACCACGCCTTCAATCATCGTGTGTCCCAGCCATTGTGAGGTATAACATGGCCACAGTATGACCTGATGTTGAGCCACTCTTCCATGCTCACATTAGTCAGGCTCTAGTCGTAGTACGACTAGTGTTAAGCAGCAAATTATTATACATGTCTTTACATGTCTCTCTGCCTGTTTGCCTTCCTATTTCTACCTCTCTACTTCTCTCTCTGTCTGTCTGTCTCTCTCTCTCTCTCTCTCTCTCTCTCTCTCTCTCTCTCTCTCTCTCTCTCTCTCTCTCTCTCTCTCTCTCTCTCTCTGCATGATCATTGTAGAGAAAATACTATACAGACGATTATACCGGTCACACTGACCATGTGTCGGTTTGACCATTCCGCTGAGCGTCCATGCCAAGTATCCACACGCTACTAATGAAAAATCAGATTCGCTGGGCTAGTCACTTAACTCGCATGCCAGATCACAGGCTCCCTAAACAATTTTTTTATGGCGAGCTGCGTTGTGGTAAACGTTCCCAAGGCTGCCAGAGGAAACTCCTTTAAAGACACTCTGAAAGTCTCACTGAAAGCTTTTGGAATTCATCTTGACACCTGGGAGACTGCTGCTAAAGACCGTAATTCGTGGCGTACATCATTACATAAGGGTGCAGTCACCTGTGAAGCAATCATGATTGCAAGAGCTGTGAAGGAAAGGCTGGACAGAAAAACGACTGCATGAGATACTCCTCCTGGAACGTCAAGCCCACATTGTCAAAGAACATTTCGAGCCAAAACAGGCCTTATCAGCCATCTTAGAACTCACGGCTCCATACTTTCGACCCCACTGGATGAAATGAATGGTCATCATCATTCTTGATGGACAAACAACATTAACAACAACATTCTGCTGATGAGGGAACTACAGAACAGAAGACTACAGCATTGAGATCGCAGACGTTAAACAGCAAGCTTGGAGACATGTACCTTGTCTGAACCATAGCCTTAGGTATTCTGTTGGGGTCGAAGTTCAGCTCGTGACGGGCGGGACAGTTACAGACTCGATCCTGTTGACCATGATGACAAGTGGAGTTCAAGGCGGTAGTTGAAGCCTGGTGGTGCTGGTGGTTGTCTACAGCAGACTCGCTGTCCTGGGAACACAGTTATCGTTAAATACATTATCAGGGACATATAACAACATCAGCTTTCTAATGATGGTAAGCTGAAGAATTCGACGAACAATAAACGATTGCTCAAATATATCGAGACTGTAGCATTTTGACAATACCAACCAATTTTATGCAGGCAGAAAGACTTCGTTTTGAATTTGCGATTATCTTAGGGATAACAAATGCCCCACATTCGAACAATGTCAGTAATTAAATGTATCAAGATTTCAGCTACAGTATAATTCATGTATTTACTTCAAATAATGTATAACGCTGCATAATGCACCTGAATGCAGGAGAGCCTGGCATATGATACCACAACATCTAGCTTAAGAATGGAGGTGGAGGCGGTCACTGCAGGTTTCCGCTGGATCGAGAATACGATACACACACACATCGTGATTGTAACTGACTCAGAAAGCATGCTGAGGAAAATGAGGACAGGCATGCTTCGTGCAGAGTGGCTTGCTTCGCTTCGGAGGTCACGGGTGGCAAGCAGCGCCTGGACCTTTTCTCCGGGGCATGCCGGTGTTCTGGGGAATGAACAGGCGCTCAGATTGGCTGGCTCTGCAAAATTTGGTGGAGTATTGATGCATGACAAGGCAGACGTGGTTGCGGCCTTGTGGGAGCACGTGTACACCTCGGAGGAGCAAATGGATCATCATGGTCTGGCAAGAATGAGGCAGAGAGGAGTGACGAGAGGATCTGGCCGACGCTCGACTCTCAGAGGAAAGACGAGACGGACATATAATCAGATTGCTACTGGTATTATTGGTGTTAGAACTCTTCGCTGGCTGCTGAGGATGGGGACGGAGCGCCTATGGGAATGCCCCGAATGCTGTGATGTCGGTTCCTAGATCGATCAATCAATCATGCACATGACGAGATGCAATGAAATATGACAGGCAATAAACCGTGAACATATTGCTCGTGGCTTCTGTGTTCTTCTTCACTTCATTCTTTCTTTCATTCACTTGAAATATGTCTAAAGCTTGCAATGTTGTCTCTTGTATGAATTTAACTGTCTTTTTTAGTTCACTCAGCGGTTCACGAGTTTATCTTCCATTGTCGTCTCTCTATGCCTGAAGGTTTGCCTAGATATGTTCTTATTCTTCTTCTTCTTTCGTTCGCTTGAAATATGTCTATAACTGCAGTGTTGTCTCTTGTATGAACCTAACAGTCTTTTTCAGTTCACAACAGCGGTCCATAGAGTTTATCTTCCACTGTCGTCGCTCTAGGCCAGAAGGTTTGCCTAGATATGTTATATTTTGGGCAATCTTGGAGTATGTGCTCTGCTGTCTGCGACGCCAATCCACATGTGCACATGGCTATTTCACCAATCTTGAATTTTGTATACATGTGGTTGCGTAATCTATTGTGTCCTGTTCTGAGGCGCAGAATAATGACTTGTTATGGTCTATCCATAACGTGGTAGTCATCTTGAGCAGGTTTTGGTGGCTTTCTGACTGATTTGATCATTCTTTTCTTTTGATAGTATGTAACGGGCACATCAGGCTGTTCTTTTGCTCCTTCTTAAGCCAATCGATCAGCTCTGTCGTTTCTGGGTACTCCACAGTGAGATGGTATCCACTGTATGGTGACCTTACGCTGACTACTAAGTTCAGAAAGTAGTGTCCTTAGAACCGGCATTTTCCCATACAGGAGCGCCTCGAGTACTGATTTTGCATCTGTCAATAGCAAGACAGGTTGGTATTTAGTAATTTCTCTGTTGCTATCTTGATTGCCTCAATTTCAGCATCATAGTTTTGGCAGTACTTTCCTGTTGGTACTCCCTAGTATTATTTGGGTATTCTATGTACACTCCCGCTCCTCCATTTCAAAAAGCATTTTGTGCTGACCCATTTGTGAAGACTCGGATCCCGAGGTCATGTGGGTATTCTTCATCAAGGAAGCTGAGAGTGGCTGTTCTGCGCTGTACACTGTTCTGTTCTTCCTTGTCAAATATTCCTCTCACTTTTATCTGGATTTGTAGTGATAGTCTATGTTCATCTTTCCATGGAGTTCGCTCTGGAATAGTTTTCAGGCGGATACCAACTGTGGGCAGATCGGTGGTGTTTCTGCAGAGTCGTTTGGCCTGGTGGATAAAACTGCTTCTTTTCAACCGCCTCATAGCTAAGTTTTCAAATCTGTTCTTCGTAGGGTGACCTGGCAAGCTGAGAATATTTTCTGATTGTATTAGCATTTTCGTATCTCTGCGCTCTCTCAGTGCTTGTGTCCTCCCCAACTTCTCCATCTCCACTATAGGGGTTGCTCTCATCCCTCCTGTGGTGACTCTAAGTGCTTGATTTTGCACCTTGTCCAGCTCTTGTAGTGTGGTTTTTGATGCTGAACATCACGCAGTTGACCGTATTCCAGGTGTGGTCGTATGCTGTTGATAAACTTAGCTAAGTATTTTCCCACTGGCTCCCCGTGTGGTTCCATTTAGATTTCTCAGGATGGCTATTTTCCTTCTGGCTTTTGTTACTGCTTTGTTGATGTGCTTTATTCACGTCAGCGTGTCATCAAATGTTACTCCAATGTATGCTGGTTCTTTATCTTCTCTTAGGGGTATTCTATTTATCTGGATGATCCATGCCTTTTGTTTTGGAGAGAGGGTAAATAGAGTGGTGCTGCACTTGTCAGTGTTTATGCTGACACACAATCTATTTGCCTATGCAACAAATGCATCTACAGCTCTTTGTAGCGATCTGATGGCAACTGATGCATGTTCATTTGTGCTCCATAGACCCAGGTCATCAGCGCACATTGCCGCTTAAATTCCATGCGGTAGATTAGCAACGAGATCATTGATGAAGATTAGAAAAAGTGTCCGGGACAAGACTCTGCCCTGGGGAACACCGTGACGCAGTAGTACTTTCTTGCTCTTTAGTCCGTCTATCTGTACTCAGGCTCTTCTGTTGTGCAAGTATGCTTTTACCCATTTGTACATTCTTCCATTAACTTTACAGTTTCTCAATTTTTTTTTCCCCATCAGACCTTCTTTCCAGACTTTGTCAAAGGCTTTCTTCAGATCTATCCATGCCACAAGCACCAGCTTCTTCTCTTGGAATGCATCTTCAATTTATTGAGAGAGGTAGGTTGCCTGATCTACCGTAGAGTAGCACTGCCTGAAGTCAGCCTGCTGTGGCACAAGGATGTTTTCACCTTCAATGTACCACTGCAGTCACTGATTGATGATGCTGTCCGTTGTTTTGCAGAGACAGCTGGTGAGCCTAATTGGTCTGTAGCTGGAGGCAATGGAACTATCTTTCCCTGATTTTATGAGGGGTATCTTTATTGCTTCTCTCCAGGCTTGTGGAACACAGCCTAAGGTTCCGCTGTTATTGAAGATCTGCAACAGCTTTGCTTTCGCCTCTGTTCACATGTTCCTGATCATTTCATTGGAGATACCATCAGCTCCTGCTGATTTTCTCATTTTCAATTTTTATATGGCTAGCTTCAGTTCGCTGATTGTGATAAGTGCCTCCAGAACTTCATGTACTATTTCCTTCTGCCCGTATGTTGCCATTTCTCTCGAATCTCTTGTTGTTTCTCTGGACGAATTTTGATATTATCTTGTGCGAATGAGTCCGCAAAATGGTCAGCTGCTTGCTTTCCTGTTAAGATGTTTCCGTCTTTATGTAGTGCAATTTTTGAGTTTCTCCCTGTGCCCTCATCGTTAAGTTACTTTATTAGCTTCCACAACTTCCTTGTGTCTCTTTTAAAATTCAGGGACTCTGTTTTCTCCTGCCAGCTTTTCCGTCTAGCCTGCAACTTGGTCCTTTGAAATTTGACTTTTGCGTGCTGGTATTTATTGTGGTGCTCTTAGCTGGGTTTGGCCTTTGCTTGCTTTCTACACACTTCCACGTCATTATGCAACTGTTCCAGTTCACTACATCGGTAGGGTTTACAATGTTTACGGGCTCCTCTTGGTACTGTTTCTCGCGCTGCCTGTAGTATGAATTTCCCAAACTCTTATTCTACTTTATTTATGTCTTTCTCAGTGTTCAGGTTTCTAACCAGTATGCTGGTGCGATGCTTGTACATTGCCTAGTATGATTTCTTGTAGTTCCACCTAGAGAGAGTGCTGCTTTCACTTATAAGCTTATTTTCTACAGTTAGAAAGACTGGCAGATGGTCACTGACACCAAGTCAATTCATTTAATGTTCCACTCCAGGTCTAGTGAATGAAAAGCCAGGTCAGGTGTAGTTGTAGAGTGCCATGATCTCGAGTAGAAAGTATGTGGGTCAGACGGCTTGTTAATCAAGATGGATCTATTCTCATCCTGCCAGTCTTCCAGTCTCTCTCCTCATTGGTCCATGTGATCATAACCCCAGCTCTGCGAGTGGCTGTTGAAGTCGCCAACACAGTCATTTTTTCTTTTAATGGTAGTGTGTCCAGTACCTGTGGGCGGTCACTTGGACAGTAGTAATTGATCAGATGTAGGTCTGTAAAGCTGCTTACTGGCCTAGAGGTTAGCGACTTTTCTCCGCAAGCTCGTATACTCTCGTAGGTAACGTGACGACGGTGAGAATCAGCAGTGGTTCGAATCGCGTCGGTAACTTACGGGGTATGTGAGGCGGTCGTTCAGAAAGCAATGGCAAACTACTGAAAGTAAAACTTGCCTAGTACATCAACAGCAGCTGAAAAATGCTGATGTTGACTGCAACGTCCTGTAAGGGATATCCAAAAGTAAAAAAAAAATTAAACACAAGAGAAGTAACAATAGTGCAGAAAGAGGAGAAGTACCATTGCCTAGAACCGCAAGAAGAGAAGTAACATTGCCCAGAGCAGCAAGAAGAGAAGTAACATTGCCTAGAGCGGCAAGAAGAGAAGTAACATTGCCTAAGGCAGAAAGATGAGAAGTAACATTGCCTAGAGCAGCAAGAAGAAAAGTAACATTGTCTAGGGCAGAGAAAGATTAGAAGTAACATTGCCTAGAGCAGCAAGAAGAGAAGTAACATTGCCTAGAGCAGCAAGAAGAAAAGTAACATTGTCTAGGGCAGAGAAAGATTAGAAGTAACATTGCCTAGAACAACAAGAAGAGAAGTAACATTGTCTAGAGCACCAAGAAGAGAAGTAACATTGCCTAGAGCAGCAAGAAGAAAAGTAACATTGTCTAGGGCAGAGAAAGATTAGAAGTAACATTGCCTAGAGCAGCAAGAAGAGAAGTAACATTGCCTAGAGCAGCAAGAAGAAAAGAAACATTGTTTAGCGGAGAGAAAGATTAGAAGTAACATTGCCTAGAGCAGCAAGAAGAGAAGTAACATTGCCTAGAGCAGCAAGAAGAAAAGTAACATTGTCTAGGGCAGAGAAAGATTAGAAGTAACATTGCCTAGAGCAGCAAGAAGAAAAATAACATTGTCTAGGGCAGAGAAAGATTAGAAGTAGCATTGCCTAGAGCAGCAAGAAGAAAAGTAACATTGTCTAGGACAGAGAAAGATTAGAAGTAACATTACCTACAGCAGCAAGAAGAGAAGTAACATTGCATAGAGCAACAAGAAGAGAAGTAACATTGCCCAGAGCAGCAAGAAGAAAAGTAACATTGTCTAGGGCAGAGAAAGATAAGAAGTAACATTGCCTAGAGCAGCAAGAAGAGAAGTAACATTGCCCAGGGCAGAAAGATTAGAAGTAACATTGCCTAGAGTAGCAAGAAAAGAAGCAACATTGCCCAGAGCTGCAAGAAGAGAGGTAACATTGCCTAGAACAGCAAAATAGAAGTAACATTGCCTGGGGCAGAAACAGTCATGACAACACAACGTTGGGGTACTGAAATTGTTATTCTGACATTCATTCAATGAGATTGAGACACGTGTTCGGGTTAAAGATTTAACTTCAGGCGTGATTTAAACGGAAGAGCAAGTAGTAGAGGTGAAGTAATAGGAAGAACAGAAACATGTCCAGTAATAACAAAGCCATAATGAGAACGAATAATAACTGTCACTGAAGTTGTAAAGAACATTCAAAGTGGTTTAGTCATTTAAGGAATAACTAATAGCCCTTAATAAATAAATGTTTGCATATCCTTTACAGGACATCGCTGCCAACATCAGCATCTGTCAGCTGATTGTTGATTTCTTGGCAATATTACGCTCAGTAGTTTGCCATTGCTTTCAGTCAGCGACCGGCTCACATACCCCGTAAGTTACTGACGCGGTTAGAATAGCTACTGATTCTCGCCGTCGTCACGTTACTTGCGAGAGTATACGGGATTACGGAGTAGCCCTTACAGGAATTATTTTCTTTGCAGAGATGGAAATCTTCTAAGAATGTGCTATTATTCTAACGTAAAGAGCAAGCTATTGGATGTTGTCACCTGTTACTTGACCATACTGACCTGTGACTGAGCATCTGCTTCGATGGTTCTAGACCGCAGAGTTCGGTACAGTTCTGCAATACTCGTGGGCTCCCGGCATGTGACTGATGCCTCCTGCGCGACGCTCAAGAGAACACAGCATAATACCAAACACAGGATACTCAGTGGGGTCATCTGAAAATATCAATTTCATAGGGGCTTTCACAAACGCATGGTATAATTAGTATTACTTCCTCGCGGTAGAAGATGGGAAACACACTACGGTGTGGCACACTTACCTTTGGGGACCGAGTATCCACCTAAGTGTGAGAGAAAATAAACAGCGATTGATGTTCGATTACCCAAGTCCGCGACTCGATCTTATTTCTTCTTTGCATTTTCAAAAACCAACGGCGCTGTTGCAGTTTTATTAAAGAACGAGCCGACATTTACATTATTCATGTTAAACGTTCAAGAGTTATTTGACAGCAGCGTCTTGGCAGTTGGTTTCTTGGCAACATTGCGCTCAATAGTTTGCCATTGCTTTTTTGAGCGACCAGCTCACATACCCCTAAGTTACCAACACGGAGAGAACCGCTACCGATTCTCGCGCATGTTACGTTACTCACGAGAATATACGGAATTACGGAGAAAGACGCTAACTCCTTGCCAGGGAGACCGGCCTCTGTGCTATGGGTACATGAAATTGTCGACAGCCGTATTTATTCGACTTTCTGTTCTATATATACATGAAATTGTTGACAGACGTGTCCGTTTCCAAGTGTAAAGCTTCATGTCCGCTAGGGACGAAGGCCAGCACAGTCCAGACTGTTTAGACACAAACATATCGCTGGGATACTTTCACTAGCAGATTGCAAAATAAGAGCTGGGGTCTCCTTGGAGGCGTGGACAAGCCGCCAGCCTGGCGCTGCGTTGGTCGTGGGTTTGTGTTCCAAATCTGTCATTGGGCTCACGAACTGCTTCGAGACCCCAGAGAGTCGTGGCTGGAGCTACGGAGTTCGTGCGCTACGCGATGCATTCGGCCGGCCGCTCTGTGGATAAAAGTTCCAGCCTTAATGATAGAACTAGGTGCAGTCATGTCGAAACCTCTTGCCTGGCTAAGTTGTGCATATATTCCTTGGCGCCGGGAGTCAGGAGTGTTGACAAGACAGCAGTCAACGTGCAGGAGTAGAATATTTCAGCGAATCCGATGCTCATGAACAATTAGTGTGTGTCGTGACAGTCAAACAAATACGACCATGCTTGATCTTCTTTTCGTTTATAATAGAAAACAATATCATTTTTATTTTCAAGGGAATGAACCAATACAAACAATGTCTCTCAATTTTACCGCGTTGGCTGCCTTGTTGGAACATTGACACAAAGTACAGGTGTATTTCTAATGACTGTGGGGGTTTTGAAAATATTGCCGTTACAAGTTTTGTTTTTACATTTAATGTTGCACTAGCCGACGACCCGACAAGGCCTAGTTCCTGGCGTGGAGCGTCTCATTTAATTAATATAAGTAGTCATTATACATTCAAATACATTTCTTTAATCGCACGGAGTACGCATTCGGCCCCTGGACTCTCGCAGCTAATTTGTTTATATGTTATTAGTTACCAGAGAATAAATATAACTCTTTTTTGTGTGGAATAGTCTTAAATAGAATAGAGTCTATTTTACTGCAATATACATTATCTCTATATACTTTTATTTGAGCACCGCGTACTCAAAATGGTTTCCACTCTTGCTTGCCGTTGCTCGCCTGTTTCAGATGAACGTGCTTGAGCAGTGCGTATTCGATTGGTTTCCAGTCTTGCTTCCCGTTGCTCGTCTCTCTCTCTGAAGCTCGTAATGCCTTTTTCTTTCGTGCTTGAGGAAAAATTGTTGATTTTAAACTAACTATTTCAGTTGGATCCGCGGGAGTGAGAACAACATCTGTACAAAAATTCATCTAAATCGGATGGACATTTCAGTTCGGGAACGCATAAAGGACACACACACAAACAAACATTCTCTTTTATATATATATATATATATATATATATATATATATATATATATATATATATATATATATATATATATATATATATATATATATATATATATATATATATATATATAGTAGATGAGTTCACAGAGTGAATACAAAACTTGGAACGGCAATATTAAAAAAAAAAAAATCCAGTCATTAAAAATACACCCTATATTATGAGCTTTATCTTTGGTTTTGAAACATGATTGTGTGTGTGATTTATTTAAAATAGTTATAGTTGATTTACAGTGGTCAAACTGTAAATTTCAATGTAAAGAAATACAACTGCCACGTGTATGCACGTTGCCCAGCTTTAACATCGCGTATAAAACTAAAGCATGAATAATGTCATTGCATAAGAACAACATAAAGGCAATTATCTTTACTATTGTTACAAAATTATGATAAAGATTACGACTTTTTTCTTATCTTAAGTAAGAAAGTTTCAAGTCTCGTTAATTCTTGTAAACAATATGGCCTTCTGTTTGTTGTGAATTTCAAGTAAAGACAACTTTCTATGAACATGCATCTAGTCCACAACCAAACCACCACAAGTTGAACAAAGACTGCGATCATATCATTTCACTTCTCCGGACTTATTGTACACCAAAGCAACACAGTCATGAAATACTCAGCCACTCTTTACATCAGATCATTTGTCTCTCAAGTATGGACTCCCTGAGTCTAGTACATGGGCTCAATACCTGGCCGGTGGAGCGGGCAGATTTATTTCCCGCCTCCGAACTGACTTCTTGAGACTAACTTGCCATCTCTGCAAGACCAGAAATGTCTGTGTGTGACGCAGAGAAAGTGGCAAGTGACCAAGTATTTACAAGGAGACATAAGAAGGTGCAGTCAGCTCTGACAACAAGTAAAGTGAACTGTAAAGCATCGTTGGAGTTTTACATATGTACTGTTTGGTTCCACGGTGAAATCAAAGGACCTGCGTAGAAGTTGAATAACAAGTAAAGTAAAGTGCTTGATATGTAAGGAGGTAACATGGTAAACAGTATCAATAAGTAACATAATCCAACAATATTCTAGCCTGTGTAATAATAAAACCTTACAGTTTGTCAGTCCGAGGGTTATGTACAGATGCTGTAACGTGAGCTTGTAACTCTGGCAGTCCCAGTAAGAATTTGATTTGTATGACTACTGTGCACTGAAAGGTGTCGGGGTTTTATACGTTGGATTGTGAAACAACAGAATATCCGTAAAAATCTATCAACACCCGGATTTTGCTGCCTCATTTCAGAAATCAAATGTCCGTTGATGCCGGTAGTTACAACTAATCACTTCCCTGTTCACTCCCCTTTCTAGTTATGTGAATTTCATGGCTACCAGGCGCCAGACTAATGTGGTGGCAATGATGTTTTAAAAAAAAGTTAGTTGCATGTCATTTACTGGACGTAGCAGTCAACCCCAGCCTTTTTTTGGGGAGGGGGGGGGGGCAAGTTTACGTTCAGTAGTTTGCCATTGCTTTCTGAACGACCGGCACCTATACCATTTCATTAAAAAAAAAAAGAAAAAAACACACACACACACACACAAGGCGGTCTGCTGCCAAACCGCCCGAAGTAGTATTTTGATCGCAGTATGCGGGATTGTGAAATGCGTCCGTAACATCTTCGCCATAAAGCAGATTTGGAACCGTCCCGGCACTTGACGACGAAACTTATGCACTTTGTAGTATCCTTGGGCCGGGCTCCGTGGCTTAAAGGCTTGCGAACGCGATTCGTGAGCTGCTTACCACGCGTTCGAAACACAGCGGCCACCGATTTGGCAGCAGACCGTGTCGCGCTGGGGTATTAACGTGTTGGTATTGTAACCGGTCGTTCAGAAAGCAATGGCAAACTACTAAAAGTAATTGCAAAGACATCAACAACAGCAGTAAATTGCTGGTGTTGTCAGCGATGTCCTGTAAATAGGATATGAAAAAAACAAACATTGGACGGTGGAGGGTATTAGGAGAGGGGGGGGGGGGGAGTGGAATGACGGCGGAGTGGAGAGGAAGTGTCGCGGTCATCCAAATGGAGCTGTGTGTGATCCGGTATATCCTTTTTTTTTTGTGTGCATATCCTTTACAGGACATCGCTGTCAACGGTCGAAGCTGGATCTGTACGTAGACAGTGGACTGAGTCGCTGCGGAAGTCTGTTGTCCGTAAAGACACCTTCATCTTCGTCCCGGGACATGCAGGAGTCGAGGGAAACGAACGAGCTGATAAACTGGCTGGCTCTGCACCCCCTGTAGATGGCCAGCCCATGGATCGTGCCGATGTTATTAACGTCCTCAAAGATATGACGAGAACAGAGGACTTTCACGTCAGTGATTCCACATCGCTGTCCAGGATGAATGACTTGGGAGTAAGAATCGGCACAGCCAGACGCGAGAGGTACATCGGGAAAACAAGGTGCCTTGTCAACCAACACAGAACTGGCACTATTAGCCACTGGACGCTGATGCATATGCTGGGGGGAGGATCTGAGCACCTATGGACATGTCCGGAGTGCAATGAAGATACCCCAACTGATAGCAGCATCTTTCAGCTGTCTGTTGATTTCTTGGCAAGATTACGCTCAGTAGTTTGCCATTGCTTTCTGAGCGGCCGGCTCAGTATCCCGCAAGTCACCAGCGGGGGTCGAACCGCACCCAGTTCTCTCCCGCTACGAGTCTGCGTGATAAACGGGATTACGGAGCAAGTGTTGTAACTCCTCAGCCAGAGAGACCGGCCGGTATATCCTAGACTACTGTAATTTGACACCTCTGCGGTTGCGTCTTGGGAATTCCGCTGTCATTCTAGGGCTTTTGTTGACTTGAAATGAGGCAGAGAAAATCTTTCCACCCCCCAGCGATGTTCGATCAAGCATTTTATTGCCCACGTAAAAACAGCGCGGAGTGTCGTAGCTAAATATAGCTGGCTGCCACCATTCCCTGATAGCGACAGGATTATAAACACGGTTAACTGAACGGGAACCTCCGTAGTCCCAGACTTTGTTCTTTGTATTTATTCATGATGATCAGCCGAAGCAGGAAGTAGGAGGTTTTGTAGTAATTAACAGCTTCTTGCGAAAGTTAGGAGTGGATGTTGCTATTCTTACAATTTCCTGTACCTTTTTACTCCCTTTCCCTCTCTCCATAGCTCCACTATCATTCTTGCTTCTTGAACTCGCTCACCTTCTCTCTTTTGTTTCTCCTACTATCTATCTCGCCTATCTCTTTTCCTCTCTCTCTCTCTCTGTGTACATAACCTTATATGCTCACCCGATTGCACACGTGTATATCATGGTGTGCCTGTCGGACTGATAAGGGATCATACACTCCACAACTATGTATCTTCTGTGGTCTCCTTAAGTTACACATCTGGTCGTCTGTCTGAAACTCTGCTACACCATCGCGCATCCTGTCCCTCTGATCGTCAGCATGTCATTATGTTAACTAATCCAGCACTTTTTCAGTTCCATCGTCTACCTGTCATTCTGTTAATGAGTCCAGCACTTTCTCAATTCCATCGTCTACATGTCATTATGTTAAATAATCCAGCACTTTCTCAATTTCATCGTCTAAATGTCATTATGTTAACTAATCCAGCACATTCTCTCTTCCATCGTCTACATGTCATTACGTTAACTAATCCAGCACTTTCTCAATTCCATCGTCTAAATGTAATTCTAATAACTAATCCAGCACTTTCTCTCTTCCATCGTTTACATGATATTCTATTATCTAATCCAACACTTTCTCCCTTCCATCTTCTAAATGCCATTCTATTAAACAATCCAGCACTTTCTCTCTTCCAACGTTTACATCTTATTATATTAACTAATCGAACACTTTATCCCTTCCATTATCCACATATCATTCTATTAACTAATCCAGCACCTTGACTCTTCCATCGTCTAAATGTCATTATGTTAACTAATCCAGCACATTCTCTCTTACATTGTCTAAATGTCATTATATTATCTGATGCAGCACTCTCTCTCTCTCTCTTCCATCGTCTAAATGCATTATATTAACTAATCCAGCACTTTCTCTCTTCCATCGTCTATATGCCATTTCATTAACTAAAGCAGCATTTCTCCCTTCCATCCTCCACATGTCATTCTATTAACTAATCCAGCATTTTGACTCTTCCATCGTCTAAATGTCATTATATTAACTAATCCAACACTTTTCCTCTTCCATAGTCTAAATATCATTATATTATCTAATCCAGCACTTTGACTCTTCCATCGTCTAAATGTCATTCTATTAACTAATCTAGCACTTTCTCTCTTCCATTATCTACATGTAATTTTATTAACGATCCCAGCACTTTCTCTCTTCTATCGTCTAAATGTCATTCTATTAACTAATCTAGCACTTTCTCCCTTCCATCTTCCACATGTCAATCTATAAACTAATGCAGCACTTTTTCCTTTCCATCATCTACATGCTATTCTATTAACTAATACAGCACTTTGACTCTTCCATCATCTAAATGTCATTATATTAACTAATCCAGCATTTTCTATCTTCCATCGTCTAAATGTCATTCTATTAACTAATCCAGCAATGTCTCCCCCTCCATTGTCTAAATGTCATTCTATTAACTAATCCAGCACTTCGACTCTTCCATCGTCTAAATGTCATTCAATTAACTAATCCAGCATTTCATTCTTCCATAGTCTAAATGTCATTCTATTAACTAATCCAGTACTGTCTCCCCCTCCACTGTCTAAATGCCATTATATTATCTAACTCAGGACTTTCTCTCTTCCATTGTCTAAATGTCATTCGATTAACTAATCCAACAATTTGACCCTTCCATCGTCTTAATGCCATTCTGTTAACTAAAGCAGCACTTTCTCCCTTATATCCTCCACATGTCATTCTATTAACTAATGCAGCACTTTATCCCTTCCATCATCCACATGTCATTCTATTAACTAATCCAGCATTTTGACTCTTCCATAGGCTAAATGTCATTATATTAACTAATCCAACACTTTCCCTCTTCCATCGTCTAAATATCATTATATTATCTAATCCAGCACGTTCTCTCTTCCATTGTCTGTATGTCATTCTATTATCTAATCCTGCACTTTCTCACTTCCAATGACCACATGTCATTCTATGAACTAATCCAGCACTTTCTCCCTTCCATCGCCTACTTATACAGATTCGATGCCTTAGAAGTGTTGCAGGAATGACAGTGAGAGATAGAATTAGGAATGTGGAAATTATAACACCACTAGAACGAACGAACGAACGAACGAACGAACAAACCAACTTTATTTTCAACAATAATTGGGCACGCAGGCCCGTCTGACATTCTGCCATTCTTCTCTCTTCCCTCCCATACGTTATTTCATTCATACACGACTTATGAAGCCAATCTTAGACAACAACAGAACAATGTGCATTAAAACGCATGGGGAAAAAATCAATAATACATTTGGTTTTGTTTGCCATATCTATATAAACATGTATATTCCATTGCTGCATACAATAAACATGCCAGCAGATGAACATTCAAACAAGACAAGACGCATCTGAACAATGCAGGAAAGTAAGGCAACGAAGATGCCAACACATAAATAAACTTCAGGCGGCGGCAGCAACAGAAGAAGAAGAAGAGGAAGAAGAAGAAGAAGAAGAAGAACAACAACAACAGCAGCAGCAACAACAACAAAGAGAACAACAAGCACTCTATTTACAACGTAAAAGGTACAGATGACAGTGATATGATATTTTCAATGTTTGTAAACACATTTTATTAACATCAAATAGTTGTAACAATGCACACAATAAATAAACATAAAGACATAACGACAACATGCACATTATTTTTGAAGTTAGTGTAACAGATATTGGGTAAATTCGTCAGCGTCCTCGTTGGTTCCCTAGTGTGCCTTGACTGGCACTGAGTGGAAGGTGGCACGATTGGTGTGTGTAGGAAACACGCAGACACACACCCACTCGTGCGCGCGCACACATACACACACTCGCATATACACATACTCACACACACGCTCACACAGACACACTCTCACATACACAGAGCGTGTGAAGGAGAGAGGCACTCACCACCACACTGCGTTATACTTGGCAGCCAAAATTAGTTATCAATTAACAGTGCAGATAAAACTGGATAAGAAACTAAATACCCCCCCCCCCCCCCCCCCCACTCCACACACCCACTCACACACACGCGCGAAACAACTGTCAGTATGGCCAGCTTGCCTGAACGTCTAAAAGCCAATAAAAAATAACGCCTGGCCTATTTGAAACTATCTGCTGGCGTCCTGGTACAGAGACTCCAGTTATCGCTTGATGTTTTTTCATCTATCCAGATCAAATCACCGGGGGAATCCCTTCAAATAATACCGTCCCCCGTGTGTATACCCGTTGGCAAGGACGTCTATATTTGGTCTGCTGGGATCTCTGACAAACTGTTTCCACGGCTTGTGTGTAGTCATGCCGGGACCTGTCATGGAACTCTTTTGTGTGGTCTGAACTTGCCGTCCTTTCCCTTTATCATTTCGACTTTTGGCTGAGTGTTTTTGTTTAGCTTCAGACGGTTGTGATCTTAACTGCTCTTGCCATCTCTGTAACAAACATGTAACAACACATTCAATAATGCAAACATAGTCAACGTACAATAATATAAGCGGGTAACTGTGCCTACAAAATAAAGACACGACATCTTCATAGTTACCTAACCTCTAATCTCTAGTCCCAGACACAGTTATCTAACCTCTAATTTCAAGTCCTAGACTCAGTTACCTAACCTCTAATCTCTAGTCTCAAACACGGCTACCTAACCTCTAATCTCTAGTCCCGAACACAGCTACCTAACCTTCAACCTTTAGTCCCAGACACAGTTACCTAACCTTCAACCTCTAGTCCCAGACACAGTTACCTAACCTCTAATCTCTAGCCCCAGACACAGTTACCTAACCTCTAATCTCTAGTCCCAGACACAGTTACCTAACCTTCAATCTCTAGTCCCAGACACAGTTACCTAACCTTCAACCTCTAATCCCAGACACAGTTACCTAACCTCTAATCTCTAGTCTCAGACACAGTTACCTAACCTCTAATCTCTAGTCCCAGACACAGTTACCTAACCTTCAATCTCTAGTCCCAGACACAGTTACCTAACCTTCAACCTCTAGTCCCAGACACAGTTACCTAACCTTCAATCTCTAGTCCCACACACAGTTACCTAATCTCTAATCCCAGACACAGTTACCTAACCTTCAATCTCTAGTCCCAGACACAGTTACCTAATCTCTAATCTCAGACACAGTTACCTAACCTTCAATCTCTAGTCCCAGACACAGTTACCTAACCTTCAATCTCTAGTCCCAGACACAGCTACCTAACCTCCAATCTCTAGTCCCAGACACAGTTACCTAACCTCTAATCTCTAGTCATAGACACAGTTACCTAACCTCTAATCTCTAGTCCCAGACCCAGTTACCTAACCTTCAATCTCTAGTCACAGACACAGTTACCTAACCTCTAATCTCTAGTCCCAGACACAGTTACCTAACCTCTAAGTCTCTAGTCACAGTTACCTAACCTCTAATCTCTAGTCCCAGACCCAGTTACCTAACCTTCAATCTCTAGTCACAGACACAGTTACCTAACCTCTAATCTCTAGTCCCAGACACAGTTACCTAACCTTCAATCTCTAGTCCCAGACACAGTTACCTAACCTTCAATCTCTAGTCCCAGACACAGTTACCTAACCTTCAACCTCTAGTCCCAGACACAGTTACCTAACCTCTAATCTCTAGTCCCAGACACAGTTACCCAACCTTCAATCTCTAGTCTCAGACACAGTTACCTAACCTCTAATCTCTAGTCCCAGACACAGTTACCTAACCTTCAATCTCTAGTCTCAGACACAGTTACCTAACCTTCAATCTCTAGTCCCAGACACAGCTACCTAACCTTCAATCTCTAGTCCCAGACACAGTTACCTAACCTCTAGTCCCAGACACAGTTACCTAACCTTCAATCTCTAGTCTCAGACACAGTTACCTAACCTTCAATCTCTAGTCCCAGACACAGTTACCTAACCTTCAATCTCTAGTCTCAGACACAGTTACCTAACCTTCAATCTCTAGTCCCAGACACAGTTACCTAACCTCCAATCTCTAGTCCCAGACACAGTTACCTAAGCTCTAATCTCTAGTCCCAGACACAGTTACCTAACCTTCAATCTCTAGTCCCAGACACAGTTACCTAACCTCTAATCTCTAGTCCCAGACACAGCTACCTAACCTTCAATCTCTAGTCCCAAACACAGTTACCTAACCTCTAATCTCTAGTCCCAGACAGTTACCTAACCTTCAATCTCTAGTCTCAGACACAGCTACCTAACCTTCAACCTCTAGTCCCAGACACAGTTACCTAACCTTCAATCTCTAGTCCCAGACACAGTTACCTAACCTCTAATCTCTAGTCCCAGACACAGTTACCTAACCTTCAATCTCTTGTCTCAGACACTGTTACCTAACCTTCAATCTCTAGTCCCAGACACAGATATATAACCTCTAATCCAGTGTTTCGCAACCTTTTTTGTGCTATGACCCACCTAAGCCTTTCTAAAATTCTTATGCCCCCCTCCCCCACCCCTAATATATACATAGTTTTTAATATTCAAAAATTGAAATGTTCACTAAAGAAACTTGAATGATAGGTTTCAGGAAGAAAACACTAGGAAATTATTGAGCAAACTCAGTAAGTAAATTTTCAAATCATATAATAGAGAACTGAAATTCAAGTATAAAATAATTTTAATGAAAAATTTTTCTATATTATTTTAATTATTAATAATTATTTATTATTTAAATTGAGTGAGATCCTTGCGCTTGATGCTTGCTGCAAAGAGATTTTATGCCAGCTCGAGTAGCGACTGACAGTCGCCATACGGTTAACTTAAACTCTGGACGAGTCCATTTTCGAATTGCCCCCCTTAACAATCGAATTGCCCCCCTGTGGGGCGTGGGCCCCACGTTGGGAAACACTGCTCTAATCTCTAGTCGCAGACAATGTTACCTAATCTCCAATCTCTAGTCGCAGAAACAGTTACCTAACCTGTAACCTCTAGTCGCAGACACTGTAACCTAACCTCTATATTGCACTCGACTTGTGTGCCGACTTCTTGACAACGAAGCAGTTGTGTTTGAATATTATTTTATAATTTTATGTGTTTCCGTCCCTGATTAAAATTTGTATAATCGAAACGAAGTTTGTGTCGAAGAATCATTATCATCAAGTGCCGTACCGACTGGTATAGGCGTTCATGACTCTCCACTGATACTTATTTTTATTTTATAATTTTATTGTGTGTGTGTGTGTGTGTGTGTGTGTGTGTGTGCGTGTGCGTGCGTGTGCGTGCGTGTGCGTGTGTGTGTTGAATTTTCTCTTGTTGTTTGGATGTTCTCTCTGTGATGGAGTTCGTTGTAAGGTATGTACAATGTATCCGTGTTTTGTATGTCTCATCTTTCCGCAAGAGCTACGCATACCTAACTGTTTGTATTTCCTGTCATAAATGAAGACGGATCTGAAGTTAATTTGAAGGAAGTCACATGCATTAGGCGCTATCAACATTATTACAGAATTCCGGTCGCCAGCATGGCGGTTAGGCGTTGAGCCGCTAAGGCCTGTGGCGTGTTTATGCTTGTGGCTACGGTTTGCAATCACATTTTCCTCATGTTGGACTGGTAGTACATGGTTCCGTCGCTCTGCTACAGAGTGAGTGCGTGGGCGACACCGTGAGCTGTGAAATTCGCGTGGAATGCTTTTACATCTGTCCTGTACTGTGAACTGCATGTTCGGAACAATGGCTACCGGCGGTAGCTGAATTGACTGTTTTGCCCTTTCGGTTCACGAGTGCATTTTTCGGGAGACTCCTGGGAGTCGACGCTGAAGCTGTGGAGTTCGTGCTTTGTGCGACACTTTCGGCGGGTCGCCCTGCGGTAAGAGACCAAGCCATGTGAGAAAACCCGGGTCAATGAGACCTTTCTGGTGACTGCCGAGTCCATCGATGACGAACTGTTTTATTCGTGGATGAATTTTGTGTTGACATTCTGACGGCGGCATTATGCACAGTGTACCTGTGCGGGCTGTTGGATCGCCGAGACTCCTGCCTATTCCACTTTTTACAATGGACAATGGGGAGCATTTTGTGTGATATTCGCTGGCACGAGAATGGAGTATAATGGGGACGACCCGATGCCGTGAAGTTGGAACCTCGACTGACTGACTGACTGACTAACATTATTACAGCAGTGGCGTTAAGGATTACGGATGTGCACCGCTCTACATTCTGTAGTTGTAACTCGATCTGTTTGTGGTTCCCCTATCTTGACGAGTATGTCTTCTCTAGAGTTCCTTCTTTCTGCAACTGTATATACCGTGTGTATGCACGATCACGAAAATGGCAGACACAATGATAGTGAAACGGTAGGTAGCGCAGTAGGCTTGTAAGTGTTGAATATGTTACATAATTACGACATGAGTTGACTTATTAACTTACTCTTGTCCAAGCTAGGGAAAGCGCCCATTTTAACAGCTTAGCTAGGTAGACAGAACCGGAGCAAATGTCTTAGGTTCAAGTACCACGCAAAGTATCCTCTCTACGGATTTAATGAGTAACTAAGGATGGAAGTTTGTTTGTGACACTCATTTGAGATACTTTTCTTGTTACATATCTTAGTAGAATTTATAAATGACATTAATATCTAGATATTTCAACTAATATTCACTCCGCATTGCTTACCTTAACTTTGATGGCCCAGTTATCCTTCCACTGCACAGCTACTGACAGCGGTGTGATCATAAGCTTGGTCCCTGTACTATCTGCATGCCCAAGGATTAGGCTTTCCCTGCCCTTCCGCAGCTTCGGACAGGCGCAAGTGGAGTTCACCCACAGAAGGACATCCGTGTTGACAGGCACTTGGACCTTCTCAGAGAAGAGTGTTTGTATGACTTTGACCTTGTACACCACTTCCTTGTCACTGACGTTCTTCTTCAAAACAAGAGCACGAATAGCTGCAGTGTTGGAGAATAGAACTCAATTAGTAAACTCGCCTCTAGGAGCATTGACTGTGTGTTTTCATGTTACATATGACGGACAAAATGTGCATATCCTGATATATCACAATCATATAATTGTACATTAACCAGCTTATGTTTTACACAACAATCCACATATAAATGGCACCAATACTAAAGAACAAACAGGTATCAATAACTACTAAGAAAGCACTTTACATCACAATCTTCCTACCGACTCTATGTTACCAATGCCAAACCTGGACAATGACAGAAAAAGAGAAGGTTATAAAGACAGTAATTAATTTAGAATTGTATCAGATCGAGGGTAGTTGGTTGCAATGAAGTAGGTCAACATCAATCTATTAAGAAAAGTGTGAGATAGGAAAGTGTAATGTATCCAGATCTTGTTTCCATATACAGTTAAAATATTGTTAGAAATTTAGAAGATATGAGAGGAATCACCCGTGGGGGACATGACATCAGTAGCATTACATATGGGATGATACATTATTGACTGCAGACAATGAACATGATCTGCAACATTTAGTAGATGCGGTTATTGTACACAGTGAACAACTAGGATTAGAATTAAATTGTAAGAAGACACAGATTATGGTAGTCACTAGGAAGAAGGAAATGCCACAATGTAATATACAAGTAAATGGTAATATTCTTAAACAAGTGAATCGGTACAATTATCTCGGAACAGTTATAACATCTGATGGGAGGTGTCTAGAATAGATAAAAATAACAATCGATATGGTAAAAGTAGCCTTTTGCAGAATGGAAAATATACTGACAAATAAAAAGAGTGTAATTGCAACAAGAAAAAGAGTGTTGAAGTGTTAAACAGAACCTATACTTTTCTATGGATGTGAAACGTGGACAATTAGCAGACAAGCTGAAAATATCTAATGGCAGTGGACATATTAAATCTGAGGAAAATGCAAAGAACACCATGGCTAGATAGAAAGACCAATGAGCAAGTCCCACAAGAAGCAAATGAAAACCGTAAACTGTTTGGAGAAAGACAGTCAGCATTTTTTTGGGCACGTTATGAGAAGAAATAAATTAGAGAACTTGGCGACAACTGACAAAACTGGGGGGGGGGGGGGAGGCAGATAAGTAAATATCTGGATGGTTTGACCACTTGGCAAGGTCGAGACAAGAAAGCAGAGCTGACCCACGACTCTGGTGATCGGTTAAGATGGCGAAACATGACCGCATGGCACATGATGATTAAGTTTTGTTGAAGCAAATCTAGAATATTCTCCATCTTTTGTTATCATCTGTAAACATTCATATATATTCATATAAAGTGCAATGTTGTTGAATCTTACCGTAATTATAGTTGTACTTCTTACAGATTCGATATGACGGCTTCCGTCTTTTGCACGCACAATCTGATTGAGAGACAAATACACGATGTTAATCAAGGCACTTTTGTCAACATGACACAACACTAGACTTATACACCTGGAAGGGGGACACGGGAAAGTGGCAGATACTGTCAAAGTCGTCTACCAGATGAAATATGTAATTTATTGGTATTATTATTAATATTAATCTATCCACACCTGGATCCTCTCTCGATAGTGTGTAATAGCAATTACACGTGTTTACGAGCTATTGCTTTGATCCATGCACAACGGTTTCAATATTTAACATCCAGCTAAAACAAATTCTGCAAATATAGTGGTGCTAATATTTGGTCTGTAGATTAAATATTACTACTGTCCCTCACCATCAAGCGAATCTCTCCGACTTCTGAGACACTTGTAATTGACGTCCCTGGGTCACGGATGGAAAGTCAACATTTAAGTCCCCAAGTCCAAGACGGGAAGTCAGCATTTCAGTCCCGAAGTCACGGAGGGGAAGTCAACATTTCAGTCCCGAAGTCACGGAGGGGAAGTCAACATTTCAGTCCCGAAGTCACGGAGGGGAAGTCAACATTTCAGTCCACAAGTCACGGATGGAAAGTCAACATTTCAGTCCACAAGCCACGGACGAGAAGTAAACATTTCTGTCCACAAGTCACGGACGAGAAGTCAACATTTCAGTCCCCAAGTCACGGAGGAGAAGTCAACATTTCAGTCCACAAGTCACGGAGGGGAAGTCAACATTTCAGTCCACAAGCCACGGATGGAAAGTCAACATTTCAGTCCACAAGTCACGGATGGAAAGTCAACATTTCAGTCCACAAGTCACGGATGGAAAGTCAACATTTCAGTCCACAAGTCACGGATGGAAAGTCAACATTTCAGTAAACAAGCCACGGACGAGAAGTCAACATTTCTGTCCACAAGTCACGGACGAGAAGTCAACATTTCAGTCCCCAAGTCACGGAGGAGAAGTCAACATTTCAGTCCACAAGTCACGGACGAGAAGTCAACATTTCAGTCCACAAGTCACGGACGAGAAGTCAACATTTCTGTCCACAAGTCACGTACGAGAAGTCAACATTTCAGTCACGGAGGAGAAGTCAACATTTCAGTCCACAAGTCACGGAGGAGAAGTCAACATTTCAGTCCACAAGTCACGGATAGAAAGTCAACATTTCAGTCCACAAGTCACGGATGGAAAGTCAACATTTCAGTCCACAAGTTACGGACGAGAAGTCAACATTTCAGTCCACAAGTCACGGACGAGAAGTCAACATTTCTGTCCACAAGTCACGGACGAGAAGTCAACATTTCAGTCCCCAAGCCACGGAGGAGAAGTCAACATTTCAGTCCACAAGTCACGGAGGAGAAGTCAACATTTCAGTCCACAAGTCACGGAGGAGAAGTCAACATTTCAGTCCACAAGTCACGGAGGGGAAGTCAACATTTCAGTCCACAAGTCACGGAGGGGAAGTCAACATTTCAGTCCACAAGTCACGGAGGAGAGGTCAACATTTCAGTCCCCAAGTCAAGGACGAGATGTCAACATTTCAGTCCACAAGTCACGGACGAGAAGTCAACATTTCAGTCCACAAGTCACAGACGAGAAGTCAACATTTCAGTCCACAAGTCACGGAGGGGAAGTCAAGATTTCAGTCCCCAAGTCACGGACGAGAAGTCAACATTTCAGTCCAAAAGTCACGGACGAGAAATCAACATTTCAGTCCACAAGTCACGGAGGAGAAGACCAACATTTCAGTCCACAAGTCACGGAGGGGAAGTCAACATTTCAGTCCACAAGTCACGGATAGAAAGTCAACATTTCAGTCCACAAGCCACGGACGAGAAGTCAACATTTCTGTCCACAAGTCACGGACGAGAAGTCAACATTTCAGTCCACAAGTCACGGACGAGAAGTCAACATTTCTGTCCACAAGTCACGGACGAGAAGTCAACATTTCAGTCACGGAGGAGAAGTCAACATTTCAGTCCACAAGTCACGGAGGAGAAGTCAACATTTCAGTCCACAAGTCACGGACAGAAAGTCAACATTTCAGTCCACAAGTCACGGATGGAAAGTCAACATTTCAGTCCACAAGCCACGGACGAGAAGTCAACATTTCTGTCCACAAGTCACGGACGAGAAGTCAACATTTCTGTCCACAAGTTACGGACGAGAAGTCAACATTTCAGTCCACAAGTCACGGACGAGAAGTCAACATTTCTGTCCACAAGTCACGGACGAGAAGTCAACATTTCAGTCCCCAAGCCACGGAGGAGAAGTCAACATTTCAGTCCACAAGTCACGGAGGAGAAGTCAACATTTCAGTCCACAAGTCACGGAGGAGAAGTCAACATTTCAGTCCACAAGTCACGGAGGGGAAGTCAACATTTCAGTCCACAAGTCACGGAGGGGAAGTCAACATTTCAGTACACAAGTCACGGAGGAGAGGTCAACATTTCAGTCCCCAAGTCACGGACGAGATGTCAACATTTCAGTCCACAAGTCACAGACGAGAAGTCAACATTTCAGTCCACAAGTCACGGAGGGGAAGTCAAGATTTCAGTCCCCAAGTCACGGACGAGAAGTCAAGATTTCAGTCCAAAAGTCACGGACGAGAAGTCAACATTTCAGTCCACAAGTCACGGAGGAGAAGACCAACATTTCAGTCCACAAGTCACGGAGGGGAAGTCAACATTTGAGTCCACAAGTCACGGATAGAAAGTCAACATTTCAGTCCACAAGCCACGGACGAGAAGTCAACATTTCTGTCCACAAGTCACGGACGAGAAGTCAACATTTCTGTCCACAAGTCACGGACGAGAAGTCAACATTTCTGTCCACAAGTCACGGACGAGAAGTCAACATTTCAGTCCCCAAGCCACGGAGGAGAAGTCAACATTTCAGTCCACAAGTCATGGAGGAGAAGTCAACATTTCAGTCCACAAGTCACGGAGGAGAAGTCAACATTTCAGTCCACAAGTCACGGAGGGGAAGTCAACATTTCAGTCCACAAGTCACGGAGGAGAGGTCAACATTTCAGTCCCCAAGTCACGGACGAGATGTCAACATTTCAGTCCACAAGTCACGGACGAGAAGTCAACATTTCAGTCCACAAGTCACAGACGAGAAGTCAACATTTCAGTCCACAAGTCACGGAGGGGAAGTCAAGATTTCAGTCCCCAAGTCACGGACGAGAAGTCAACATTTCAGTCCAAAAGTCACGGACGAGAAGTCAACATTTCAGTCCACAAGTCACGGAGGAGAAGACCAACATTTCAGTCCACAAGTCACGGAGGGGAAGTCAACATTTCAGTCCACAAGTCACGGATAGAAAGTCATCATTTCAGTCCACAAGCCACGGACGAGAAGTCAACATTTCTGTCCACAAGTCACGGACGAGAAGTCAACATTTCTGTCCACAAGTTACGGACGAGAAGTCAACATTTAAGTCCCCAAGTCCAGGACGGAAATTCAACATTTAAGTCCCCAAGTCCAGGACGGAAATTCAACATTTAAGTCCCCAAGTCCAGGACGGGAAGTCAACATTTCATTCCCCATGTCCAGGACGGGAAGTCGACATTTCAATCTAAACTGACCAGTTGTGGAACGAACCCACTGCATCGCGATGAGCTTTGGAGAAGGTTGGCCTGATGGCGAAAGACACTTATAATGTTTATCCTGCGTGCACATTAGTGTGATTAGTTGGTCTTGAGCTCAGACAGATTCTGCAAACAGAATGGTGCCAATAGTTGGTCTTGAGCTCAGACAGATTCTGTGAACACAGTGATGCCAATAGTTGGTCTTGAGCTCAGACAGATTCTGCGAACACAGTGGTGCCAATATTTGGCCTTGAGCTCAGACAGATTCAGCAGACAGAATGGTGCCAATAGTTGGTCTTGAGCTCAGATAGATTCAGTGAACACAATGGTGCCAATATTTGGCCTTGAGCTCAGATTCTGCAAACACAGTGGTGCCAATATTTGGTCTTGAGCTAAAATGTAAATAAACCGAATAAATCTAATGGCAGCGAAAATTCCAAGAATATCACTGGCTTCTTCTTCTTCTTCTTCGTTCATCCGGAGTTTTTTTTCCGGATGTGATTGCGTTGTGCCTGTTTACAGCAGAGCTGCGTTCTTGCGCCGTTAGGCCGACACATCCGACTTCTGCGGGCATTTGTTGACCGGGTTAACCTTCCCGGGGATATCACTGGCTGACAGAAACATGAATGAGACAGCACTTACAGAAACAAATAAAACCCATACAATATTTGACGTGGCCAGTCAAGATTGTTTGTGCATGTTACGAGGAAAAATTAACTTGAAAACTGTGATAACTAGCACATTGTATAAGGAAAGAGCTCGGATAAGACAGAGAGATACACATGGTGGCGTGATCACATGACATAATCTGAACAAAACGGTAGACCTCATACGACTCTGGTGATAGTGAAAGAATAATTACCGCCCACGTTTAAGGACAAGGCACGTGAAGATTGTGATAATGACAACTTTCAAGTGTTCTGCAGTCTAGCGTGAACACTTATCTATATTTCTTCTTTAAATTCTATAAGCCGGTCTCCGCGGTGTAGGATTTAATGGACGCTGTTCGTAATCCCGCTTACCTGCTGTCGAAACACAGCTGCACGCGATTTGGCAGCAGTCCGCGTTGCGCTGGATTTTAACGAATTGGTATGGGAGCCGGTCGTTGTTGTTGTTCTAACGTTTCGTAGAGAATGGGCAGCGAACCGCACAGAGTTTGAGGTGCAACAACTGATCCAGGGCAACACACATCAAGGTGACATAGTGATCTACACCGATAGTTCATTAGTTAAAAACAGGCTGGGGTTTCATTGCGAAGGCTAATAGACGGTCCTTGAAAAGGCAGAGTCTGGCATATGAGACTAACACCTCCAGCATGAGAATGGAGGCGGAAACAGTAACAGCAGCTTTCCGGTGGTTTGAGGAGATCGTTGCAATACACGTTGTATTCATTACGGACTCATGGAGTTTGCTTAGTAAGGCGGAGAGAACAATCTTTCGTGTAAAATGGCTTGCCTCCTTCAGAAGTCAAAGATTGTGAGAATTATATGGATTTTCTGCCCTGGTCATGCGGAAGTGCGGGGAGAATGAACAGGCTGATAGGCTGGCAGGGAATGTACCTCTTGGTGGTAGATTACCTATGGACAAGGGAGAGGTGGTCGTGTACCTGTGGGACAAGGACTAGAAAGCGGGGAGAATGAACAGGCTGATAGGCTGGCAGGGAATGTACTTCTTGGTGGTAGATTATCTATGGACAAGGGAGAGTTGGTCGTGTACCTGTGGGACAAGGACTAGAAAGCGGGGAGAATGAACAGGCTGATAGGCTGGCAGGGAATGTACTTCTTGGTGGTAGATTATCTATGGACAAGGGAGAGGTGGTCGTGTACCTGTGGGACAAGGACTAGAAAGCGGTGGAACAGACTGAGCACCCGTATGTGGAAAGAATTATATGGCGGAGGATCGGCAGGGGCACTGGACGAATCTCAAAACTGAGAGGGAAGACCAGGTGAACGTTCAGCCAGATGACAGTTGGAACGTTTAGAAGTATGACTCTTCGCTGGTTGTTGAAAGAGGGAGCAGAGCGCGTGTGGGAAAGTCCTGAGTGAAGTGATGTCGTTTCTTAGCTCAACTCAACTCAACTCAAAGTTTCGTTACGTGATTTTCGAATGGGTTTTAACCTAGCTGGTCTAATGCTTAAATAAAGCGTATCCTATATCAAATAACTAGCTGACCCGGCCCGGCTTCGCCCAGACCCTGGTGGGGAGCATCTAATTAATTCATATAAGTAGTCATATAAGTTCTCGTTCCCGTTACCGACAATCTGTCTGTCTGTCTGTCTGTCTGTCTATCTGTCTGTCTGACCCGGCCCGGCTTCGCCCAGGCCCTGATGGGGAGGATCTCATTTAATTCATATAAGTAGTAAAATAAGTTCTCGTTCCCGTTACCGACAATCTGTCTGTCTGTCTGTCTATCTGTCTGTCTGTCTGTCTGACCCGGCCCGGCTTCGCCCAGACCCTGATGGGGAGCATCTCATTTAATTCATATAAGTAGTCATATAAGTTCCCGTTCCCGACTATCTATCTGTCTGTCTGTCTGACCCGGCCCGGCATCGCCCAACTCCTGGTGGGGAGCATCTCATTTAATTCATATAAGTAGTCATATAAGTTCCCGTTCCCGACTGTCTGTCTGTCTGTCTGTCTGTCTATCTATCTGTCTGTCTGTCTGTCTGACCCGGCCCAGCCCATGGTGGAGAGCATCTCATTTAAATCATATAAGTAGTCATATAAGATCCCGTTTCCGACTATCTGTCTGTCTGTCTGTCTTGGGTAAATGGAGGAGGGAAGAGGAAGAGGGAGGTGGAGGAGGGAAGAGGAGGGAGGAGGGAGGAGGAGACAGGAGGAATAGGGAGGAATAGGAGGGAGGAGGAGGGATTAGGAAGAGGAGGGAGGAGTAGGGTGGAGGAGGAGGGGGAGGAGGAGGGAGGAGGAAGAGGGAGAAGGAGGGAGGAGGAGAACGCAGGAGGAGGGAGGAGGAGGAGGAGAGGGAGGAGGAGGGAGAGGGAGGAGGAGGGAGGAGGAGGAGAGAGTAGGAGGAGGGAGGAGGCGGAGGGAGCAGGAAGAGGGAGGAAGAGGGAGGAGGAAGAGGGAGAAGGAGGAGGGAGGAGAAGGAGGAGGGAGGAGGAAGAGGGAGGAGGAGGGAGAAGGAGGGAGGAGGAGAACGCAGGAGGAGGAGGGAGGAGGAGGAGGAGAGGGAGGAGGAGGAGAGAGTGGGAGGAGGGAGGAGGCGGAGGGAGAAGGAAGAGGGAGGAAGAGGGAGGAGGAAGAGGGAGAAGGAGGAGGGAGGAGAAGGAGGGAAGAGGATGAGGGGGAGGAGGAGGAAGAGGGAGGAGGAGGAATGTGAAGGGAGGAGGAGGGAGGAGGTAGAGGGAGGAGGAGAAGGGAGGAGGAGGAGGGAGGAGGAGGAGGGAGGAGGAAGAGGGAGGAGGAGGGAGGAGGAAGAGGGAGGAGGAGGAATATGAAGGGAGGAGGAGGGAGGAGGTAGAGGGAGGAGGAGGGTGGAGGAGAATGGAGGAGGAGGGATGAGGAGGAGAGGGAGGAGGAGGAAGGAGGAGGGGGAGGAGGGGGAGGAGGAGGGAGGAAGAAGGAGGAGGGAGGAGGAGGGATGAGGGGGAGGAGGGAGGGGTAGGAGGGGGAGGAGGAGAAGGGAGGAGGAGGGCGAAGGAGGAAGGAAGAGGAGGGCGAGGAGGTAGGAGGAGGGAGGAGGAGGAGGAAGAGGGAGGAGGAGGGAGGAGGAAGAGAGTGGAGGAGGGAGGAGGAGGGAGGAAGAGATAGGCGGAGAGAGGAGGAGGAGGGAGGAGGAGGAGTAGGGATAAATAGAAGGGAGGAGGAGGGAGGAGGAGGGCTTAAGAGAAGGAGGGGGGAAAGGGGAGAAGGAGGAGGGAGGAGGAGGAGGAAGAGGGATGAGGAGGGAGGAGGAGGGAGGAGGAGGAGGGAGGAGGAGGAGGGAGGAGGAGGGAGGAGGAGGGAGGAGGGTGAAGGAGGAGAAGGAGGAGGGAGGAGGGTGAAGGAGGAGGAGGAAGAGGGAGGAGGGGGAGGAGGGAGGGGGAGGAGGAAGGAGAAGGAGGAGGAGGGAGGAGGAGAACGCATGTGGGGGAGGAGGGAGGAGGGAGGAGGAGGGAGGAGGAGGAGAGAGGAAGAGGTAGAAGGAGGAGGGAGAAGGAGGAGGGGGAGGAGGAGGAGGAATGATGAGGAGGGAGGAGGAGGAAGAGAGATGTGGAGGAAGGAGGAGGAGGGAGGAGGAGGGAGGAGGTAGAGGGAGGAAAAGGGAGGACGGAGGAGGAGAGAGGAGGAGGAGGAGGGAGTAGGAGGGATGAGGAGAAGGGAGGAGGAGAGGGAGGAGGAGGGAGAAGGGAGGGGGAGAAGGAGGAGGGAGAGGGAGGAGGGGGAGGAGGTAGAGGGAGGAGGGTGGAGGGAGGAGGTAGAGGGAGGAGGAGGGAGTAGGAGGGAGGAGGATGGAGGAGGAGGGGAGAGGAAGAGGGAGAAGGAAGAGGGAGAAGGAGGGAGGAGGGAGGGGGAGGAGGTAGAGGGAGGAGGAAGAGGAGGAGGGTGGAGGGAGGAGGTAGAGGGAGGAGGAGGGGAGGAGGTAGAGGCAGGAGGAGAAGAGAGGAGGAGGGAGTTCGCCATTCCGAATTCATACTCGTCTAGGTTCTGTGATTTCGGTCCTTCCATTGATTGTTCTTCCCTTCTACACGACTGTAGATAACTTCCTTACACATAAAAAGATGAATTGTTATTGATATTGCCGTGGCATGGAGGCATATATATCAGCAGCAGAGTTGAACGCCTACGCCAGCCGGCACGGCACTTGATGATGATGATGATTGCCGTGTGACGATTCTGTGTAGTCACGTCATTTTCTTCCCTTTCCCTAGCGTTTTGGTTCGGGGATTCTTTCATCATCATCATCATATATTTAAGTACGTATTTTGGGAATGGGAGGAGGGAGGAGGAGGAAGAAGAAAAAAAAATACGACAGTTGGCAGCGCTGGAATGAAAGGAAGGCGTGTCGAAAATTTCATCTCAATCGGATGGGCCGTTCGCGAACGTATAAAGGACATACATACATACATACAGACAGACAGACAGACGGAGATCCTAATTTATATATAAGATGTTGTAGATCAGTGGTTCTCAACCTTCTTTGGCCCATGCACCCCTTTTCCATATGTTCAGAACGTCATTCCCCAACCCCTTTTCGCATTTCCTTCTTATAAATTCCCCCCGCCCCCCGCTACATAGTATACGAGTCTCGTACATAAAAATGGAATCTAAATTTAATAACACATACTAGAACAAGTCTAGACGTCTACATAAAACGTGATTTGCGGGTCTACTTACATTATAAAACGAATTTCAAAAGGGCCAGAAGTACAGATCAGTAAAGTTGGGGGTGGGCTCGGGGTTGGGGGAAACAATATCAAGTAATCGGTTCTTGCATTAACGCAATCTTGAAATAATCTTAATTCCCCCCCCCCCCTCCGGAAACCCTAAAATTCCCCACTGGGGAGGGGGAGTTCCCCACCGGTTGAGAACCACTGTTGTAGATGGTGTATTGGGAGGTTCGATAGCCAGCTCCCTCCCTCGTCGATGTGCCTTCTCATAAAATATCCTGTGCAGATTTTAGAAGACTGTCAACCCCAACGCCGTATTGACTGGAGTAAGATAATGTCATTCAACTAGACATTGCATCACTCACTCCTCGTTGAATTCGACTGGCTGTAATGTCACTGAACTATACAGACTGTGTATCAAAGGGAAACCAGTCTATGTACAGAGAAGATCCACGGATGTTAATGAAACAGTGCTAGACTACAACCAGTTTGCGGTGATTCATTTCACTAAGAAGCGTGTCCCATCCGAGAAGTGAATCCTATTATACGCTGATTACATGTGATCTTTCAAGCATATTATTTTCCCCACACCTACACCAAAGAGATCACCCAAAGACGGAGACAACAAGAACTCTTCCCAGTGTGAGCGTGAAACTAAAGACTGTTGATCTGTCAGCCCAGCACTGTTTGGGGGTGCCCATATTTGCGGAAGGCATCCCAGGCGGTCTATGAGACACCTTTCATGCCATGTCACGGAACGATACTATTGTCACCCGCCAACGGCGGCGTCTGCTAGCAAGGTGGCGCCTGTCTGTGACCAAAAGGTTACTTTCATAGACCCTCACTGATGGGTGGTCCGTAACCGCTAGAGTAACTGCCTGTAGACGTGATGAGAAAGTTTCGAAGAATTAGAAATTCAATCCAGGGGTTTCAAATTAAATCAGTGAAGATGAGACTTCTTGAATCTGTTTACCAAATCCTTGGACTGGTGTTCAAATCTTCAGAACACCTCACAAACAATGGATGTATGTGTTGTTTAGGATATGTGGCCGGAGAGTTGATTGTAGAATCAAGCTAGTTGTGAGTTCTTTACAGGACGTTGCAACCAACCCCAGCATTTATTGGCTGTTCCTTATTTACTAGGCAATGCTAGTTCAGTAATTTGCCATTAATTTTTGAACGGCCGACGCCTCATCCGCTCAAAATCATTGCAAAACGGTCTGCGTCAAGATTGCCAGCTGCTGATTTCGAACCCCAGACTCGGTATATCGGGGAATGGTGAAACTGCGCGTCTCACTACACCCAAGCCGCAGTGTAGATATAACTGTCCACAGATGGCCGCGCGTGTATCACTACCACCCAAGTCACAGTGTAAATAGAACTGTCCACAGATATCCGAGCGTCTCACTACCACCCAAGTCGCAGTGTAGATAGAACTGTCCACAGATGACCGCGCGTGTATCACTACCACCCAAGCGACAGTGTAGATAGAATTATCAACAGATGACCAGGCGCGTCTCACTACCACCCAAGCCAGTGTAGATAGAACTGTCCACAGATGACCAGGCGCGTCTCACTACACCCAAGCCACAGTGTAGATAGAACTGTCCACAGATGACCAGGCGCGTCTCACTACCACCCAAGCCAGTGTAGATAGAACTGTTTTACAGTGTGATTTGCTTTCATAGGTTGACAGAGCAAACAGTTAGCGCTGAGCGTGTTCAAATTGTCTTGTCCTATCCACTCACCGGTGAACTGAAAGCATCTATCTAATTCAGTGTCTTGTCTTTCCCCCTCCCTCTCTCCCTCCCTCACATACACAGAGAGAGAGAGAGAGAGAGAGAGAGAGAGAGAGAGAGAGAGAGAAAGAGAGAGAGCGAGAGAGAGAGAGAGACGTACAACCACATGCTGTAATATATTACACCAGTGTCACGTGGCTACTGTAGGGTCGGTCTCCCACGTCCGACAGATCCAGAGATGGTGACCACACGAAGTCAGATACAAACCTCCTGACCGGCAGGTAGACTGCTGGTAGATTGGATAAACTGAACCACAGGCTTGACGAAACAGTGCAAAACTACTCGCTTTGTGATGACATCATTTCACATACTTCGACTTTTCTCATTTAACTCAGTATGACATTGAAGTCTTCTGTTCGGCTGAAACCTCATGTCATATCGAATACCTTTCTGGATATCAAGAGTTCACAGGCAACAGTTAAGTGTATCCAGGCCCTGTTGTCTCTCTTATCTTGTTACTTGCAGGAACAATGCCAAACCTTCGTTGCTCTCACGGGCATTACAACTCAGACATTACAACACAGACAAGTCTGAGAGGGTTCAAGAGGAGGTCACGTGTCCCGAGCGTGGACATCCTGCTGGTTTGGTCGACTATGAATGCTGTTACTGACCCACCATTCATTCATGAAACCAACAGCCAACGGTAAGAGGACACAATTCCCACTTAGATCACAAAAAATGTCATTCACAAGATCGGGGTTATTGGGTTTGAGGTATCCATCGTCACGTGATACATCAGACGGCGCGGCAGGTCTCGTCTGAACCAAACAATGTTATTCCTTGTTTTCGACAAGTTCCGTGGAGAATCAATCTCTGTGCCACTTCCACACATGCTTCCAACAGCCTGTCTCTCTGTCTTTCACCCTTCAGTCTTTCCAATTGTAACAATGTTCTCCTTGCCACCCTCTGTCTACCCCCACCCCGAACACAAAACAATGAATGGCCTGTCACTATAAAATATAATAATATAATAAAACACCTCGTTTGGTGCTACGAATGTTATTCCTGTGGAACGTCTGCAGTATTATCTGTCTTCGAAGAAACCACACCTTTATGACCTCTAGTCCAATAGTTACTATCAGTGCTCATGATTCACATTCATATAGTTGTATGGGCAATGTGTAATACCTTAAGACTCGTTTGGTGACTTCAACGAACGCGACTTGAGGCTTGGTACAAGTTTAATTTACAATGTTGTATGTGTGGGTGTGTGTGGGTGTTTGTGTGCTATATGAACGAGCGAACGAATGAACAAACTGTATTTCCAAGGGGTTAAGAATTGAACACGCTAATCGAGAAAATAAAAACAATACCAATGAATCCATTATAAAGGTATGGGAAATACGCAAAAAGCATTACTACCTGACTCACTAATGTTCATTATTAATGTGGCAACCGCTATCAGTTATGAGAGACATAATATACTACTACCACGGGGGTGAGGGAGGGGGCGGTTGTTTTACATACAGAGACACATTACACACACACATACACACACACATATATGCTGATTATATATATATATATATATATATATATATATATATATATATATATATATATATATATATATATATATATATATATATATATATACAGAGTGCGACAGAAACATGTATACACAGTAATCGCCCACAAGTTTAAATGTAATGGCAGTTTCGACCTTTGTTGACGTTTGTTACATGCTGTTTACGTCATCATTTTAAACATATCATGCAGCACATTGCTACCGTAATTCATCCATCATGTGTCATGCTGATAAGCGTGGGTGGTCATGTTTTGCCATCTCACTCGATCACCAGTGTCGTGGATCAGCTCCAGGTTTCTATCTCGACCATGCCACGTGGCCAAGCCATCCAGGTATTTACTTCTCGGTCTTCCCCTTGGTCTCCTCCTCTCGATCTTACCAGTTGTCACCAAGTTCTCCAATCCATTTCTTCTCATAACATGCCCAAGAAATTTTGACTGTCTACGTCTAATTTCTCTAATCAATTTACGATTTTCATTTGCTTCCTGTAGTACTTGGTCATTGGTTTTTCTGTCTGTCCATGGTATTCTTTGCATACTCCTCAGAAACCAGATTTCTACAGCCATCAGATGTTTTTCAGCTTGACAGCTCATTGTCCAAGTTTCACATCTATACAAAAGTACAGGCTCTATGTAGCTCCTCAACACTCTTTTTCTCGTTTCCATTGACATCTTTCTATTGGTCAGTATATATATATATATATATATATGGTGTGTGTGTGCGTGTGTGTGTGTAAGATGGCAGAAGCGACGTTCGGGTGAGAAATATAAGGAAAGCTACGCACGGACATATGGTTGATCTATAGACGTAACAGCACGACCTGCAGCGACTACCAACTTACGCGATGGCTGACCAATGGACACGACTCGCTGACGGGAGCTACTGTCGGACGAAAGAATGCAGACGAATCCCGAAAGCCTGGTGCGTACTTTCAGCGGAGCCTGGCGATTTATTGACGAAACAAGTTCAGCTCCGGGGACAGACGTGGTGTACTCAGGTAACCTATCTATTGACGGACGCGGCACACTGACGCCACCTACGATTATAACACACCTATTTCTCAAATGGAAACAGCAGTATGGCAGCGCCTGGCATGTTTGCATACAGACCCTAGGTTCCAATACCCACCCAGGAAGATTAAAAAATGTGTTCCGATTCCCAGGTCCACATAGTCTCAGATGGGTTCCAGGAAATACCTGAAGAAGTCAACGCGCCCACTATAATGCCCACCACATCATCTCACGAATGCTAATGGTTTATAAAAATAAGGGGATAGCAACGACGTGCCAAGATGCTCTACTGCAGCGTTTCCCAACGTGGGGCCCACGCCCCACAGGGGGGTAATTCGATTGTTAAGAAGGGAAATTCGAAAATGGAAGAAATCGGCTGGATATAAAAAAAATGGGCAGACTTGAGACTGAAGTTAACTAAATTGGAACCTGACATAAAATAACTTTGCAGCAAGCATCAAGCGCAAGGATCTCACTAAATTTAAATAATAAATAATTACTAATAATTAAAATAATATAGAAAAATCTTTCATTAAAATTATTTTGTACTTGAATTTCAGTTCTCCATTCTTCTTCTTTTCTTCTTCTTCTCTTCTTCTTCTTCTTCTTCTTCTTCTTCTTCTTCTTCTTCTTCTTCTTCTTCTTCTTCCTTCTTCTTCTTCTTCTTCTTCTTCTTCTTCTTCTTCTTCTTCTTCTTCTTCTTCTTCAGCGTTCCGAGCCATTGAGGTTCTTTGCTGCAGATACAATCCGTCTCCATTCGTCTCTCTGGTTGACCTTCTCTTGCCAGTCGTTGATTCCAAGTGCTTGTAGGTCTGTATATATATATTATCTCTCCACCGTCTTCTTGGTCTACCTCGGGGTCTACGGTCATTTATTTCCTGAGTGTAAGCGAGTTTTGTTTCCCTATTATCTTCCATTCTTTCTATATGCCCCAGCCATTGTAGTCTATTAGCCTTCATGATACCAGTGATTAGCGGGGACTTAAATAGATAATAAATGTCTTTGTTACTTCCATTATATGTTTTGAAAATTTACTTACTGTGTTTGCTCAATAATTTCCTAGTGATTTCTTCCTAAAACCTATCATTCAAGTTTCTTTAGTGAACATTTCAATTTTTGAATATTAAAAATGTATATGTTGGGGGGGGGGGGGGATAAGAATTTTAGAAAAGCTTAGGTGGGGCATAGCACAAAAAAGGTTGGGAAACACTGCTCTACTGTGACCGTCGCTAGAGATAATAAATATCAAACGTGTTGTGACCGGCTGGCGGACAGACGTACGGACGGACGGACAGACAGAAGAAAGATACCTGTGGTTACTCGTGGTCACTATATTTAAAATCAAGGTAAAGGGATTCGCGTAGCAGATACTGGTGGTAGGTGAAGTTTTAGGCCTTACAATATTATTCTAGCTACGACATATGACATGGAGTTTACAGTTCTATTCCTCGTAGTCTTGTATTCCCAGTAATTCCTAGAAAATTCAGAAAATTGTCTGCTATCCATTTTCATGAGGTTGGGTTGGCAGGGGACAAAAAATAATACAACCTATGCTGGGGATTGATACCAGACCACTCACTATCTTGACGGGCACGTTGTAAATATTATAAGTCTATTATAAGTTATAAGTATATTACCTCAGTTAAAGGAACTTTAGAGGTCAACCTATAGTTTATTACCTAATTTATATGAACATCAGAAGTCACCCTAAAGTTTATAACCTCAGTTATAGGAACATTAGAAGTCAACATATAGTTTATTACCTTAAATATAAGAACAACAGAGATCAACCTACAGGTTATTACATCGGTTATAGAAACATTAAATGCCACCAGATAATTTATTATATCAGTTATAGGAACATAACAAAATAGGTAAAAGAAAAACAACCCGAAACAGGGGAAGAACAATGTGGATTCATAGAAGGCAAGGGTATATGCTGTTTATTTGTGGAGAACATCAATAGGGAGCTCAATAGAAGTAAACAAAATCCTACATCATTACTCCATCAACTACACACAGGCTTTCGATAAAGTAAGACATGTCAACATGATGAAGATGCTTGCAAATCTACAAATTGACGAGAAGGACCTTAGACTTGTAAAAAAGACATATTGGAAATAACAAGCTGCCAGAAAGATTGAGAATGAAGTAGGTGAATATCAGCCTATTAAGAGAGATGTCCCCAGACCTTTTATCGTTGTACAGTGAAACTATTTTCAGAAATTTATAAATTATGAGAGGAAACGCCATTGAGGGGATGTTACATCAATAATATTAGATATTTAAATATTGAGCACAACCCACTACTGGCAACGCCGATCGCATTACGGTATGAACCTAAGGCCTATCCACGTCAATATGGAAGCACTATACTCGAGTTTCGCCCTTGTTTGAGCTCGTCAGTAGTGCATATCCCTGACCGGATCCGGAAACAGTCCCGAATCACGCGTGTGAAGCGGGTGTGTAACCACGCGGCACACACTGGACACACCAAATTATCACAACAGAACACCACAACGCTACCCATCGTAGGCTATGCTCAAGATTGCCCAATCGCCGCGACCGACGTCCGTCAATCGATGGGACCCGAACGATCAGGACTTCTCACTGGCAAGGAACACCAGGCCTCCTAAATCCAGTGAGCAATAATAAATTGATTATGTGGTTGTTTCGGGATTTGAAATTTAAATATTGAGCACAACCCACTACTGGCAACGCCGATCGCATTACGGTATGAACCTAAGGCCTATCCACGTCAATATGGAAGCACTATACTCGAGTTTCGCCCTTGTTTGAGCTCGTCAGTAGTGCATATCCCTGACCGGATCCGGAAACAGTCCCGAATCACGCGTGTGAAGCGGGTGTGTAACCACGCGGCACACACTGGACACACCAAATTATCACAACAGAACACCACAACGCTACCCATCGTAGGCTATGCTCAAGATTGCCCAATCGCCGCGACCGACGTCCGTCAATCGATGGGACCCGAACGAGCATATCAATATTAGATATGTTAATGATACAGTATTGACTGCAAAATATGAACAGGATCTGCAACATTTAGCAGATACGGTTATTGTATGCAGTCAACAACTAGGGTTAGAATTAAATTGTAAGAAGACAGAGGTTATGGTCGTCGCTAGGAAGGAAGAAATACTACAATGCAATATACGGGTATATGGGAATATTCTGACTGGGACACTCATCGAGGTATTCTTGTGCAAAGACATTGATCTTTAACCCCCCCCCCCCCCCCCCCCAAAAAAAAAATGTTTTGCATATCCTTTACACGACATCGCTGTCAACACCAGCATCTTTCAGCTGTATGTTGATTTCTTGGCAAGATTACGCTCAGTAGTTTGCCATTGCTTTCTAAGCGGCCGGCTCACATACCCCGTAAGTTACCGATGCGATTCGAACCACTGCTGATTCTCACCGTCATCACGTTACCTACGAGAGTATACGAGATTACGGAGAGAAGTCGCTAACCTCTAAGCCACGAAGCCGGCCCTTTAACAAAAGGAACCTGAAAAACTCATCAAAAACCAACAATGTTAAGCAAGATGAAGAGGAACATGTCACATAACAGATAGTATAAAAGAGAACAGAACAGCAGCGCAAATCAGGGCAGTGCTTACATACACAGTAACACAGAATAACATGGTGTGTATTAACATCAACCAGGTAGATGTGGAATATGAAGGAACTGTTCAGAACTAATGACAACAGTCTTCATGGCCAAGTGGTCAAGCCGTTTAACTCGGGCTCCGAAGGTTGTGGGTTCGATTTCGGGCCGCGTCCTTCGGTTCACGAGTTAAATTTTTCGGAGACTCCCGTGGGTCGTCGCTAGAGCCACGGAGTTCGTGCTTTGTGCGATGCCTTCCGCGCTGCGGAAAGAGACCGGGCCATATGAGATAAAACCCGGTGCAATGAAGTTGACTCTGTCGACTTTTAAGCAACTTTTTAATGACAACAGTAAAGCAGGGGACAAAACGCTAGTATGTGGCTAACACGTTGCTATATGAGATTTATGTCCCTTTAAATACTTCTTAAGTACTTTACAGTTTCATATTACGTTATTTATGTCAGCGGCATTCGTCGACGTGGTCGCAAGTATAAGAGCCCTCGCTCTTGAACTTCCAGTGCACTGATGCCGAGGTAGAATTGGTCTTAACATTGACTTCTTGTTCAGAAAGCAGTGGCAAATTACTGGACGCACAATTGCCTAGAAAATCAGCCGGGAATTGATAGCACCGTCCTGCAAACGACACGCAGCACCGTGTTTTATACAAACACTGCGTGGACAGACACATGGCTCGCCCTACACATTACCTAGAGATTCTTGCGCACCCCCCCCCCCCCCCCCCTCGCCCTTTGAAGAACAGGAACCAAGTCAACTCACATCAAGCCCTCCCATTTCTAGCCAACTCCGCCAGCCCACTCCGCGTCCTCCCGTATTATACATCCTTGTCGGTAATCCTTCTGGGACTGGTGCATTCAGAAGTTCCTTACATCATTCAGTTCATCTGCTTATATGATTTGTGATGTTGGTGAGGACCTGGCCATGACAATCCTTGATCCCTCCTCCCCCCTTCCCCACCACCCGCTTGGTTCGTGTCCCTGATATTTGTCTTGTGTTGTAAAGTTCTCTGAGGTTTCCTGTCGCTGCTGCTACTTCTGCTTTTCCTGAGAGGTTTTTACGTATGGTCTTTTGCCTTCCCTATCCGTTCTATTAGCTTCTGTGTATTTTTCATAGGCTCTGACTTTAGTACCCCTAGCTATTGTTTAATTCTGATCTTTGTTTCCATTCTTCTACCTGTTTAAAGGGTTCGGGTCTCATCCGCGATTTGCGTCCTCGTTCTCTTTTTCCGAGGGCGTCAATATATGATTCGACCCAAATGCAATTAACCTGTTGCTAGCAGTTGTCAGTACTCACCTCGTCTACTGGCTGTTGCGGGACCCAATACTTATTAAAAATGACCAAAAATTGTTCCTTAGTTTATTTATTTCCAAGATATCTTACATTTAATCGATTTCCATGTTTATATGGTGATATGTATCTCTTTGAGTTTCAACTAAATTTTACTTAACAGCAGATGGTAATATGTATCTACATCTGCGCCTCTAAAATCTTCAACGTGAAATAGAGATTATCTAATAATTTTATTAACACAGATATGGTCAGTTTAGTTTTTGTGTGTTGTTTCCCCACGTTTCTTTATGTGTTCTTGTGTGGGGAAAAACACATCCTCCTGTCATTTTTCACTGCGCAAAACATTTGTGAATAATTCTACTCTGCTTATCTCTTTATTACCCCTGTTATCCGATCCTATCTTGATATTCATGTGTCCCATTAAATTTTGACAATTCTTTGATTACTTATAGTACATTGAAGTTTCATGACATTCCTCCTTGATGAATTCACCTTCACTTTTGTTGATGCGCAAAACATGATCACATCCAGGTTAACTTTCTTTTGTGGTTCTAAATGTTGCTGTTATTATTCTAGAAC